>CANSZD010000359.1:230000-354069 GCA_947648045.1 Beta corolliflora | reverse complement strand
AGTCTTGAAGAACAATGGAGATCTACAAAATCTCTCTCTAACTTCTCTCTAAAAACCCTAAGTATAAACTAATAATGATGATAATAATATCTAAGGTGCTGAAAATCGGGTTTAAAGTCCTATTTATAAGCTAAGTATAATATAAACCGAGCATAATTTAGGTCACGTGGAAAATTTGACATTACGACGGGTTGCACGGGCGAAGCAACTTCGTGCGGGGTCGTGCACGGTTGGAACGAAATCTTGCTCGGTCGTGTGAGCAAGGCGAGAAGCTTTAGAGGCTTTTGATTGCGAGGTTGCACGGCCGAGTACATATCGGCACGGGCGGTGCGAGCGAGGCAAATGTTTCAGCTCAACTTTGAACAGCTATAACTTTTGATCTATAGCTCTGTTTCACATATGTAATATATCGTTAGAAATCCCTTGAAGTCTAGTTTCCAACCCAGTTGAAATTATCTAATTATCATTTCTGTGCCAAAAGTGATGGGTAAAATGGTGCAGAGGTGTCATATTTCGCAAAAGTACACAAAGTCGTGTGTATCTTCTTCACTTCTAATCCGTTTCGGGCACATGATATATCATTTTGAAGGTCATCCAAGTGCCACTATAAGAAAATGCTAAAACAAAAATGGCTTCACAGCGACGGTGTCAAGAACGGTCGTTATTATTACATTCGGCGGCTTTTATGCCGTCGGTGGACCTGCTTGCTTTTGAAGTGGACAACGACGGATAAACGATCGGTGTTTATCGTGATCGTTTTAAACGGTCGTTAATATTATTATTTTAAATTTGCAAATTTTTTTTAGCTCGAGCGACCGTATTAAATGGTGGCAGATGATGAAAAAGGAGATAAAATAAAGTTGGGAGGAGGGGCGCGAGTTGAAATAAACCCCAAGCAGTTCAAACTCTTCCTCCATCGTTCCATCTCCTTCGTTCACACAGTGAATTTGAATGTGCGAATCACACTTCGTTCCATCTCCTTCGTCATTCTCACTGGTTCGTGCATTTGACACCTGAATTTCTCCTTCCTTTTTTCCTTCATTTTATTTATCGAACTTGCGGACGACTTGTTTTCAGCAGCGAAATTCTCCGACGAAATTACTCTCTCCCGACACTGATTTTCTTTGAAGGTGAAGAATATTTTCTTGAGTTCCTTGAAGCCATTGAAGCTTCCTCCACCTTCCTCCAACGACTAGGCTACAGGTAATACCCTTTATTTTTTTGCTCAAACCTCTAGATTTTTGCGTTGAGAATTGAGGTTTTTTAATCTTTCGATTTTGAGCTTAGTTTTGATATGTAGTAGTTTGTGAAGTGATTTGAGTGTGTGATTTTATTTGTGTTGTTGAAATTTGGTGTTTGATGTGAAATTCAATTTAGGTTTTGAGATTCGATTTTCTATTTTGTTCGACATTTTGATTTTTTTTTCCGATGCGATTAAAAGTCTACATGAGTTGTTTCGTAAGTTACTTTGTTGTTCGTGTGTTTGAATTTTGGCTCCAATTTTTTCATTGTTTTTATTTTTGGTGGGTTTTGTTTTTGGTTCATTTGATTTCATTTTTGTTTTTGGTCAATTTCATCCGGGCTTATGTTATGTAGAAGAACCTATTGGTACTGCTAGGTTGTCTAGGCAAATCATGTCTGGGATTCCTTTTGATTTCCTCTTGTACAATGTATACGTGCGTGATTTGCTGACTTTCATGGTTGAGATGTCATCATGTGAGACAAGAATACCAACTTGTACTGTTTCTGCTTTTTTTTTATTAATGTTGATAATAGTTTGGTTTCATGTTTACAGTAACTTTTCATTTGTAGTATATAACTGACATGGTTACAAGTTAATACTTTCAATGAAGTGAGTTTTGTCAAGTTGCATATAGTTCGCTTTATATTGGTTGAGTTCCCTTGTTCTTTTGTTGGGGTGGGATGGGGAGGAGGCTAATGTTGGCTTGGATCTTGAGTACTTATCTTTGCGTGTACTCTATAAGACATCTCTAGTGGTTCCTTTTCTCCTTTAGTAGTCTTTGGACCTTATGGTGCTAATGGGCTATGGCAAGTCAGTAATGACTTTAATATACAACATAATTCATTGTTCTATTATGTTTATACAATAAAATGAACCGCATTCGATTTCTTTTCCAAAATGAGAGAAAATTATGGTGATTTTTGCACATAATTGATAATTAATCAAGCTGCAATCTAAAGAAAGAACAAAAAGACTATGTTCAGTCTGGGGGGAAATTCACATGATTGGAGAGGCATATAGAAGTTAATTCCAGGTATCCGGCAGTCCGAGGAGGCACTAGTGGTTGCAATCTAGTCTTGTGTGTTCGCCACTTTGTAGGTCTTGGTTGTGGTCCCGATCCTCGGTATAACGAGGACAATAAGTAGACCAACCTAAGTTAATCTCGATAAGAACAGAAAACGTCATGCTAGATGCATACACCAATGGGAAAAGGACTAGAGTTTGAACGGTAAGAATTTCTTCTTATTTATGGAGTATTATCATTTGTCTTCGTTGTTCAAAATTTCTATTGTTACAGCTGGGGTGTTGTAATATTATGCTCTCTTGGCAAGGCCACAAGAGTATGAAAGCTAATGTCGACAAAGGTTTCAGTATTAGAGAGGAATACAATCAAATTTAACCTACTTCACTAGTTTCATAAAACTGTCTGTCACCACGTGTTCATATAGTTAGGAGATAGGAATCAGAGTTTGTGAGCTAAGTTGGGTGAATCTGGTTGATTTATCCAATATTCTTTTTGTGCAAGAACTTGTGAAAAATCAAATCGTTTACGTCTGGCTCTGAAAAACATAATTGTTTTGAGATTGAATTGTTTGTTATTGTGAAGAAATCCAGTGAATTGTTTTAATTATTACTTTCCAAATATCTAGTTCATTACACAACCTTAGCTCTATAGTCCACCATGAATTATTTTACGATATGTTTGTTGGTAGTGATGCTAGAATAACGATTAATCTTATCGACCATGATTTATATATTTGTTTTTTTTTAGGTAATCATGTCTAATCCTAAGGGTCGCGGAGGTCGAGATGGCTTAGGTGGAAGCCAAGGTCGTGGGAATTTGATTTCGAGGGAGCTTTTTCAGTCACCAGAACCACAAGAAAGGCAAATCCCTATCTTAGAGACATAGAGAGATGATTCACAGGCACGTGACTTTGTTAACCACGTACCGGAGACTCCGAACAGTCATATGGAGGAAGGTGAAGGGTCGAACCGTGCAAAAAAAAAGGTTTTAAGCCCTACTGGATTGTGGTAAGTTTGTAAGCTAATATATGCTTCATGATATTTGTATCAAATGATATTCACAATTCACGTGTTTGTTTGGTTTTCAATTCGGGTTTGATGATAACAAGGTTAGTGGGTCCATCATTGACATTTTCCAGGGCCATTTTCGACAACCTTGGTTCAATTACAGTGAGGTAGACGATGCCACAAAGAAGCATTGGTGGAACTCCTTCACAGTAAGTATGAATCGAATTATGAAGAATGAAATTGATTATATTAGTTTATTAATAACTTGGTTTGATGTTTGATTAAAGGGTCTTTACGAATGGGCTCCTGAGTTAGATGGCCGAGTGAAGAAGGCTTACAAGATCAAAGCTGCATATCGTCTGAGAGACTTGCGATACTGGGCGCTTAACAAAGCCAATGAAAGGCCAAAATGGTTGGGGGAGACCATCTACGAAGACATGAAGAAGAAAAGTGAAGACCCACTTTTCTGGACAAATCTGAAAAGGCGAAGAAGAACCGAAGAGGTGGCTCCCTGTCTAATTCAATTGAGCCGTCACACTTTCAGGGTTCTATTTCGGTGGCACAGCATGCTAAAAAGATGGTAAAAATGTTCCATATCTACTACTTAGTTTAAATTACATGACGTTTTCGGTATAAGTAAAAAACAAAGCCTTTGTTCAACAATGTGTGCAGGCAAAGAGTAGAGGAGGAGTACTCCCTACCGCTTCCGAGTTGTTCTTGAAGACTCATTTCAAGACTGTTCCTGGAAAAGGAGAAATTCCAGCAAACAAGAAAGCAAAGCAAATCTCGGTACATACTTCTAAACATATATTTAAGCAAATCTAGGCCATTTTAGCCCTTTTTTTTGCTTTTTACTTGAAAATGAATGAATTTGAGTAGTTTAAAATTAGTTTAAGTTATAAACACCTCAAACATCATATATATACTTTGTTTCATGTGTTTAATAGTAGTTTTGATTAAAAATACAAAATATAGACATGTTAGAACCAAATATAGGCCATTTTTGCCCATTTTTGCCATTTTACTTGAAAATGAATGAATTTGAGTAGTTTGAAGTTAGTTTAAGTTATAAACATCTCAAACATCATATATATACTTTTTTTTAATGAGTTTAATAGTAATTTTAATTGAAAATACAAAATATAAACACATTAGAACCAAATATAGGTCATTTTAGCCCATTTTTGTCCATTTTACTTGAAAATGAATGAATTTGAGTAGTTTTAAGTTAGTTTAAGTTATAAACACCTCAAACATCATATATATACTTTGTTTAATTATTATAATAGTAGGTTTGATTGAAAATACAAAATATAGGCATGTTAGAACCAAATATAGGCCATTTTAGCCCATTTTTTGCCATTTTACATGAAAATGAATAAATTTGAGTAGTTTGAATTTAGTTTAAGTTATAAACATCTCAAACATCATATATTTACTTTGTTTGATGAGTTTAATAGTAGTTTGATTGAAAATACAAAATATTGACACGCTTGAACCAAATATAGGCCATTTTAGCCCATTTCAGCCATTTTACTTGAAAATGAATGAATTTGAGTAGTTTGAAGTTATAAACATCTCAAACATCATATATATACTTTTTTTAATGAGTTTAATAGTAGTTTTGATTGAAAATACAAAATATAGACATGTTAGAATCAAATATAGGTCATTTTAGCCCATTTTTGTCCATTTTACTTGAAAATGAATGAATATGAGTAGTTTTAAGTTAGTTTAAGTTATAAACACCTCAAACATCATATATATACTTTATTTAATGAGTGTAATAGTAATTTTGATTGAATATACAAAATATAGGCATGTTAGAACCAAATATAGGCCATTTTAGCCCATTTTTTGTCATTTTACTTGAAAATTAATGAATTTGAGTAGTTTGAAGTTAGTTTAAGCTATAAACATCTCAAACATCATATATATACTTTGTTTGATGAGTTCAATAGTAGTTTTGATTGAAAATACAAACTATTGACATGCTAGAACCAAATATAGGCCATTTTAGCCCATTTTTGCCATTTTACTTGAAAATGAATGAATTTGAGTAGTTTGAAGTTAGTTTAAGTTATAAACACCTCAAACATCATATATATACTTTGTTTACTGAGTGTAATAGTAGTTTTGATTGAAAATATAAAATATAGACATGTTAGAACCAAGCAACGCAAATATAGTTTGTTTGGTGTGTCACATAATAGTTTTTACTTGAAAATGCATGAATATGAGCACATTATTTAACCAAATGCAGGATACATACAACAAGAAGTTGGATGACTGTACCACTCAGGGGTCACAGTCGAACCCTGATCTGTTGTATTGGGAGACAGTTGGTGGGAGGAACGGAGGAAAAGTGCAGGAGTTGGGTCAGGGTGATCATTTGTACTATAACTCTTCATCTGGGCGAGGAGACGGCTGTTCATAACCATATGAGCCGTCCATTTTTTCTCAGCTTGAGGCGTGGGTGGAGGCAAAGGTCGCTGCACGGATGGAAGAGGTGGAGTCAAGGATCGCAACGCGGATGGAAGAGTCAAACCGGGCCCTCCTGCAGGAAATGATGAGGAACATGTCTGGTTTCGGCCACATGTGCTCAGGTTGCAACACAGGCCCCTCCTCCACAACGCAGACCAGAAGATGACCCAGGGTTTGATGGTGGCAGTAGTTCTACAGAGACACCCCTAACATTGTAGTTTGTTTGGTTTTGGCAAGTAGGTAACTAACTTATAGTTTCTATATAGTTAGTCTAACTATATGCATTTAGTGTATATTTTTTTGGTTTTGGCAACTAGGTAGATGTGTCGGTATATTTTTTTGGAGCCCGACTTCTACTTTATTTCCCGACACCGGGATCTATTTTGCGTACATATATTTAATCTAGGTAGTTTGTCTAACTATAGGCATTTAGTGTCTATATTTATCGGCATCTAGCTTATAAGTTTCTAGATTTGTCGATATATATTTTTGTAGAACCAAACTTATACTTTATTTCCCGACACCAGGATCTATTTTGTGTACATAATTTTAATCTATTTCAAGTAATTATATAAGTATCTACGCAAATTGTAATATATATCAAAATTGCATATTTTTGTAGTTGAAAATATTGAATGTGATGGAGGCGATGGAAGAATAGGTTTAGTGTAGTATAATTAGGTGCAGTCGTGCAGGTACAGGTTTAATTATAATTTGGAACATTACTATTTAAATTAATGTAATTTTCAAAAAACAACGACGGCTAAACATTGAAACAACGACGGCTATGCAGTCGCTGTAAAGGAATGTAATGCTGCCAAGGACTTAAATGTCAACGACTGCTGAAGAACAATAGCGACTGCTTTTAACCGTCATTGAAACAACGACTGTTTTGCACCGTCGTTGAAACAACGACTGCTTTACACCGTCGTTGATTCAACGACGGTGTAGTCGTTGAATCAACGACTGCTTAAAGCAGTCGTTGTTTCAGCGACAGCTCCAAACACTCGGTGAAAAATTATCAACGTCGGTTAATAAAACGGTCGCTGAAATATAAATAAACCGTCGTTGACTATTCACCGACGGTCAAATGGTCGTTGATTCCTAAATCGGCGACCATCGTTACAACGATCGGTCGTTTAACGACCGTTGACCGTCGTTGATTGTTTTAGCGACCATTTTTTATTAATCAACGACGGCTTTAAGCGATCGTTGATATCGTCTTTTCTTGTAGTGTGCCTTAATCATCATATCCTCAAATAGGAGTCCAAAGTATCTGAGATTACATCAAAATACCAAACAACCCGTGAAAGCATTGTAGCTTGTAAAAAGGACCTATATATGTATAAATGCAATGTAAATGCTCTAATACTACATGAAAATGCACCTAATATGCAACTAAATGATGTTAGAATATGTACTTATCATTCATCATTTAGTTCTTGGTTTATCTTTCTCGTTATATTAGACTGTGTCTCCTTTTTCAGTTTATATGCCGTTTAATTGCAAAAAGCTTAAAGGTTTTTTGTGCTGTGTTTTTCTAGTCATTAGAGGACAGGAGAAGAAGTTGTTGCCCATAAAGTTAGATGGCCTTGTCATATCGAGTAAGCTAAGCTTTAAATTTCACTTATATACCATTGATGTTTGATAATCCTATGTCACTTTTATCTGGATCTTAGACATGATAAATGTAAATTGAATTTTCATTTCTTCTTTTACAGGTTGTGGAGGAGCCTAAAATATTTTCAACTTTTAGAGAGTGGTTATTAGATTTATCTTAAGGAAAAATAGCCTGAGATTGACTGGAAAGAAACGCACCCTTATCCAAAGAATTAAGGAGAATCTAGAGTAATATACTTGGAATATATTCATTTGATATGTAACAAATTTTTGCAGGAGTTAATTGTTCTCCTTATAAATGGTTTGAATTTTATTGAGATATTTGTTATTCTGGTTGTCTTTGATAGTTTGATGGTTAGAATTCTTTTTGGGCGAATAAATGGAAATTCATTTCGGTTCGGTTCGAGATCAATCGGTTCGAATCGGATCGAGCCCGGTTGATTCGGGGCCGACCATTTCGGTTCGGTTCGGTTCGGTTCGGACTTATTCATTTCGGTTCGGTTCGGTTCGGCCGTTCGTAACTACAACTTATTATTATTATTATTATTATTATTATTATTATTATTATTATTATTATTATTATTATTATTATTATTATTATTATTATTATTACTTCATATCATTATTATTCTACTTGTTATTATTAATAATACTCAATTCATAAGAATATTATTATGCTTTGCATATTATTAGTATTAGTATTAATATTATTATTATTATCATTATCATTAATATTATTAATTATTATCGTTATCAATGATAATAAAAATATTACTCTACTTGTAATTATTAATAATACTCTATTCAGTTCAGTTCAGATCAAATCAGTTCAGTTCAGACCAGTTCAGTTCAGTTCAGACTTATTCATTTCAGTTCAGTTCAGACTTATTGAGTCCAAAAGAACTGAGCCTAAATTGGGGAGGAGAAAGAAAGTTCCCACAATCAAGCTTTGTGTTAAACTGCAAGGGTAAGTTAATGCGATGCAGTTGTTTTTTGTTTGGTGTTTCATGAATGATAAGAGAAGCGTTGAAATTAAGAAAAATGCGTCGCATTATCTTTGTATCCTTGTTTGACATGTATATTAATAAGGATAAATCATGATAATCAATCAAGGATATCAATCAAGGATAGTGATCTTGTAATATATCTTAGTTATAGTATCTCTTTATTTATGTATTGATTAGATGTCAATCTCCTATAGTTACGCTAGGCAATATTCTTTAGTTAGTTAAGTTTGCTTTTCCTTCTCTTTTAGTGTAGTTGATGTACAGTATATATTGGTTAGCTTGTTTAATAAAATACTCATTAAGCCTTTTCAACACTTATATGGTATCAAGAGCTTAGATCATTTTTTTTTCTTCTCTTCAAATCATCCTCTCATAATGGGCAGCCATGGCAACACCATACCCAACTCCTACGAGCCCTCCAAACCCTTTGTTCTCATCAACCTCTCCAATGTCATTAAACTAACCCCTACCAATTATATCTCCTGGAAATCCCAAGTCCAAGCCATTCTTTTTGGCCATGATCTTCGCACTTTGTCGACGGCACCCACTCATGCCCACCCAAAACAATCACCACAAACTCGAAACCACCACCAACCCAGCCTATCAAACTTGGCAACGCCAAGACAAGCTTATTTTCGGCGTCTTCTCGGCACTCTCTCTCCCACCATTGTTTCTCTTGTTTCTCATGCCACCACTACCCACGCTGCTCGGACCACCCTTGCTACTACCTATGCCAACCCTTCCCAAGGTCATCTCCTCCAAATCAAAGACCGCTTGGACACTCTCACCAAGGATAATCAATCTATCATGGACTACATGCACTCCATCAAAGCATGTACCGATGAACTCTCCATCATGGGTAAACCCATGGATAATGAAGACATTATAGCAAAAACTCTCAAAGGCCTCGACTACGAATCTTACAAACCCATTATTGATGCCATCCGTGCTCGTGACTCTCCAATCACTTTTGAGGCTCTTCATGAAAAGCTTATCCAACATGAAATTCTTCTCAAAAATCAATCTCAACCATCTTCCTTTCCGCTAGTGTTCATGTTGCCACTCATCGTCAAAACCGTGGCTATCCTCGCAACACCAACACGTCTAGTTTCACCTCCCCAAACAACACCAACACCAACCGTACCCCAAAACCCTTTTTAGGTAAGTGTCAATGGTGTCGTATTGTCGGTCATGTAGTCTCTCAATGCCCCACATTCAAACAGCTTTTCCCTCACATAGTTTTTCCAAATCCTCCCCGTACTACTATGACTCCTCAAGCTAATGTCGCCACCCTTGCCACCCCCTCTTCAAATTCCTGGCTCATGGACAGTGGTGCTACACACCATGTCACCAATGATTTGTCCAACCTAGCTTTACATGCCCCTTATGACGGTTCCGACGATCTCATTATTGGCGATGGCTCCACTCTACCTATCTCTCATATTGGTTCTTTCTCTCTCTCTACTTCTCATAAAAAATTTAAATTTTCTAATGTTCTATTTGTGCCATCCATCTCACGTAACATCTTATCTATTTCTCAATTTTGTATTGAAAATAATGCCCTTGTTGAATTCTTACCCACTTCTTTCTGTATTAAGGATTGCTCGACGGGTCTCACTCTCCTCCAAGGGCCAACTAAAGGAGGCATCTATGAATGGAATCCAGCATCGTTGTTCCTCATAATAATTGGCATCATCGTTTGGGCCATCCCTCTCTCAACATTACTAAAACACTATGTAGTCAAGTCCCTCTAAACATTTCTTTTCCTACTCATCATAATTGTAATTCCTGCAGTATTAATAAAAGTCACAAACTCCCCTTCTCCCAATCTCGCCTTACTTCTAGCGCTCCCCTAGAATTAATCTTTTCGGATGTTTGGACTGCTCCTATTATTTCCTATGATAATTTCAAATATTATGTCATTTTCGTTGATCATTTTACTAAGTACATTTGGTTCTACCCTCTCAAGCGAAAATCAGACACCTCCACCACTTTTCAACGCTTCCGCGCTCTAGTTGAAAAATTCTTTAATCGTCCTATTATACAATTATTTTCCGACAATGGCGGAGAATATCTAAAACTTACTCCTAATCTCCTCAACAATGGTATCTCTCATCTCACCTCTCCACCCCATACTCCCGAACATAATGGGTATCTTTGAGACGACATCGCCACATTGTTGAAACCGGCCTCACCCTTTTGTCTCATGCCAATCTCCCTCTTACCTTTTGGCCTCATGCCTTTACCACCGCTACATAACTTATCAACCGTCTTCCTACTCCTACTCTTCACAACTTATCTCCTTACCTAAAACTCTTTAATACTACACCTAATTACACTAAACTTTGCAGTTTTGGTTGTCTTTGTTATCCGTGGTTACGACCCTACAACACCCACAAAATGCAACCTAAATCCACTCCTTGTATATTTGTTGGTTATTCTTCCACTCAAAGTGCCTATTATTGTCTCGATCCTACAACTAACAAAATTTATACATCTCGACATGTTAAATTTGTTGAGTCTCAATTCCCTTACTCTACTCTATGCTCATCACCATCTTCTTCGGTCTTATCTCCTCAAGACTGGTGCACTCTTTCTTTACCCATTATTTGTGGCACTAATGAAGTCAACTCCCCTAGTAATAGTGCACCTCATGGAACCCACAATATTACTAACACTCCTCACGTCCCTCCCTCACCCACACCTAATCAAGATGAAACTCCCTCCCCCCCCCACTTAATTTAACAGAAACCCCTCATATTCCTACCATGCATCCTACCCCACATTCCCATGATAACTCATCATCCCCCACCTTGACATCTTCTACGTACCCTGAATCATCAGCCTCCCCATCATCTCTCTCACCACCCTCACCTCCACCCACACGCACCATTATAACTCACCTCACCAACAACATCATAAAACCCAACCCTAAATACCTTAACCATGTCTCTCTCTCTCCTCCCCATGCACCTACAACTGCCACTAAAGCTCTCAAAGACCCCATATGGCGTGACGCCATGCAACTTGAGGTTGATGCTCTTACCCGTAACAATACCTGGCAACTTGTACCATCTCATGCCTCTCAAAATGTTGTTGGATGCAAATGGGTCTTTCGCGTCAAATACAATTCGGATGGTACCGTCGAACGATGTAAAGCTCGACTTGTTGCCAAGGGATTTAACCAACGCCCTGGCATTGACTATTCAGAGACTTTTAGCCCCGTCATAAGACCTACTACAATTCGCCTTATTTTATCAATAGCCGTTTGTCGTGGTTGGTCGCTCCGTCAACTCGACATAAATAACGCTTTTCTTCAAGGAACTCTCACCGAGCATGTTTATATGTCTCAACCAACAGGTTTTATTGACAAAGAGCATCCTACCCATGTTTGTAAACTCAACAAAGCTATTTACGGCCTCAAACAAGCACCACGAGCTTGGTATACCGAGCTTAAAAATTTTCTTCTTTCATCGGGTTTTCACAACACCATTGCTGATCCTTCTCTCTTTTTGTATCAACAAGGCACGGTCATTATCTATCTTCTAGTCTACGTTGATGACATTATCATCACCGGTCCTTCTCACAGTCATCTCACTCACTTCATCAAGACTTTAGCTGCCCGTTTTTCTCTCAAAGACCTTGGTCCTCTCTCCTATTTTCTAGGTGTTGAAGTCGTCCCTAATACCCCTGGCTTGTTTCTTAGTCAAACTAAATACATTCATGACCTACTAGCTAAATATAATATGCATGACTCTAAACCTGTATCCACTCCCTTAGCTCCCTACCCTTCCCTCACTTACTCCACAAACCCACCTATTTCTAACCATAAAGATTATCGAGCCATTCTTGGTAGTCTACAGTACCTATCCTTTACCCGCCCCGACGTTGCCTACACTGTCAACAAATTGTCCCACTATATGCATTGTCCTTCTAATGATCATTGGCTTGCTCTCAAAAGGTTACTCCGATATCTAAATGGTACTTCTCACTATGGTCTTCAACTTCACCGCCAATCTCCGTTACGTCTACATGCCTTCACAGATGCCGATTGGGCTGGTGACAAAGATAACTATATTTCTACTACTGGTTACCTAGTCTATCTTGGTCGCAACCCAGTTTCATGGAGCTCCAAGAAACAACGAGCTTTAGCCCGTTCCTCTACAGAAGCAGAATTTCGAGCTGTTGCAGATACAACCGCCGAAGTCCTTTGGCTTCGTTCTTTACTCATTGAGCTTGGTATTACATTACCAGATAAACCTGCTATCTACTGTGAAAATCTTGGTGCCACTCACTACTCTACTAATCCTGTTTTCCACTCTCGCATGAAGCATCTTGCATTGGCTTTTCATTTTGTTCGAGAACAGGTACAGCTTGGCACCATTCGAGTTCAACATATTTCCGGCGACGATCAGCTTGCAGATGCACTCACCAAACCATTATCCAAATCTCGTTTCTACGCATTACTTGCCAAGATTGGACTTTCCCAAAGGACGTCCATCTTGAGGGGGTGTAATAAGGATAAATCATGATAATCAATCAAGGATATCAATCAAGGATAGTGATCTTGTAATATATCTTAGTTATAGTATCTCTTTATTTATGTATTGATTAGATGTCAATCTCCTATAGTTACGCTAGGCAATATTCTTTAGTTAGTTAAGTTTGCTTTTCCTTCTCTTTTAGTGTAGTTGATGTACAGTATATATTGGTTAGCTTGTTTAATAAAATACTCATTAAGCCTTTTCAACACTTATATATACAACCGCGTCTATAAGATCGTGTCTAGCATTATTATGAAGTTGAAACATAGAATTCTATTACTGTGATTTCTGTGAAGATTTTTGCAATACCTCTAGTTGATCTGCATAAGGGGGTAATATATGCAGGTGATGCTTGTAGGGGGGACGTTGTGATGTTTGAACAAACTGTTTATGAAGGATAAATTTCCTTTTTAACTTTGCAATGTTGCATTATCTTCTGAAATACTAAATACTTCTTGTTTATAAGCTTATGTCTATCGCTGAGGTTTTTTAACAACCTGGTGCTTCTTTGGGCCTTGATTCACGAATGGGATTGCTTGTTTCAGGTACAATATCGCCTCAAGAAGTGCTATTGGTCCTCCATGCGGTAAACGAGTAGTTGTTGGCCGTATAGTGAAAGAAAGTTATGGTGCTGCCAAGCAGCAGCATACAATTACGGTTAGCTCTACAACTACAGGCTTAGCTTCCTACTTGTTTCACCCTGATGCTCTTGCTGTCTGGTGAGGAGCACACTATTAAATATTTTTGCAACATCATGATTAACACACAATACAGCCTTAATTTTCCAAGTACTTTTGTGCAATTTATGATCAAGTAGCTCTAGAAGATGCCAACGATGTTGGCTCATTTTGGTAAGGATCTTACCTCGTGCGCTTGAGGTCAGGGGTTTAATTCCTTATCTATATATACCACTGAGGGCACATTGGGGTGGGTTCACTCCCCTCTCCCACTCTCCCAAGAGTCTGGCCTATTAAAATGAGATCAAGAAAACTGTAAACGTTGAGTTGAACTAAGCTTTTTAATACTGACTGGTTTTGTTGCAAAAAAAATTTCAAGTACTAATTCTGCCTCTTTTCTTGTGTTCCTCCTGCTGCGCATACATTTTGTGACGATAAGCTATGGGGCTGGTTACAGTTACAACAATTGCTTATTCAAGGTTATTCTTGGAACTTGGGAGAAGCCCATGATTTAAGTAGAGTTCAAGGATGAAGAGAACCACTTCTGAGGAGATCTTATAGTACAGAGTATAATGCCTTTTTATTTCCTTGAGCTTGACTTGTGGCCTGTGGGCACTGGAACCTCTGATTGGTTTTGTTGTTGACATATGATTATGTATGAGACTTTTTGGTAGCTATGAAAATATCTTTTTATTAGTTGGTTAGCATTTGCAATTTCTTTTATTATTATTGTTAGGAGTTTTATTTTAATACCGCAGTGTACGGTGTCGAAGACATACGGGTCGAACTCGAGGAGGTATAAGATTAACCACTACTTGATTTTAGATTATGAAATAGTTACACAATCCAGAAATGAGGAAAAGTCTATGAACTAAAGGCTAAACAAACGACAGAATATGACAAACTATATGGATATGATAATTAAAACACTAAGATTAAGTATCACCACTACTATGAATTGATCAAATCATAACTCACTTCCCAATTATTCAATTATAGCTTAGGTAAGAATGACATTCCCTTATGATTTAGTAATAAAGCACAGCTGCGAACCGAAACTGAATCCCAAATCATCCAACAATACCTAAAGCTCACTTTCGTGATAGAAAAAGGCCTAACTAACATGTATGATTCCTATTTTCATGGCTTACCTACACAATTAGAAGCATTAAGAGCCAATGCCAATTAAATCCTAATTCCAATTCTCACCTATTTTCATGGGAGAATTTAAATCAATGACAAGATTATCCGAACTAAGACCCAACTTTCGTTGATGAACTTAATTAATGAAATGATAATTTAGCAAACAAACATATGATCCTAATTTCTATTCCAACTTTCGTTGATAATATAAATTAGGGTTAAAGTAAGATGCAAAATTGACTACAAACTCAATCTTGTCAAACCCTAAGCATATAATTCAATAACATGGGAATTGGAGCAACAATCTACATGATCAATCCATAATAGGGCTCAACTTAATCCTAGATAGAAGTACTACTCACTAATCATGGCGATAAGAACGATAATCATAATAGAAAACATGATTAAAATATAATAAAGAGAAGAGAGAAGAGAATAAGACTTATTGAATTGAAGATGAATATGAAAGCTTGAATCTTGAATCTCCAAAGTAGCAATAGAAACAAACTAGGGCACAAAACTAGAGAGAAAACTAGAGAAACAAAATAACGTGATATTGAAAAGTGAGTAATAGATAATAGATGTTCTAACCTAATTAGAAATCCTCTAATATATAGTTATAAGTCCTAATACTAGTAGGAAACCAAATTACAAGATAAGGAAGCCAAATAAATCATTAAATGGCCGAAATTGTCAAAACCGCGTGCGCGTAAGAAGTTCCTGGCAGACTGGGCCAACTTGCGAAGCCCATATCTCTCAGAATACAATTCGGCTTGGGCCGTGCAACCTATCGTTGGAAAGCTCTTCAAGCCTACTTTCCAATGCCGCTGGAATCAACCCAATATCAGCATCGAGTCAAAAGTTATGGACAAAAGAGTGAACATGACTCGACTTTCATAATTCTTTCAATGAATTTCAACTCCAATTAAGCTCCAATTTGCACTCAAACACTTCTAAAGTGATCCTTATCAATGTAGCTTGCTCCCAATTGCTCCTAAGTACTCAAGCTTGTCCAATAATACTTCAATTATGTTCTCAATACCTGAAATTCATTAAATAATACCAAAAACGCACAAGAGGAGTAATATTTCGTAGATTAAGTAATAGTATGCAATTATGAACTACAATGCATCTAAATGCTCCTATAATGCAACCTAAATGCACCTAAAAACTATATAAAAATACGACACATCAATTATTATTATTATTATTATTATTATTATTATTATTATTATTATTATTATTATTATTATGTTATAAAAGTAAACTGGGATGAAAGAACCACTCAATTTGGTTCTTTTAATATTCATGAATATTGAGAATGTTCATTTGCGACGGGGTTGACCTGTCATAATTGGTCTTTCACGACGGGAATTTTGTCCCGCCATAATTGGCCTTTCGCGACTTTTTGCGACGGGATTTAGTTTCCGTCGTAATTGGCTTTTGCGACGGGTTCACGACGGAAAAATCAACTACGACGCCCCCCTTCAAAGACGGGTTTGCGACGGGGTTTCCCGTCGTTAATAAGTCCTTTTCTAGTAGTGCTATCATAACTTATTTTTTCTGATAAGAACTGAAAATTAGTTGAATAGAACATGGCCTTTATCCTATAGGCTCTTGACTCTTATTGAAACAAAAAGGCAAGATTAAGGATATGTCCTTAGCGATCACTAGTCCTTGGATAAAGGGTTTCTTGATCACTACCTTACGAGTTATCTTAAGCTTCTTGTATGTGTGAAATATGCATTTATATGGGTGTAGACACATAAATTCGTCTCCCCTTTTTAGCACCCAATGGTGAAACATATTGTCGTCCTACTTGGTCCGAACTGAAGAGAAACAATCAAAGCCTAAGTTCAAAACTTTTTTGTGTCAAAATGTGTTTTATGTCCGTTCAACATAAAACCCAATTTCAAAGCCCAATTAATTATTCATGATACTTAATTGAATTTCAAAATAAATCTTTTATTAAATTATTTTCATAAAATCATATTTTATGATTTAAATCCTTTATTCTTGATAACTTTTGATAAAAGCTAAGTCAAAACGGACATTTAAGATAAAAACTACACTTCGGCATAAAAAACGAAATGCGCTAGGCGCGGCGGTCTTGCGTCGACGCATGGTGCCTACACGAAGCACATCACTCGTGCGCTAGGCGCACAAGTGCTCGCGCGAGAGCAAACTTTCTTTTTATCCGCGACTTCGGAAAATTCTAATTGTATCTTCACTATAAACACCCCGTTTTCACTCGTATTTTCTCACGGACTTAGAACAGGCTTTTCATATAATGCAACTCATAATCTAAACATCAAAACCTATCAAGAATATTCATTCTTCACTATCAAACTCACATCTAGACAATGTAAACACATTCAACCTCAGGAATCTTCATTCTTCCTTTTTTGAATCTTCATTTAAGAATTCACTTTTTCAAGGCTAAATATTGATTCATCCAACCTACATACGACCCACACCTAGGCGACAAAGATATAAATCGTAAGGGTCAATTCCAATATAATTACTTTTTTTTACTAACTATTTCATTTCATGATGTAGATCTTTAATAAAATTACAATTATTGCACATCGAATCCGTATGAAGTTGTACATTCTTTCAAATCATTCTCATGAATATTTATATGCATTGAATATTTATTACGCCTTTTCAATTGCAATTGCAATTGCTTGATCACTATTATTATTGTTTGCTATCAAACCTACAAAATAGTTAAATCACGCCTAATAAGATAATTTGAACAACTTATATAGGTACCTATTAATAATGTGATTTAAATAAGTGATCACCAAATTAGATCTTATGTGTTAAGAAAACCGACCTTTAACATATTTGTCTATTTATGCAATTAATCAAATTATGTGCATGTAATTGAACATTTCATTGAATAAATAAGAAATTTCACCCCGAACTCAGATATCTTATTTATGGTTTTATTAATTTTTCCTGAAAATTAATTGGCGACTCTCTTCGAACCAAAATATCACTAATATTATGTTGGGTAAAACATGATAATCACATGCCTACAATGGGGTATACGTTTTTGCACTCTTTAGGGAATGCATATGCTTGAGAGCCACAAACTGTAACACCCCGACAATTCTCTATTTTCCAAAATACCTTTTCAATAACATAGCGGACTATTTTACTGAACTAAACTCCACAACTAGTAAATTAATTAATTAACTAAGATGGAATAGGCAATGGAAAGAGTTGTCCAAAACCAAACCAGTCTTCAATTTAGAAGACGAAGTACGGACGTGACTCCGTACTCCCCTGACCTACGATATCGAGGAACCTTTAAATAAAAATAGGTCACGGTGATTAATCCGGTCCCAAGAAAAGTCATGGGCTACCGCCATGTACTCCAACTCATACTAGTCCAACACTTCAGACGTGCACAAGTCTAAAGCTATTGCTATTCACTTTCCACTTTAAGTGATTAATAGATTATCACTTGTTATGACTCACAAGTAGAACAAATAATATAATCATCAAAGATACATAAACTTCCATTTTTATCTTAGGATTAGATAAGGTGATCTTCAACTTAACAATCCAAGAATAATTCCAATATTAAATCCATAACCTTTATTTATTTGTTGAACCAAGTCAACAACCAACCAATCTTTCATAGGTTAAATAACCAACTTACCAAATAAGGCCCTCAGTCCTCATAAAGTAATTAAATAATCCAAAGGGAGCAACATGATTCAATCATGATCCAATACCAACATAAATATTAATCCCTCATGTGAATTAATAAAATAAAATTCCCAAATCCCATATGCTTGCATCAATCATCCATAAAAACATAAGATCATCACCATAACCAACATGTTTCACACAACGGCATAAAACATGCAAATCAATTGAATATAAATCACAGATGAACTAAAATAGTTCCCTATACATGATATTACATAAATCTCATCCTTAGGACATGATACTAATTCCAGCCCACACATAGGTATGTACGTACCTTGTGTAGACAAAGTTCGAGGCCACTTTAACAAGGCGAAATGTCGCCTAAAAGAGCATTCTCCGCCTAACAATAATCAACATAACCACACATCAATACTCTTATAAATTTCCAGCAATATTACAATACTTTAAATCCTCTTTACAAGTGTTTAATACCTTTCCCATTATTAAAACTTCAATTATTAATACTAGCTGTTAAAAACCCTTAAAAACTCATACTTTGATCATGAAAACTCCATTATAAGCATGCTTATAAAAATTCCAACAACTTATAAAGTATTAAAACCCTTGTAAAACATACTTAAACATAATTAAAATCATAAGAGTACTCAATTTCATAAACTATAGTATACTACTATGATTTTCCAACTCATAAACCCTAAAAATTCATGCTTTGATATTTAAAACCCTAATTTAAACATAACTATTTAATCTAAAATTTTAATTACTTCATTACATAAACTACGTACATAATCTTAGATTTATATTTAAATCATCAACTATAACTTTAAACATAACATATTAAAACAACCCTTAAAAATATAAACTTTGCATTAAATAAAACTTGAGGAGGAAGAAAATAACCAAAGAAAAGGAGGAAGGAAAAGGGACGCCGGCGTGGCACGGTTGGCGGTGGCCGTCGGCTGTCGTGCGAAGGAGGAGGGAGAAACCGAGAGAAGAAAGAAAAAGAACGAGGAGAGGAGGCCGAAAATAGGGAGAAGGAAGAGAGAGAAAAAAAACGAGGAGAGGGGGCCGAAAATAGGGAGAAGGAAGAGAGAGAAAATGAAGTGTGGGAAATTTTGGGGTTTTTGGGGTTTATGTAGTTACCCCTTCTTGGGCTTAGGAAAAGGTGTTGGGGCTTAAATAATATTAAATGGTTGGGTGATTTGTGTAGTTGGGTTCTTCTAACCCAATTTAAATTCTCTTTACTAAACCAAAAGGTGTTTAAAGCTATTTAAATAGTTTTCAAAGTATGACTAAATAAAATGTTTGACTATTTAAAATCATTAAATAATTTCCTTGACTTTCAGATAGTCAACCTTGTAAGAATTAAATCATTTAAACATTAGAATATATATAATATACATTAAAATGCATTTATAGAATTTATAAAATTATGGGGGATTACACCAATAAAATAGACTTATAAACCAACTGATTGACTACTACAAATAGACAACAATTTTTTTTTTTTTTTGACATCCAGAAATAAGAATAGACAACAATTTATGGACATCATCATGACAAAAATAAGGACTAATCCAGTGACCTTATACGTTGGTCATGAAATAGGGGATGAATTTGAAAGTGGGGTTACATATTTAGTCATGAACTCGAATTTACGCAAATTTGGTCTCTAATTAATTCGATTCAAGAATAATACTCTCTATGTTCCATATTGATTGATACTCTTTGACCATTATAGAGTTTTCGGAGGTTTATTTGAATTCTTATTTTATTGTTGGTAATTGGCATTGAGGTATTTTTTATCATTTAGTTAATGAATTGTGATGCCTCAACTTTTTGAAGGATGTGTATGGAAGAGTGTTTCTTATTACTCACAACTCAGAACTCACAACTCACAAGGAGAGAGAAATAATATAAAATTGGTGGAGCATTGCCTTTTCAGGAAGTGGAATGCACAAAAATGGCAAGTGTATCGATTAATATGAAACAGATGGAGTATTAAATAACCATATATATATAGTAGATCGAACACCTAAAAAGGATCAATACTAAAAGGTAGGGGTGTTCATGGGTGGTTAACCGTCCCGAAATTTTATTTCGGGATGGTAACCGGAAGTATCGGTTTGTCATATTTGCGAACCGTAACCGTAACCGTTCAAACCGGTAACCGCATAACCGGTTAACCGGTTTTTGGTACGGTTTTCCGGTTAACCGTTAACCGTTACTCAAGTTTTAGCAAATTATTTTACTACTTTTATATATTAGATTTCAAATTTTTCTCAACATAAATAATTATTACCAAGATTCTCTATAAAAGACAATCATCTCTAAAAAATATTCCACACCATACAATATTACAATACAACGAAATGACGAATACATATCTCAAAGTTCTAAGAAAAACAAGCACAAAAATATAAAGTATTACAAGTTGGTAGTTCACAACTTCACATTGAGTAGTTCACGCTTTCACAAGTGAGTAGCAAGTAAACAGAAAAAACAGTAGCAAGTTCTACTTTTCTCACACAAAAATCATTATTTAATTAATATAATTATTATAAAAAATTAAATAATAATAAAAAAAATAAATTTATCCGGTTTTTCGGTTAACCGTTTTATAAAAAATCATAACCGTAACCGTACCGTTTAACCGTGAATTTTACCGGTTCGGTAACCGTACCGTTTAATCCCAAATTTTCCGGTTCGGTAACCGCCCATTTTGACCGGTTTTTCGATTTTTCGGTACGGTATTTCGGTTTCGGTTTTTTGTGAACACCCCTACTAAAAGGTTGGATTATTAGCATGTAAAGACCGGCGTAATAACATTATATGTTTTGTATTGGTAATTAGGTATTATGAAATGGTTAGTAGTATCCAATCCTTGATATTATATGATAGGTATCATAAAAATGTTTCAATGAACAATTTCGGTGATACTTAAAAGTGTTTTGCAATACCAATTTGTTTACATTTTATATATTCCCTCTGTTCCTTAATAGATTGCCCATTTCTCTAATGCACGTATTGTATCGTTAATATATTTAATTATATATTAGTAAAAATTATAAAAGTTTGATTTTCAAAATATACACCATGAGACGAATCCAACAAGACCCCACATGACTATGTTTTATCTTATATATTGGAAATTATTTTTGAGAACTTTCTTTACCTATGAATAGTGCTTAAATTATAAATGGGCAATCTATTAAGGGACGGAGTGAGTAGTTACCAAGTTTTTGATAAATGAGAAATTAGTGAAATAATTCAAATAACTAAATGAAATAATTACTTCATTACTTAATAATTTAAATTCTTGGCATTTAGTTAATAGTTAATAGTTAAATAAAATAACTAAATTACTATTAGTTCATTTAGTTATTAACTTAATTCTATTTAGTTAAGGATTAATTCTATTAATTCTATTAGTTCATTTAGTTCATTTACTATTAATTCTATTTAGTTATTAGCTTAATCCTAATTAACTATTAATCCTAAGTAGTTAGTTCATCAAGTTAATTATTAACTATTAAGTAATATTAAGTAATTAAGTAATTAAGTAATTCAAATGAAATAATTAATTAATAACTAAATGAAATAATAGAAATCGGGAACTTTCATTTAGTTAATAGTTAATAGAAATTGCCATTTAGTTAAGGGACGGAGTGAGTAGTAACTACTTAATAGTGAAATTATCAACCATTTTCATAAATGAGATCATCTCGAGTGTTGTTTTCACCGTATATCTATCCGAACCGAATTTATTAAACTTGATTGGAGTTCGATTTTACCCTATATATACACTTGATTAAATCTAAATCTTATTAGTTAGGTGAAGAAAACACCCAAGAAAAAGTTGGGATTATTGAATTTCTTTTTTATAGTTTTTTGTACGTACAAAATGCAAAATTGCAAATGCAGGGTAGTTCAGACTTCAGACGTTCAGCACCAATGGAAGAGCCGAAGAGTATTGATTGAATTTGAATATACAAAAGGTGTGTTAGATATACGACAAGGGCCACGGCATGTATGTGTAGGATGCCTATCCAACCCACCCTCCTACCGTCCTACGAATTGAAACAGAAGTGTCATTAATATTTCTTCAAACTCCAAAGCCGCGTCACGCAAAATACAAGAATAACCAGACCCATGTGAATTAGCCCAATTAGGTGACTTCCTAATAATTTATCGAGCTAGGTCCCACCGGTCACCTCTGCGTACCCTAATCCATGGTTCACTTTTTTTTTTTTTTTTTTTTTTTTTGATTTAGGAGATTAAGTCACCAATTTGCCTAACCCCTACAAGCGCTATTACTACAGAGGAAACACCAACACATTGCGCTTAGTAAGATGATAAGATGCTAAAGTTAAACACCCAAAGATAATGCTGGGGATAAGGATCGAACCCCGACCGACCTGGCGGGAATCTTTCTATCCACTTGAGCTAACTCCTATCCTTATCCATGGCTCACTTTTCTTTTAAGGAAAATTTTATCCTATGAGTTCTAATTATGGCAGGATTTATTTTCGAAAACTTTTGAATTTCTTAGAGTGGTCTCAACTTTTGAGAGTCTTTTTTCAAACCGTTTTTTTAAAATAATAAAACTGCTAGCTAATTAAGTTAATTGAAATACATGACACTCAAGCAATAATCCAGCACGTTAATTAAGTTGAAGGATTGTTTTGAAAAGAGACCCCTCAAAGTTAAGATTGCTTTTAGATAAGCAAAAGTTGAGATCTTAACCGGCTATAGTTGAAATCGATAGTGTCAGTTTTACTGTTAATAACCTGCTCATCACTTACACGTAGTCGAGCCTTTTTTTAAAAAATATTGTAAATATTTGTGGTCCATCTCCCACCTACTGACTTCTGTTAACAATAATTAATCAACGCTGTGCAAGAAATGATGCGTTTATGAATTAGGATAGAGATCTGGATAAATTTTTTGCTATAAATAGGATTATCAGCATCAAGTAAATGAAGCAAAGAAAATAAGATAATTAAGCAAGTAGTAGCTAGCAGTGCTAATTCTTAGAATCATCGATCAGAAAGTTCCTTCAAAAACATCACTCAAGCATGTCGTCTTACTTCAAACTTGCTGTCGTCGCATTTTTTGCGCTCACTGCATCAGGTTTGTTTCTCAACAATAAGTTGTTTCTTTTAGTTTTTTCATGTTAAAAATAAGGGTTATGCTATATGCAGATAAGACATAAAGTCATAAATACACTTATTAAAATGGAAATAAGTTGTGAATTTATGGAAAAATTATGCATTAATTTTCCGCTAAAACCCTATACCTTACAATTTTGAAAAATTTCTTAGAGATTTATCATATACTACCTCCGTTTCCTAAAGATCTTCCCTATTTGACAGTTTTCACTATTCACAAAGTTTTTACTTTGACCAGTTGTTTGTGACTTGACGTAAGAAAAAAACATATACTACGTGTGGGATCTTGTTAGATTCGCCTCAATATGTATTTTATTAATATCTATTTTTTATAATTTTTACAAATACATAATTAGAGATATCAGTGTCCAAAGTTTTGCATTGACATGCGTGAAAAGTAAAAGATGAAAAATCTTTAGGAAACGGAGGGAGTAGTATTTGACAAAAACCAAAAAAAATAAATTGGAAGCACAACAGTAGTATAAGTCATATGGATCATATACTTTTTATTAATGTTTATATCTAACTTATTTCCTTCCTCTTTTGCTTACTACTAATATGTCTTAACAACTTTATTAGCTCACATTTTCCAAGATTGAATGATATAAACAATTAGACAAAATTTTAACAGGGTTTATATAACACATAATATTCAGGGAAAACTACATTCAATAACATAAATTTTGGCCCAACTACAATCATTGACACGGACTTGACACGCTGACATAGGTAGCGATTTGATCTTAGATATTTGTCTCTTTATTTTTTACAGCTATGGCAATGCCTGATGCAAAGATTCAACCCGTCACAAGGGGAGAAAAAGTGGGTGAAGGACTGCTGCAGGCAGAAATAAAAGCATTGATAGAACTTAAACAAGTTGAGAAGGCAATGATTTCAGACTTAAGGCATAAAATGATGGGAGCAGATCATGATTGTGCTCTATCAGGCACCATTTGTTCGCCTGAAGCACCTAAAGAGTGTTGCTCCGACTCCTGTGTTCCTCATCCTAGGCTTAGGATTTTTGTTTGCGCATAATCAGCTGAATAATCTCCTTAATATGGAGTCATCAATCATGCACCTTACTAAATAATGTGTATGAATATCTGTATTATGAAGGATATAGATGGTCTCTTAAGTTTCTATTCTTAGTAGAGAGATGAAGTTGGATATGGATATTCAACTACTCTTCAGACAAGAATTTCTATGTTTTCTGTTTTTTCAATAATCAAAGACATCATCCTTCTTGTAATATATTCGGTTTTCTGTTTTTTCAATAATGATAGATGCTTATCACGTCATATCATACTTCAATCTTCTATACCTCATTTTCCCGCGTAGGCAATAAAAACACACCTAAATATCTAATACCAGAAATTATATAATTAGTTTTATAAATATGTGTCAATGAACAATTTCAGTGATACTTAGAAGTATTTTACCAGTATCAATTTGTTTGAATTGTCAAGAAAAATTCGAAGTTTGAGACAACTTCCCAAAATAGTCCCGAGTTTGAATTAACTTTAAATTTGTCCTCCTTTTTTAATTTAAATTTTTAATTAAATTTTTCCTTCTTTTGTCAAACTGACACCAAGACATCTTCCAATCAGATTAACCAGAGTCTGCACTAATTCGCAGAAAGAGAGATCTTTCGGCCTAGATGCTATCCGATTAATATACCCATAAACGTAAACTACTGCAGCAACATAAAATGTTGCCTGATGATATGGAGAACTCGCAGCTCGCTTCCATGTACCATTTCTGAGGTGAGTTTGATAAAATGGGGTTCTGAAAAAAGATATTTCATGGCGTCGATACGTATTGAAATTCGAGATTTTCCTATCGACTTTTTTCTGGTAATCGAAAGAGTATACCGAGAACGATATGTTGTGGAAGGACTGGAATTGAAGCATCTCCATAACTTTGGTGTAGCTGTGATTATGTCTGGGATAATTTGTGATTTACTCGGAGCTTTAATTTGCCTAGCTTCTATCCATTAGCAACAGACTACTGCAAACAGGAACATTTCGGAGAAAGTAAGGGTAGCTAAGAATATAGTCATAGAGAGACAAAGTGACGCAGAAGAAGAAATAAAATGTTAATTCAATTACAACTAATGCAGGGAAATAGTTTTTTTAATTTCCTCTTTTTTCATTTATTTCGAGTTTAAATCACATAGCTCACTTGCTCGACAGGTGACGAGTTGAATGGACCAATTTGGAAGACGGGGTACAAATTTAGGATTATTTTGGGAAGACACCTCAAACTTCGGATTTTTCTTGACAATTTTTCAAATTTTATATTGTTACCAATTTTTTAAAAATAACTTCTAAAAGATAATCAATTGGTACTTAATAGTTATATTATCAACCATTTCATATAGAGGTGGGCATGGGTCGGGCCAGCACGCGGACCGGCCCGGCCCGGCACGATTTGGGCCCGGTCCGACACGAGCCCGCTCGAGGCCCGGCTCGGCCCGTTGTCCGCTACATGGGCAGCGGGTTTGTCACGGTCAAGAAATTTTATTTCAGGCCCGCGGGCCGAACGCTTCTTTCCTTTGTTTTTTAGCCTAAAACTGTCAAAAATACAAAAAAACAACATAAAACACGGGCCAGGCCCGCAGGAGGCACGAGCTCGGCCCGTGGACAAAATCTGGAAATTTCAAGCCCGGCACGGCCCGCCATTTCCCCAAGCCCGCGGGCCGAGCCCGTGAACAGGCCCGACCCATGCCCAGGTCTAATTTCATAAACGAGATTATTTTGGGTGTTCTCTTCACCTGAACCTATCTGAACTAAATTTATTAGACTTGATTGGACTTGATTAGTCATGAATTTACCTTATACTCCCTCCGTCCCAAAAAGATCTAGACACTTGTTGGGACACATATTTTAAGGTGATAAGTTGTAGGGTGGTTATCAAATGTTATTTTATTTAAAAAGTAGATGTGATAGGAGTTGGTGGGATATTTTTTATTTGAGGAGAGAAAAAATTGGGTAACTTTTTATTAATAAAAGGTAGAGTGTGGCCAAAGGAGTGTAAAAGAAATAATATATTAATAATGGAACCATGCCAAAAATAGAAGTGTTCAAACTAATTTGGGACATACATAAAAGGAAAGTATTCAGATTATTCTGGGACGGAGGGAGTATTTACACATGATTTTTTTTTTTAATAATTTGCAGATTTTCCATTAAAATCTTGGCAAATTGCAGCGAGTTACAATAAAATTAGGAGTCCAGCAGCCTTCTGCAGCATCATCACCATACATCCGATTACTACGGCCACTTCATACAAAGATGAGATGAGACTCCTAACAAAATAATAAAGGTATTACAACCAAGCTAAAAATTCATCTCTCCTTCGCAGCCCTTGTATTGCCAAAGTATCAGCCACGACGTCAGAGCATTTTCCTTTGCATACAATCTTAAGTTCCCAATCAGTCACTGATGCATTGCATATGAAGTAAGAATGAAGTTTAAGTTCCATGGACCTCCACTTTGAGCATTACACCATTGAACTGCATTTGTCGAGTCGAATTCAACAATGATATTTGAGTGTTTGATGCGATCACAACCAGAAGATACTATGATAGCTCGGTGTATTGTTAAAACTTTGGCTTGATTAATTTCCAATAGGACTGGAGAACATACACAAAAATTTTCCGTTGGAATTATGTACTACTCCACCAAATGAGGATTGTAGGTGAAGAGAGTGAACTGATGCATTTACATTCTGTACAAGTGTGGAGAATAATTGTGTTAACCTGATTAGGTTAACCCTGACGTTATATATATAGGGGTACAATAGAGACCTAATACTAATATAATTCCATTATATCTTGTGTACATATAATATTACACTAATACACCCCCTCAATCTTTACGGGGTGAAACAACGAATAGATTGGAATTATGTTTAGTAAACAAATCAGTAGATAGACCTTTAGTAAAAATATCAGCAACCTGCAACTTTGTAGGAACATGACGAACCATAAGACCTCCTTTGACAACCATTTCACGAACAAAATGATAATCAACATCAATATGTTTCACTATCCCACATGGGGTAAAAGACACAAAACTCATCAAAAATTTAAAGTGGCTGCAAACCCAAAGTCGCCAGTCGTGTCTCACGCAGAAACAAGAACAGTCATGTGATTGTCTAATTTCTTTCACAAAAGAATCTTTAATTAAGCAAAGTCCCTGTAAAAAAAAATAATTTAGCAAAGTCCCAGGTGTTCGTACCTTATCCTGGTGGATTAAATTGCACCTTAAATATGCACGAAATGATGCGTTTTATCTGGATAGAAATTTGATATAAATAAGATCATTGGCATTCATGTAAATGAGCAAAGAAAAGTAGATAGTCTACCAAGTCCATCACTACAAAAAGTTTTCTGCACAAAGATCAGTCAAACATGTTGTCTTACTACAAAGTTGCCGTCGTAGCATTTTTTATGCTCACTGCCTCAGGATTGCTTATTCTTAGTAATAAATTAAGGAAAACCCCATATATATTTATGAGGTTTACATTTAAGAATGAAAATTATAAGCAATAACTTAGTGGATGCATGATTTTTTTCCCATAAATTTCCAAATTAATAGACTACTTCATATTAGGTGGGTAAAATAGAAGAAAAATTAACGATCTCTCTTACAAGAGGTGAGACTCATTTGCAGGACATTTAGAATAAAAAATGACACAAACACCACTAAACCATCACCAGTCTAGTCATAATTCACCAGTCTAGTGTATTTGATGAAAATATTCTATTAAGCACTGACTTTCTCATTTTATCCATTATATAAAATTTCTAGAAAAAAATTGACATAAATAATCAACTTTCACCAGTCTTCTTCTAAAAAAGCAAATTATTATTTAGGAATAATCCAAAATTTTAAGGCTCTGAAAGCAATGTGAAGTGTTCTTCAACTTCGGATTATTGCCTAATATTCAAAAGATAGTACTATTATTTATGTCAAATTTTACTGTGATCTTATAATTTTGCCACTTTGTTATTTGTAGCTATGGCAATGACAGGTGCAAAAATTCAACCAATAACAAGCACACAAACAGTGAGTAATAAACTGTTGGAGGCAGAAGTAAAAGCATTGACAGCACTTAAACAAGTTGAGAAGGCAATAAGTTCAGATTTAAAGCAAAAATTGATGGGAGCAAAAGAGTGTCTTCGATCAGGCCACCCTTGTGCCGGTTTAGGACCTCCAGAACAGTGTTGCTCCGGCGCTTGTGTTCCTCATCCTATGCTTAAGATTTTTGTTTGCGCATAATCAACAAAATTAATATAGACTATGGAGTACTCGATCGTGCACCTTCTCTCTGTTATGCTCTTTGAGTTGGAAAATTAATGTGGAGTCTGTAGTGTAACTGTGTAAGAATAAAACGATCTTTAAGTCTATAACGAGATATAAATTTCCTAAGGGATCTTGAAGTTTTAAGTGTAAGAAATAAGAATAGATGGTCTCTTAAGTATTAGGGACATTATCCTTGTAATATTTTCAGTTTTACTGTTTAATCAACCAGATTCCACTAATATTAAGGAAAAATTTATTCTAATAATCCCACCTTTGACCGGTCTGCTCAAAATAGTCCAAACTTTCAATAATCTCAAAATAATCCCACCTTGATACCTTATCTTCTTAAATTGGCCCTTTTTACCTAAAACCTGTTGAACCGGTTAAAGTTTATTAATGAAGTTCATTTTCTTATTTTTAGCGTACGTCAACTTCGACCCATCAACTCCTCGATAACATTTCTCTCTCAACCACTTGAAATTTGAATCAAACCAAAGAACCAAACCCAATCGACCCACCCCACCGCCAAAATCACTCGAACACCGGTGATGCACCCGCTGAATGGTGGTGGGATTTGATTATAAGTAACCAAAGAAGGTTTACACCCAACATCCTCCATTTTCCTAAAAACACTCACAACCTCCCTATACCTCCCATTACTAGCACATGCACTCACCATAGCAGTATAAGCATAAACATCAATATCAAAACCATTCTCATTTAAATCATTAATCAACGAAGCGGTGAATCCTAATCATAACAGCAACAACATGCCCATCCAACAAGATTTCCACTAATCATTTCATTTGGGAAGATGAAGAAGAGATGGGTTTAAGATGTTGGGGTTTATCACAACAAAAGCACTCTCATCGCTCAGATCCACCGCAATCGCAATCTTGCGCGTCACGCTTGCCGTCGGAGTTTCGCCTGCTTTTTGTGCGGTGGCAATGGGCTTCGAAAACGTGACGCATGGGGACGATGTTCTACGACTTGAAGCCGATGGTTTTACACCGAGTGGGGCATTTCTTGGTACAATTGGTTGAGTTTCGGGTTCATTGGGTTTTGATTTTGTCGGTTAGAAGACATTATTTTGATTTACGGGTTCTTGTTTTTACTAGGTTTAGTTGTGGTGTTCTTTGAGAATTGTGAGAGAGGAGAGAGAATCTGAAGAAATTGCTTATAATTATGGAGGAAAAGGTTGGTTGACGTTGATGATTGTAAAAGCTACCTTAGAGTGTAGTGAGAATTGGATTTGTGGGTGAGTTGACATCGAATTTGGTTTAGGTGGGGGGTTAGTTGCTGGTGTGGGGGGTTTATCTCGAGGGTGGGGCATGTGGAAGAGGAAGTGGAGGGGTTCGAGGGAGGAATAGTAAGAGGAGGACTTCTGGTGGCAGGCGTGAGAGAGGATGGGGGTGGTCCGTGGTGGTGGAAGGGTAGGTGGTGCTTTACTTTTTTTTTTAAGTGTTTAATTACATGATTAGGGTTTTAATCGAGTCTTTGATTATATAATTAAGGTATTTAACCTGGATTTACAGGTTACCAACCGGTAATGACCTATTTTGGGCAGATATGCCCCAAAGTTAGGACTATTCTCAGATTATGAAAAGTTAGGACCACTTTTAGAAGATGGGGTAAAGGTGGGATTATTCCTATCAATTAATCCCTAATATTAATTCGGAATAAGTGTGCTACTTCATCCTTTTTTTCCTATCAACAATAAGTGAGTTTTTGCACTATTCATCCACCACCCTTTCACTATTTATTGACTTATTGTGATTTTTACGTATGGAAAAATATAGTCATCAATTGGAGTCTTGTTAAATTCGTCTGGATATATACTTTCAAAATATCAAATTTATATAATTTATACTGAAAAGCTTTTAAGATATTAATAGTTAAGATTGTGCATTGATAAGCGTGAAAATTCAGTTGTTCCAATAAAAAAAGAACGCGGGAAGTATTCGATTATCACTGACATTGGATGTTGGAACGACATTTTTTGTTCTAGAGATTTAGTATCGAGTAGCATGTTCTTGAATGCAGAGAATATGACTCCAAATATGGACCATAAAAGTAAAGCAGCTGACACATGAGATAATGAGAAAGGGTAAACTGTAAACATCTAATTGAAAGATGTTTACTAACATCTAGCAAGGACTAAAAAAGTAGTAAAAAAATAATATAAAAAAACAATTTTTTGTTTGCAAATTTTTATTTACTTTTAAATATATGCAAACACTAGTTGGGCTGCATGAACACCACTTGTTAGTTGCATAAACATTATTTGTAGTTACATAAAGACTATTTGTAATTGTATGAACACTAGTATTTGCTAATATGTGTATCATTTTCCGAGGTCAAATTTTTGTTGGATTGATAACTTTACCTTTATTCTAGTTGGATTGCATGAACATTATTTATATTTCATGAACGCTATTTGTTAGTTACATAAACACTAACTATATTTACATGAACACTACCTGTAGTTGCATGAATACTACTTCCTCTATTTCTTTCTAATTGCAACACTTTAACTTTTACACTATTCACACACCTCACTTTGACCATATTTCTTTTACTAATATATAAAAATAATAATGATCATATAAAATATTAAAATGTTGTTGGATTTGTTTCAATGAATATTTTCATAATATCAACTTTTTTATAACTTTACATATACATAATTAGAGATATTAATGATCAAAGTACGTTGCCAAGCGTAAAAGTCAAATTGTTGAACTTATTTAGAAGCAGCTGTTAATATTTGTTAACATCGCATTTTTTGAGGACAACTTTTTGTTAGACTGACAACTTAATCTTTATTCTCCCATGTACATTGAAAGTCTTACCCCTCCTACATGCTAGTAGATATCTCTCAATTAGATATTTATCATTTCTCATAGATTTATGTGGTTTGGTTGACATGACCTTTTTCATAGACAAGGCACAAGGGCATAGAATATTTCATCATTTCATGGAGGTATATAGGAGAAGCGTGATTGAAAATATATGGAACAGAAAAAAATGGAGATAATAATTATCTCTACTACCCTTTAAGAGCACCATTGATGATAATTGAGAAATAAGATCAAGTACTTGATCTTAAAAAAAATCTCTTAACAATGAATGAAACAAAGATTGAGGGTTGATTGGGGAAGAAAACTTGCATGGGATGAGTGAATTGGTGATCAGGCGTGGCTGGGCCCCACCGGCCTGATCAGCCAACTCACTTTTTTTTTTCCTGTCTGGCCGTTAAAAACGACGCTGTTTTAATACCAAAAATTCTGACATGCCTGCAGCAGCACACCTTTGTCATGAATGGAAGGAGGGGGTGCACGCCACTTGTCATGCCATAAATAGTTATTAAAATGTAATTGTAGTAAAATTTGCAACATTTATATTTTAAAAAATACAAAGTAAAAAAATATAAAAAAAATACCAATGGCTCTATTTTTCCGAGCTCCATAAATAGAGATCCATTTTGCTATATTTCGGACAAATATTTTTTTCAGCTATTTACTAATTTCCTCTAATTTTTCTTATTTTATTATGAAATATAGTTCATTTTAACACTTCAAAAACAAAATAAACAATTTTTTGGTACATTCAATTTAGTGTATGGTAAAAACGCTAATTATGTATTTATTTAATTCATTAATATTTATTTTATCAATTATTAATGAATATTTCATATTATTAAAAAGTAAATAATAAAAAAATATTGTATAATGATGGTGAGGTGATGAGATAGAAAAATTAGTTGGGTGGAGTCAAAAAGTAAGAGAGAGAGGAAAAAGTAGTTGGGATGATCTTTTTTTTTTTGTTCATGGTTAAGATAGGTGGGAAAAGATTGTGGGATGTTATTTTTTAGAGAGAGAAAGTTAGAAAGAGAGTGTGATGATCTTTGTTTAAGATCATCAATAATGGTGCTCTAATATCTCGGTGTTGTTGAGGTCACATCTTGTCTTAAATATAGTCTCCTAAAATTTCCCCTCGGAGATTGTTAAACACCGCCACAAAATTTCTTAAAATCACCCCGGGCCCATTTTATATTTACTATTTTATCCCTTGTTTTTTATAAGCCACCCCCGCCACCACCCACCTCTCCCCGCCACCCGCCACCACTTGCCACCACCCACCTCTGAAATTTTTTAATTAAGGGGTGGAACGTCTGGGCGTTAGACGTTCGACCCATGGCCCAAACATCCAGGCCAGACGTTTGGGCCATGGGAGGAACGTCCAAGCTAAAAAGTTCGACAATTTGAGGGGGGGGTGGTGTTAATTAGGATGGCGGTGGGGTGGAGGATCGGAGGTGGTGGCAATCGGGGTGGTGGTGGCAGGAGGTGGTGGTTTGGGAAAAGAAAAGAAAAAAAAGGAAGGGTAAAGTTGAAAATGTTTGATTGGCCCGGGGCAATTTAAGAAGTTTTGGTGCGATGTTTAGCTTTCCAATAAAAAAAAATTACCCTATATGTTCTTGACTCTTGTTGAAGCAAAAATGCAAGATTAGGGATATGTCCTTGGCAGTCACTAGTCCTTAGATTTAGGGTTTCTCTATCACTAACGTACGAGTTATCTTAAGCTTCTTGTAGATGTGGAATATGCACCGTACCTACATGGGGTGTACGCGTACTTGAACTCTCTGAGGAATAATGCATGTGCTTGAGAATCACCAACAAAAAAGACTTAGGGCATCCTTAACAATGATATTTAAAAAAAACATGGCCACAACCTTTAAAAAAGGTGCTCTTAACAATGATCTTTAAAAAAAATCATGGCCACAACCTTTAAAAAAGGTGCTCTTAACAATGATTGGAAATAAGATTGAGGGAGCTCAATTGTGAAAATGGAGCATGGGACATCAGAATGACGCCCAATCGTCCACTGGGCCCTACATCCAGCATGCGTAGGAAATTATTTTTTTGCCTTTGCTTCAGTCAGTGCCAATCACGTTGCGCTACTTGTCAATGTTGGTTTAAAAAATATAAACTTTGCAAATATTGCAACGATTATATTTAAAAAAATACAAAGCAAATCAAAATAAAACTAAGAAATACCAATGACTCTATTTTTACGAGCTCTATAAATAGAGACCCATTTTGCAATATTTCAGACGCTTATTTAATCTGCTTTTTTACTAATTTCCTCTTATTTTTCTTATTTTATATGATATATCTTCCATTTTCACATTTCAAAAAAATCATGAATTTTTTTTTAAAATAATTCCCATCGTGCAAGTAAATAATTATTTTTTAAATAATTTATATCAAATATTTCATATTATTAATCAAGAAATAAATAACAAATATATTGTATAATGGTGATTGGGTGATGAGAGGGGAATGAATATTGGGTAAGGTCAAGATAAAGAAAAGGAGAGAGAAAAAGATAATGAAAAAAAAGTAGTTGGGATGATCTTTTTTTTTCTGTTCATTGTTAAGGAAGGTGGCTGGGAAAAGATTGTGGAGGAGATATTTTATAGAGAGTGAAAGTTAGTGAGGGAGTGAGATGATCTTTTATATCAATCATCAATAATGGCGCTCCCAACTAGCTGGATTATGCAAATAAACAGCAATTTAAGGATATTAATCATGACAAAAGTTAAAGATAAGGACTAATACAATAACCTCATACCTTGGTCATGAATCAGGGGATGAATTTGAAAGTGAGGGTACATATAGTCATGAACTTAAATCTACGTAGAATTGGTCTCGACTTAATTTCATTTAATAATATATATAAAAATAAATAAGTTCCTTAGAAAAAATTATATAAAGTTTAATAAAACACACTTATACATAATATTAAAAAAAGGTACAGTGTAAGTGTGTAACGATGTACATAAGGTGAAAAAAAAGGGGAAAGGCTCCGTATATACCAGTTTGACCCATATTCGTGATTGAACAGGTTCACGCAGTCTTCGTCCTCAAAGCTACCAAATACACTTGCATTTGGTACAAAAAAAGGTTTTAAAAAGACCTTATATTAGTACCACAAACATTTTCTGAATGGTACTACCAATTTAGCACCAATATCTTTTTTGGGGTGCTCTTCATTTAAATTTATTTGAACTGAACTTACTAGACTTGATTGGACCCTATCAGCCCTAATTTTACCTTATGTTTACATCTGATCGATTAGAACTTAAACTTATTTTATTTATTATTGTAGCTAAATAGAATACACCCTTGGTAATTTTTTTTGGGTAATATTGAACTTTTTTTAGGTAAAAGCTTTAGGACCCGTGCATAATGCACGGGTGTATTTATTGGTTTATTACATATTTAAATGAAGTCACATAATAACAATGACATAAATTACACAAAATCATAAAATCATAATATAAGAGTGGTAAGGAACACAAATTACAAATATATCAATTTATATGTTTGCAAACACATCCTTGTAAACTACATTTGTTGTACTTGTACGCACACCGTGTTCTTTATCAAACGGAAGGATCTTGAGACCTTGTTTGCTGGTAATTTTGGAAACAGCAACATAAAATTGTTCACGGCTAAAAACAGGTCTCGGGAGATACATGCCTATATGAGACAGAGATTATCCTTGACTTTTATTTATAGCCATAGCAAAACAAACCATTAAAGGAAATTGTCGTCTCTGAAATCTGATAGGAAATTTTTGACTTTTAGACCCCTGCATAATGCACAGGAGTATTGTTGGCTTTATTATATATTTTAGAAGTCACACAATAACATTGACTTAACTTCACGTATTACACAAAATTATAAAAAAATCATAAAGTAAGATTTGGTTAAAAAACAATAGATACAAATGTAATTTCCAAATCAATTTATATATTCTCAAACACTTTCTTGTAAAACATATACCCATATTGTGTTCATTATCAAACGAAGGATTTTCATACGCTTTTTGCCCGTCACTCTGGAAACAGCAACATAAAATTGACCAAGGTTGAAAATGAGTCTTTCATGCATAATGCTCTGAATTATTTTAATTTATTAAGTAGTTTTTTTGTGTTCCAAATCTAATAAATGCATATATTTTTAGAATGCATGCATATAAAGTTAAAAGAATAAAAAATGTAAAGTTAAATTATTGGTTGGTGATTTAAAATTTTATGATATTGTATTCAGAATAATTAAAAACTGACTTACAACCGATGTGTTGCACAATTATGATGATTCTCATGCTATATCCTTGTTATATTGTACAATATAAACCATCTAGAATATATTACGCTAATGTTGTTTATCGTTTTCTTCTATTTACTAACAATGTAGTATCGAAAAACTTTCTAGTGCTTGCAAAAGTAATATAACAGTGCTATATTCTCATTGTATCATACAATATATATCTATATCTATATCTTCTATATTCTATATAAAGCTAAGTTCATTATGCCTACATGTCAAGCTAATATACATTACGCCAAATGTCATCTTCTCATAGCGTTTCAAAATTAAACTGCCATGTGTAGATTGATAGAGAGCTAATGCTTATGTGTCGCTTGCATATCGTTATAAGGCGTGTGTCATAATCTTTATAGCTAGGCAAGAGGAATCTGTAAATCAATTACAATATTTCGAATTAGGAAATATTGTTATAATGTTCCTTAAATCAAGCAAAGAATCGTGTACTGGATTAATCTTTATGTATCCGGATAAATTAGGAAATATTGTTATAATGTTCCTTAAATCAAGCAAAGAATCATGTACTGGATTAATGGCTTAGAATAAATTGCCTTATATCATTCAAAATTAACAGTCTTAGCTTGATCGGAATCAATCATAGTAGTTCTTTGCCTACTATATAATAGAATCCTCCAAAATCATTACAATACATCTCCTATTTTCTCTTAATATTTGCAATGTAAGACTTACAAAGAAAGTATGAATTAATTTTGCTACTGACTTAATGACTTAGTCTAATGTAGAAACTAAGTGAAAAGATAAAACTACACCAAGCTAACCGTGAGATGATAACTTATCATATACAATAACTATGAGATAATATTCGACTTACTCAATTCTTATCTCCAACAATTTTACCCATTGTTGCCAAAACAGAGCATGCGAAGGAGAGAACACTTATTTATGAGGATGTTGTGTTTTTGAAGCTGTTGGGCTTTCTGATTGACTAGAAGAGCATGGAGAAAATGTTGGAAGTTCGAAAAATGGCATTCATTAACATGCTTCGAGCTTTTCCCAATTGTTCGAAAACATTTTTTTTTGTTAAGATGATCACCAGTATCTATAAAAAAAATATATTTTAATCAATAAAATGATAACTTAGAAAATCATAGTTATAATATACTTAAAATCAAGTTATATACTACTTTCCCCTCAAAAAAAAAGTTATATACTACTTCCTTTTATAAAATATATTATTTTAGAATGAATAAAAAATCTTCCAAATGGTTATCTGTTCAGTCTATTTGCTCAGTCTAAGAGATGGACGTCTATTTGTAGCCATCAAGGTTGAGATGAGCAAGTATTATAATATAGTCAATTGGCTATTTGTTCTAAAAATTCTCAGTGCTTATGAGTTACTTCCTCCAGGTTTTTATTAGTTTACCTACTTGCTTTGGATATAGAGTTTTAGAAGAAATAAGTATGTGGATCATAGAAGAAAAGAGAAAGTATTAATCTATTGGCATATTGTTTTGAAATTAATGTTGTGGGTCAAAAAAAAAAGTAGAGTGAGAAGCTAAATATAATATAAATAATTGGTGAGATCAATGCCAAAAACAAGAAAAAAAATGGGTAAACTAAGAAGGACAACCCAAAAAAAGGATAAACTAATAAAAATCAAAGTGAGTACATATCAATTGGACTATATCATCGATCATTTTTAGGGTCTGCTTTAAGGTATAGTATATATGTGGAGTAGTTTCAATCATGATGCATCATGCATGTTGTATCCCTGATCTCTTTATCATCTCTTCTTTTTTAGCATGGACATTCTTTCCTAAATAATCTCTTCCTTTCAAGCAATATTACAGGAAGGAAATAGATATATTAAGAGAGTTACAATGTCCAAAATGTCATTAAGGACAGAAAAAAAGGAACTTTAAAAAAGTTAATTAAGTTTTTCTATTCTCATCATCACTTACTCCAATTTTGTGTTGTAATACGTTTCGTGAGTGTTGAGATCCTCTAGAGTTTCAAAATAACTCTAGACGGTAGAGTTCGTTAAATATCAGTCGTTGATTAAGAAATTAAAGGCTTGTATTTTCTCTCCCAAAGATCCCCCCTATTTTTCCCCCGAATATCCTGCCCATATCTTTTCCTTTCCCACGAAATGAGCCCTTGATTTTATAATATATGGTTAGGATTCAACTCTACTTTGTAGAGTTTTCATAAAACTCTAGAGGATCCGGACCCGTTTGGTGAAGGATGTGATTGAATAATATGGTTACTCCGTTCGGTTGTCGTTGTAGCCTCATAAATAGAAAATGATTCAAACCAAGTAGACTATGTCCATAAATTTATTTATCTTTTTCAACAACATGCATATATAAATAGATTGATTTATAATATCTAATAAAAGATTGATTGTGATGAAGGGTCTTATTTTGGCTGCTTTTTAGATCTACAATTAGATAAAAGTAATAAATAAGCAAATACAAGCTCGTAAATTTATAAATTTAAAAGTTAATTTACACATAGTTTACATCCTTAGATTTTCGTACCATGTACTTGGCAAATATTACAATAATTACATGGTGTTTATTTTCCCAAAGTGATCCTAATACTACCTCGTTTTTTTTTAGATGCAACATTTGATTATTATAATTTACCCACTAGAAAGGCAAATGTTGCATATAAAGAAAACAGAAGAAGTATATAATACTTTGAGTGTTATGTAACCTTATTTCCTTAAAGCCATTAACTAATTTTTAATACAAAAAGAAAATTGATATTTTAAATAAATAACATGTTTATCGTTCTTTCGCAAAAATAAGACTCACTATGTACTCATATTTACTATAATGAAAAGAATCTTAAGGTGGTGGGTAAGAAATATATTAAGGTGGTCATTTGAGCAGGTAAGATGGGTGATGAACCAAGTAAGGTGATTATTGTATAGAAATCGAGGTGGGTGCTAAAGCGAATAGGGTGATTAGGAGGGTATGGTAGTAAAAAAATTAGTTTTCTTCACGACACAAATGATTAGTGGTAATCAAAATCAAGAAAGAAAAATGGAAAAGTGCATTCTATACAGTATACATATTGTTTAAATTTATTATAATTATATAGTCAAGAAAAATATATCTCTTAACCTTTAATAAGGAAAAGTTAAAAATATTTATTGAAAAGTAATATAATAAAATTGGGGTTCATTGAACATTGAAAAAAGGGGTGGAAGAGAAATCCACTAATTTTAGATTCTTAATTATACCCATATCTATTTACTAAGGCCGATCAAAAATATTGAGTGATATAATTAATCTATCTCTATTTGTCTGCTCTTCAAATGGGTTTCTTAAAAAATGTGTCTAAAGGGTATGTTGCAATAATAATAGAATGGAGGTCAAGAAGTATATATATTATTAAAATGACAATAATATATACAAAGATGTATCATGTTCTAATATGTTCATATATATAAGGACAAACAGGGCCAAATTTATACATACCACAAGGATTTAAATACTGGAAAGGTTATTTAAAAACAACTAACTATCAACATTGTCTTCTATTTTATATAACACATACGATATTCAAGCTAGCAACAAAGTATACACCAACATCAGAGCGGCTATTGAATATTATATCAAGTCATGCGGCTATTTAACATCGAACTTTTAGTTGTATTGAGTATGAATGATGAGAACTGCATAAATGTAGATAGGGTGTATGAAAATTATTCTCTATCAAGATCAGATGGCCGACGAAGTTGAAGCTGATACAATTTTATAGGACAGATGAAGAGAATTGGTTTCGGAGTTCCTAAAGTAAAGGATAATAATATCCTTAATGAATTATTATCAAGTTGTTGTAACGATAAATCTTAAGATTATTGTAAGTGTATCTTAGCTAGCCTTATCTTCATATAGGTTATTATCATCAAGTCACACTAAATCTCATGGGTTATCTCATATAGTTAGTTGTAGTTGATGGTTATGCTACACATATATATTGTACTGGATTAATGTAATACAATTAAGCTTTTTTCATTTTTTGATAAGAACAACGAAGCTTTCCATAACTCTTACACCTGAAACTCATATTTTATGATAATGAACTGATGTAGGTTTTCAGAATATACTTTATAAAGAGGTTCCAGATTATAATTAGAAATATTGTATATAGTTAGTGATCTTTTAATCATTATTGAATCATTATCAATAATATATCTTATTTCATAATTTAGTATGGTGTACCTAGAATATAAAATTATCAATAATTTTTTTTGATAGTGGAAGTAATATACAAAGATTAACAAGAGATATAAAAAAATATATCATATGTACAAATTGGTGTGCTAATTATGCATGTTCTTTGCCACTTTTAAATGAAACAACAAGTACTGTGTGCTCTGGATGACTAATAAATTTAGTATCAAACCAATTTACTTAATTTTAGTCAAAATGTATCACTTTTAAGTCAAAGTGGGTCATTTTACAAGTTTAAAGAGGTAACTTTTAAGCAAAGTGTAACTTTTAATCTTAAATGGATCACTTCTAGATTAATAAAATTGACATATTTAAGGCAAAAAGATATCCCCATCTCACAATAATTTACTGTATATCCGTGTTACTAAAGAATTTGTATAAATAAAATAGCCAATTAATATCTTTTAGTATATATATATATATATACATATATATATATATATATATATATATATATATATATATATATATATATATATATATATATATATATATATATATATATATATATATATATATATATATATATATATATATACATATACATAAACATATAGATATACATATATATATATATATATATATATATATATATATATATATATATATATATATACATATACATAAACATATAGATATACATATATATATATATATATATATATATATATATATATATATATATATATATATATATATATATATATATATATATATATATATATATATATATATATATATATATATATATATATACATATATATATATATATATATATATATATATGTATATATATGTATATCTATATGTTTATGTATATGTATATATATATGTATATATAAATATGTATATATATATGTATATATATATATATTTTACACGCTATGATTATAAAAACTTTAAATTATAAGCTAATATTCAAAGCATGATTTTAGGAGAAACATCCCAAAATAAAAAAATTATAAAACAATATATTCCTGCGCATTTTAATGTGTTTTTTTGTTTCATTTACGTATTTATAGATGTATATATCACAATTATAATATTTTTAAACTTCAAAATGTTGTAACAAAAGAATTTGTATATATCATCAAATATTATTTTACATTTTGTACTCTTTCAACATATTAAATGCATGAATTTTAATAATTATGGATTCAATAATTTAGAGCAAAAACAACTATTTAATAAACAAAACAATTCCCGTGCATTATGCACTTGGTCCAAATCATATATACGTAAAACCTCCCGTGCATTTTTGCACGGGTTAAAAGCTAGTAATCTTAATAAAACTTTAGTAAAGATGTAATATAATATAGGGAATGGTTTCCAATATATATTCTAATGAAATAAAAACACGCACCTTGCTTAGGTTAAGTTAATTAACTTTTAAAAATTATTTTAATTCAGAATGATTTAAAATTCGACTACGACCCGTGAATGTTGCAATTATGACTTGTGACTTGTTTGTAATAATTAGTATTGATCACATTGTTTAGGGTGAAATTGGCTTACAACCCATGAGTTGCATAAGTATGACTTGTGGCTTGTGGCTTACAACGCACTTGTAAATTTGAAATCCATAATTCATGATCACATTGATTATGGTGATCGAAAGATTTTCGTCATTTAATTTTTTTTTGGACCCCTTCAAAATTGCAGATGAAGTTTTTTGTTTTATAAATTGAAGATTTTAGAAAGTTTTTCCTAAAATCACGGTGGTGAATATTACCTTGTGATTTAAATTTTTATAATCATGTATTGAGATTATTTAAAACCGAATTATGACCCGTGTGTTCGAGTGGGTGATGCGATTAATGTCATGGCGGATCACGTGACCCACCTTTTTAAAAAAGAGAGTTGATTGAATCTTTGCTCTATCTACTGCTTCCTCTAGAGTCTCAAATAAAAATAACAGTTCACATCACCACTGACACTCAGTGATATACCCGCTTCCACTCCCGCTTTTGGTAGTCCCGTTCTGCCTTTTTGCACCATCATATTTGGCCACCTACTGCACACTACCCACTTATCCATTATTTTAATTTTAAACTCGTGCAAGTTGCACGAAAAGTTTTTTGTTTTATAAAGTTAAGATTTTATGTTATTTCTCCTAAAATCAGGGTTGAAATATTTAACCCGTTAATCTATAAAGGGATAATATAAAAGTTAAGAATATAAAAAATAAATATATACATATAAGTTGAAAATTTTAATTTGAATTTGCTATTAACCATATGTTTTCTAAAGCATGAGTGGTAAATTATAGAAAATCCATGTTGAATTCAAAATTATTTACTTATTTAAAGAAAAAATGACGCACTACTTTTGTTGTTATCTTTGCTTGTTCAGGTTCTTGAATGCATATATTTAATCATCAATTCAACGGATTGAGACATATCTTATACGATATTGTTAACACATACGGAGTACTAAAATAAAATTATGCTAAAACTTTCAAACAAACTTTGGACCTTGAAACAAAAGTGAATTGACATTTTAGAGAAAGAATAATACTTTTTACATATTACCATTAATGTCATTGACTATAGTAAAAAACTTTATTTAAATTTCAAAACTGATAACTTGTGATTTATATTTTATGATCTTGTATTAAGATTTATTAAAATTGGCTTATGACCCATACATCGTACAGTTATGATTTTAATAAAATGAAGTTGATATCTGAAATTTTTTCCAATACTTTTGAATTGGCAATATGAAATATTTTTTACATATTACCATCAATGATATTGACTATAGTCAATGCTTTTAGACTTTGAGACTTCCGTGAGAATAATTTCATCCAAATTTCAAAACCAATAACTTGTGATTTAGATGTCATGATCTTGTTTTGAGAATTATTAGAACGGGCTTAATATGACTCATGTGTTGTACGGTTATGATTTTTGTCTGCTCACCCTTTTTCTCTTGCTATCTTGCACCACCACTTCATACACGAAACCAATTGGCCAACACCCACCAGCCACCATTGAGTGTCTTCTTCGCTGCAACATGCAAACTACATGTTTCCTTTTTTTCTTTTACTTTTGATTTTTTCTATTGATTTTGTAATTTATTGTTGGGTTTTAGTTACTTTTCAAGGAGTTAAGTTATACTATCGAATTTTGATCGACATAATTCGAAAGTTCTAGCGAGTCATTAGTTTTGTTTTTGATTTTTTTAAATATCTTATAGTAGTTCTGTTCAATTTAATTGTGGTTTTTTAGTGATAATACCTTTTTTTCTCTCTCTCTCTTATCTTTTCCATAATAGCTTTCATGCACCACCACTTCACTACATCAAACCACCCATTGGCCAACACCCACCAGCCCACCATTCGGCGTACTGTTTCACTACAACCCGCAAACTACATGTATCCTTTTTTTCTTTTACTTTTGATTTTTTCTCGTTGTTTTTGTAATTTGTTGTTGGGTTTTAGTTACTTTCCAAGGAGGTAAGTTATGCTACTAAATTTTGATCGACATAATTAAGTAACGTATATATTACCAATCAAATATAATTAAATTGGCAATGATTTAGGATTGATTAGATACATAGAAATTTGCTGATATTTATTGAGCCAATCACTTCCTATAATTACGACAATATCCTATAAATTCTAATTGACATGTGGAATTAAAGCTCTTGCCTACTGACACCTAAACAAATTTATCTTGTAGTAAATTAGTAAATTAGTAACTAGTCTTTAACCCGTGCAAAAATGCACGGAAGGTTTTATTTAGATATGATGATTTGTACCCGTGCATATTAATGCATGAAAATTATTATTTTTTATTAAATAGTTGTTATTATTCCAAATTTTGAATCCATAATTATTAGAACCATACATATAAAGTTGAAAGTATATATAAAATGTAATATTATTTTTCATGATATATAAAAATCCTTTGTTACAACATTTTAATGTTTAAAAATCTTATAATCGTGATATATAAAATTATAAATACGTTAATGAAACAAAAAAACACATCAAAATGCATGAGATTTTTTATTTTATAAATTTAAGATTGAGGATGTTTATCCTAAAATCATGGTTTAAACATTAGCTCGTGATTCAAGTTTTTATAATCAAATCGCGTACTAAGACTACATTTTAAAACTGGCGTTGCATTCAGTGACTGATGTTGCTAATTTCACGGTGGAACATGAGAACCACTATTTTTACAAATAAAAAAATGAGTGAAAAACTTTCGCTCTGCCCATTACTTCATTCAGAGGCTCATATAAAATTACAATTTGCATCACTATTGGCACTCAATCATGCAACCACTTCCCCTCCCCCTTTCTGTAGTCCCGCTCAAACCTTGAAACAAAAGAAGTGAATTGACTTCTAGGGAAGCAATTTTTTTTTTATATATCAATATCAATATGATTGACTATTGTTAATGCTTTCATACTTTGAGAACTCCATGAAAATAATTCTATCGAAATTTTAAAACTAATAACTTATAATTTAAATTTTATGATCTTGTATTGATAATAATTAAAACTCGTTTACGACCCGTGCATTGTATGACTATGACTTATGACTTATTTATGATAAATAGTATTGTTTATTACTTTCCTATAATTGACACTAAGAAAATACGTACATTCAATCTCTATGTTATTCCATTTTCTTTTTCAAATTGAGATCCTCTGTAAAAAAAAGTTATTTTCCATTATGTTATTCCATTATGAAAATACGTACATTGAATCTGTATGTTATTCCATTATGTACGTGTCCAAATCATATGTACATAAAACCTCCCGTACAACCTTAATTATCATATTATGTGTTCTTTCTCACATCAGAATGATGAGGCCCGGAATATTTGTTACTCTAGAAACGGCTACATAGAACTGACCGTGACTAGAAACTGGTACGGGGAGATACATGATTCAAATATCTATATCAATTGTGTTACATATAAAAAAATAACAAAATGATAATACCACTCGATAAAATTTGCATTGGGAGAAGTAAAGAGGCAATACCACTTGAAGCCAGTGGTAAAACAATATTTCCCTTATGCCTTACCGCAACACACAATATTCTCCAAAGGTAGGACTTTCCTGTTCCTCCCTTATATACAACTAGCTTTTTATGCACGCGATGCGTGCGACAATATTTTGGGCATAATTGTTACTCAGTAGTAAAACAAACCAAAAACGAAAGTTCGCATCTAATTTCACCTCCACTTCGTCCATAAACTTACAAATAGTATTTAAAACACTTCATGATTTTATGTAATATTGTTGTTTAACTTATAATAACTAACTGAGTAATTGATTAACGTTAGTTGTTTGTTAATAGTCAAAAAAAATTTGTAGCCCAAAGCCACCTGTATGCAAGTAACAAACCCACATAATTTTTCCCACCTATCCATATGACTATCAATCCCACCTACCCATATAACTATCCACCCCACATACCCATATGATGAATCTCACGTATTTTTCATCTAACCCACCTACAACCTTACATCTTCCCTTCCCTCAAAAAATAAGAACCACTCATCTCCTTATTCTCACTATCTTACATATTCACTTAAAAAGATTGAGATTTAATCAGATCTAATGGTTATTTTTACAGCAAACACCACATTAATAAGTTAAACCTGGTGTTAAAATTAACCCCATCAAAGCTCCATTGATTTTTAGGGTAATTTTGGTCTCTGTTCTTGTGGGTCTTTTTGGGTTTTCATTTCGATCTGGGTGGTAATGTTAAGAACGTTCGTCGAAATGGGGTAAAAGTTGGGGTTTATTTGGTTGACGAATTAAATGGGGGCCTCAAAGTTGAAGGTAATTTTTAAAGTTTTATGTTCTTGATTCCGTCCCAAAAATTTTAATTGTCAACTATATTTCTCAAAGATCCGGTTACATTATGTTTGAACTTTTATTTGTGAAGATGGTTTTTTTTTTTTGAAAATTCGTGGTGGAAGTTCGAAATTTGGAATTTGCAAAAATCCGCTTACAATACTAGTCGGTTCTTGAATCATCCACTTTTCCTTTTTCTTTCCTTTTGTTTTTTCAAGACTTTTTCTACTGCTTTTGCTAATTTTGTATGCAAAGTAATTAAATTTAAGCAAAATTTATTGAAGACCTTTTGCGTCTGGGTTTTTAATTATTCATAAGAAATGTCAATTTTGTACTAATGGTTTATAAGATTACATTTATTTTTCGAAAAATTGCTATCGAAAAGTTATTTTATACACTTCTTTTTAATTATGAAATACTATTTTTTTAAAATTCAGATTCGGTTTTCATATTTCATTCCACATACTACTAAAAGAAAATCGATTGTTTTCATCAGTTTACAATTTCACTATTTGTTTGGGCAAATTAATGTAATTTCTTTTTTAGTTTGATTTTTGTGTCATTGTTATTGTATTCGAAATTGATTTATATTTTATAATGCCTTTTTTTGTTACAAACATGTACTGATTTTTTATAATTATTATTTCGAAATTTATACCATACAATACAAACTTAAATTATTCATGTATCATTTTTATCGTATTATTTTTTCTAAAACATGTAATTATCGATACTACAGTTGAACATGCATTCGAACATAAAAATTGCTAGTTTTTTTCATCTAATTTGAATAACTTGCAAGATTAAATAGAATAATGCACCATTTTCGAAGTTCGCAAATCGCCAATGAACAAATGTGTGATATCCCCGTTGAAATCGTATGTTTTTCTTAGTTTAATTTGTAATTTGTAATTTGTATTGACGTTGTAATATATTGGTAATTTTTTTGAGTATGTAATTGCAAATGGTTCTTGAGAACGGATTATGTAATTGCTAATGAGTTATAGTTTGTAATTGAATTTTTTAGTTTTTGTAAAATTTCCTCATTTGAGTGATTGATTGTTATAATTGTATTTTCGGAATTTTTTTTAAGCCCCGATTTGGTTGAAATTAGTTTTGTAATTTAGAAAGGGAAGGGGGTAAAACAGTCTCTTCAAAGGTGGACACCATAGCTCCCCCCTTCCCTTATATAATAGAGATATTAATCGTGATATTATGTGTTCTTTGCCTCATTAGAATGATGATGCCTCGTTTATTTGTTACTCTAGAAACGGCTAAATAGAACCGACCATGATAAAAAAAAAAACTGGTCTAGAGATACACGATTAACATATTTTGAGGTCCAATTTGTTCTAGTATTGAATTATATACACATAATTTTTCCATCTTTATTTTGTAAATCCACCCTTAATTACGTTTACCAAATCAATAAGATCATATCCCCTCAAAAAGAATTAATAAGATTATAAATTGATATCAATCTTAGACTATGAACTATGAGCTGATCTGATGATCATAGCTTGTTCATAGATTGGTATCCTAAAATTGTAGCAAGTGGTAATACCCAATTATAAATAGTACGATCCGTGCATTGTACGACTATGACTTATGACTTATTTATGATAAATAGTATTATTTATTACTTTCCTATAATTGACACTAAGTTATTAGTTTTAAAATTGACACTAAGTTATTAGTTTCCTATAATGGATTTTCCACGCTTTTCTGCCATTATCATTTTCCTTCTTTCACGATTATTCCTTGCATGTTCTTCACTCATTATTAAAGCTCTTATGAATTAAGGCCTAAGAGTAACTAGCCCAAATAGCCGCCCCCTCTCTCTTTTTCTCTCTCAAACCCTAGCCTCCCCTACCTATTCTTTATCAATTAGGGGTTGCAATGGATGATTTCATCCATGGTAAGCCCCTTTTCCCCTTTTATTTTTAGTTTTTAGTTCATTTTCTTATTTTGTTTAATAATTTAGTCTCTCTTTATGAGATTTTCTCAAATCCTGTTATGGGGTTTTTAGTTTCTGTTTTGGAAATCTCCTTCTCCCCTATGGGAGTTGTGAGTATGGTTCTCATGTTTTTAAGTATGAGAAATTATTCTCATTGGTTGAAGTTCGAGACTCAACATGAAGGTATTGGAATCTCAAATGCGGTCAACCTGACTCGATCAAGAATGTTCTTCCCAAACTATATCAGAATGATAGACTTCCTCATCAATAGCTAATTGATTCAGCAAATACAAGGGGGATGCATTGTATTGCTCGATCTGGTTCATTGTAGTTTCTTCAAAGACGAATTTGATTTAGTCTTGTTTAATTGTATCTTGTTTTTCTTTAATACCTATTGTAGATGCCGTTTGACCTTCAATTAATGAAAATTCTCTTTCAAAAAAAAGCTCTTATGAATTAGCCTTCAGACGATATGGGTGTATTGTGGAAAATTATTTGTTGTGGCAAAAACTTATAGTTGACTGATATATAATATATCCCAGAAGGTCACGTAAAACTAATTAGACATATATAGATATGTGCACAGATTGAGTAAGTGATATTAATATATTATTAATTATTATCGTGATTGTGTACCCGTAATTTGCGCCATCCATGATTTGGTATTCATAAAATGAGAAATCTCTATATATAGAGTAATATCACGATTATGAAATGATTTATTTTCCATTAAAAAAGTAATAAAATGGAATGACCTGTAATAATTTTTTTAAACTTATACGCATTATGAATGAGAAATTTTAAGAGGATGGATATATGGATTATGGGGTGATGGTGAATTAAAAAAAAGGTGGAAGGTTTGGTCCCTTTTATAGCACAGATAAAAGGACTTCACAGTAAACCCTAAAAAGTAGGTGGAATTGGTGGTCCAAACTTAAATAAGTTTTTTTTTACAGTTGTTTGTTGCCAAAATTGAAATGATGATATCTATAAAATAATGGTTTTTTCACCATATACCTCTGACAAATTTTTTTTTGCATCATATACCCTTTCAACTTTCCAAATTCACCATATACCATCCACTTTTCAAAAAATACATCCACTTACCCTTTTGACTAACAGTGTTAGACTTTCGTTAGTCATTAGGCCCTAATCCTACCCTAACCCTAATTAACTAACCTAAATCAAACCCTAATCCTAACCCTAACCCTAATCTAATATACTAACTTGGGCCCTAACCCTAACCACCCCTCCCTTACCCCTTACCCCCACTACCACATCACCCCACTGCGGGGGAAGGGCGAGGGAAGAGGAAGGGGGAGGGAGGGGGCTGTTGAGTGGTGGTGCAGTGGGGTAAGGGCTGGTGGGGGTAGTGGAGGGTCGGGGTGGGCTGGGGTGGGGGTGGTGGAGGGGAGGGTTGGGGGTGTTAGGTGTTAGGGTTAGGGTATTAGGGTATTAAGGTTAGGGTTAGGGTTAGGGTTAGGATTAGGGGTAGATTTGGGTTAGTTAATTAGGGTTAGAGGGGGAATTAGGGGTTAATGACTAACGGAGTTTAACGCCGTTAGTCATTAAGGGTAAGTGGATGTATTTTTTCAAAAGTGAGGGGTATATAGTGAATTTCAAAAGTTGAAAGGGTATATGGTACAAAAAAAAATTATCAGGGGTATATGGTGAAATAACCCATAAAATAATCTATATAATAATGTCAAATAAAAGGGTGTTGAATAAGTGCTAACAAATTAGGAAAAACTTGGGTCCGTTCGTTATCGTTTTTTGTTTCCAATTTTAAGTTTTTTTGAAAACCAAAAACAAAAATATGGAAACCAGAAAAAGTAGTTTCCAGTTTTCTGTTGTCAGTTTTCAAAATTAGCATGTTTACTATTAATATGACTAATTTTAACCTTATTATACAACTCGTATCATATAGTTCTAAAATCATAAAAACCAAAAACTGAAAACTGGCAGTGATACCGAACGGGCCCTTACCAAGTATGCCAGTTTTTGGAAATCAATTTAAGTCAATCAATAACTATGATTTGCGGAAAAGAAGTCAATTAATAACATTCCTTATTAAGCTGGGCACACGCTCAAAGCAAGCATGCAAGCGACAATTCAGCAAAACTTATAAGTTGTAGGACACGTGGCTATGGGATTTGGTTGAAGAAATTATGAGACGACAATTGGCGTGAATGATAGTAGTTCGACACCTAAGCAGAATGAACCTAGCTTTATATATATATATATATACTAGCTTTTTATGCACGCGATGCGTGCAATGACATTTTTAGGCATAACTATTACTAAGTAGTAAAGAAACAGAAAATGAGGGTTAGTATCTAAGTTCACCTCCATTTTGTGAATAAGATTTTTTGAAATACTTACAAATAGTATTTAAAAACACTTTAATAAATAAGTATAAGTAATGAAATTGCATTTCTAACTACTTTTTTTGTTGACTTTAACTAATCTTCTTGAAAATCCATGCACACTCATCGCCCCAAATCAACTTCAAATATGTAATCAACAAGGTGGTATCTTGATTAAGCTCCATGGTCTTACTTGGTGGACGTAAAAACCATGAGTATTCTTTGAAACCAAAAACTTTCATAACTTTGTTGAAAATTGTTGCTCTTCCATTAGGCTGCAATTGATAGAGATATTAGTTTTTAGTTGCAAAACGATATGAAATTAAAAAATGTTTGGAACACTTGACAAACCTGTTGAAGTAGTGATTTGATTTCGGTCGGAGTACACCGCAACATGTGCTTGAGTTAGGTCATTCATCAATGTTACTCCCATTCCACCACTGTTGTCAGAAATAATGAGTCGAAGCATTAATCTGAAAATGGGAAAACACAATCAATAACATTTGTGAATATTTGTAATATATTTAGATAATCTTGTAAAGTTTATACCTTGGAATAGTTGGAGCATTTGTTAGATTGCACCGTACACATCTATGGACCGTTTGAGTGATGATGATTTTTCTTAGACAACGGTTACATGCTTCGTAAATAATGTCATTAGGTTGTGACTCAATACGCCTCACATGAGCGACTAATCGACAATAATGAACCTATCATAGAAAACAACAAATATACGTTATTTTTTATTATAAGTCCACTAATAAACAAATTGAAAAGGTTTGTAGTTATTTACACTCTTTATAGTAGGTAATTTAGATATCCGAGTACGAATGGCATTATAAACGCAATTGATGAATGCATTGCAAATGGACATGAGCGGAAAGCCGCAACCCGTTTTTGTGCCAGTTTCTCCGTGTCATACCTAAATCAACAATATGTGAGAATCAGTTTGCTATACATATTAATGGTGCATTGAATTTTTTTTTGTTTAGCTGATTGGTGTGAAATTGAATGTTGCATACCATGCAGATAATAAAGTGGTACAATTGTTCTCTGTATTTAAGTATATTCTGTTGTAATAGCCTGTTGTAAGATATACCCCTGTTCACATAAATGATTCCAAAAATTAATCTTGTTCAGCCATATACATACACAAAATTTAAAAGCAATATCGTCTTTGTTGTATGAAAGGGGATGTTATTCGTACTGTGGTAATTTTTCACATGAAGCCCACATGCGACAACAATTGAATGTTGTTTACCATAATCAAATGGTCCATCTCCGAAGACATGAACATAATCATTCCAAACCGTTAATTTGATAATGATCCACCTGGAAAGAATAAAGTTATGTAATCGTTTAAAAAAACAATGCACCATAATATTCAATTGTGATATTAAATAAAGAACATGCACATACGTGTTGTCCATTATTGCAACATCTCTTTTAAAAGAGTTGTTTCCAACCGGCTGAATCGGTGATACATCAAGGAGTATTCCAATGACATCTGAGAAACGTTCACCATACATTAAATATGTGTTTTGGTAGTGACATGTATATGGTTGGAAATAAGTAGACTTTACCAAATAATTTGTCACTGCTATCGACATGACACCATATATGAGATAAGGGCACTCTCTTGTAAAAAAGATGGGCATTCCAGGGGTCATCTTGATCTTCAAGAATGACATATGATGCATCCGTCAACAACATCTCGTTTGTAATCGTGAACAATGTCATTTGTGTAATCGGCGAGGCACTATCTGTACAGATTGGAGAACATAGATGTAGCCTGCTTGAAATCTCCCAAGAAATCTCTCAATATGAGGGGAGAATACAGTGCATTGTATGCCATCACCCTATAAAGGCAATAAAGATAATAAAATATTATGGGTGTAATAATGAGAAGCAATTTGACATTATAATAAGAGTAATTTAAAAGATTTACCTCACTATCCACAAAAAGCATTTTCCAAATTTGTTTGCAAGATCCACGATGTGTGAAGGTGAAAATGTCGAAATTATGAACCAATCGTGCCCGCACATCATATTTCCGTACTCCGCAAGGAAACAGATGGGCAAAGGGTGTACATTGATATTCCATCCTAACAATTATAACAATTACATGCAAATATATACAAAACATCACTGTCAATTGATATTATAAAATCTAAAAATTTGCATACTTTATTAACCATGTATAAACTACATACTATCACAAACTATAATTCATAACATTTATTAAATTTCATGAAAATATGGTACTAAGAAATGTTTAAATAAGATACACTATGTAGAAAGTAACAAAACTTCCTTATAGACAATATTTTTTGTGAACACTCCTTCCTTTCCTCTAATCTTTCCATTGTCGACTGCAATCTTTGTCGTGTTCTCAGAGATTCCACGCGAAAGTGCAACATACAACTGCCCGTGGCTAAATACATGATCAGGAAGATATATCCCAACATGTGGGATGGTTTGACCTTGAGACTTGTTTATAGTTAAACCAAAACTCAACTTTACAGGGAATTGCTTTCGACCATCTCAAAAGGTAACCTAATATCTTCGAGTTTTCAACGGAATTCTTGGCAAAAAGACCTCGTTTCCCCTTGCATGTCCAGTTAAAATCTCAGCATCGATGAAATGATCCTTTAGTGAATGACAAAGTAGTCGCGTTCCATTACAAAGACCATTTTTAGGATCGATATTCCTGAGTAGCATTAGAGGAACACCAGGTTTCAGTTTGAGCACATGTGGAGGCAATCCTGACGTGACAATTGAATTTAGGAACTCTTGCTGATACATGTTTCTTGTATCATCAGGCACTGAATCAAATGAGTAGTATGTTCGTCCTTCTCCGAGAAATCGTTCGATAACCTTGTCATTGATTCTATCAGCATCTTCGTTTACACTACAAAAACAAACTGATTTTGCTACGGTTTATGGCGACGGATCTTCTCCCTGTATCAAATTTTGCAACAATTCAAAAAAACGTTTCAAAATTTGCTAGGGATCGATGGTCCGTAGCAAAGTTTGCAAGGGTATATTGACCCGTTTCAAAGTTTACTACGGATGACACGTAGCCCGTAGTAATTTTGTGGAAGTAAAGCCCAAAGTCTAGTCCTGGATTTTCACGTTGCCGCGCTTGTGTAAAGATTAGGCGCCTTTCTATTAAGAAAAGGAAAATAAAATAAGAAAAACAAAAACCTTCATATCCCACTTATTCAAAACTGCTGAGACTTTTGAGTTGCTTCTTCATCTTCTTGCGGGTATTCTTTCAATTGCATGGCGCCGAATCCTCCTTTGCCAGCATAATTCTTTGGTGATTTCCGGCGTTATTAGTTCACAGGTCACCCTTTCTTTCTCTTTCTCTTTTTTTTTGAAATCTTTTTAGCCCTACTTAATTATATAATCTTAATTTCGCTGGTAATTCTAATTTTAGGGCTTTTTTTCAACATAAATGGAATCGATAGATAGTTGAGCACAAGTTGTAGGTGTTTCTTGTAAATTTTCACCTTCTCGTGGTTGAATTAAGAATTGTTTAAATTCTAGATTTTGTGATTATACCTTAATTCAAGTTCAGCAAGCATTAAAAAAACAAGCAGAGGTGAGATAAAGTGTTTAAGAGCGAAAAAGAGGATTTTGGGGTTGGATTTGAACAATTTCAGAATAAACAAGGATTTACTAGTTATCAATTCATGATAAACTAGGCAATTAACAACTCAAGATCTTTGGTATTTGATGGCTTTTGATTTCAAAGACATGAAGAAGAAGCAGCTTGATATGCCCTGCTCTAAACTAAGCCACAAAGAGAGAGAATGAATTTGAATGTCTTCCCTGTTCTTTTTTAACACAAAAAAAAACCTAATTTGGGATTTCTTCGTTTAATTCTCAAAATGTGCAGACTTTTAAGCTTTGCTAGATGAATTGCTAAGCTTGTTGATTGTGCATCTCATTTTATATTAGTAAAATTGCCTAGTTTAACCAAATTCATTCTCTCTCTTTGTTATAAGAATGAATTAAAGGCCTGCTCTAAACTAAAACACTTGTCATCTCATTTTTTTGTTGGTTAATCTCCCAGGTTCAATTCATCTTGCTCTCTGCTATACTTTCTTGATTTCTTTAATTGGTTGGTTTAATTTGGATTGTTTTGCTTGGAGATTGAATTTTTTGTTTCTTTGCTTAAGTGACAATGCTTGAATTTAGAGGCTTATTATTTTTGTAGTTTTGTTTGTAGAAAGATATAGTTAGTGGGTTTGCTAGTGGTTCAATTTCTTAATTAGATATAGTTAGATATATATTGGTTTATGTTGTGAATATATTGTAAGTTTGGTGTGGTTGGATATGGAATATTAATATTGGATTTCTTCCTTTATAGTTGGATGTTTAGTGAATTATATTAGTACTATATCACTCTTGTTCCTAAAAATTTACTTAGTGAATAATTTGTATTACAGGGGATCTATTTCTAGCTTTTTTGGACCAAGAAGAAGTAAGCAAGGAAAGAGATTACGCAGTAAGTGTGGTGACTTTGAAGGTGTTTGCAAAGTGAGCATCATTCCCTCCCTCTTTTAAATTTAGTTTAATTATTTTCATTTTTGGATGATGATCAAAACTTTAGTGGCAACTTTGTTTGTATTCTAGAATTGTTTATATGAGTATCTGAGAAGTTTATACTAGATAGATTGTTTCAGTAGCCATGTTTATAAGTTTCCCTTTTTCTTTAAAGTCTTTCCATGTCACCTTGCCATTGATAAGTTTTATCATATTAGGTTGATGAAAGCTTTCTGTCAAATAGTTTTTGTATGGTAAATATGAGAAGTTTATACACTAGTGGATCTTTCTTACGAGTTACTACTATAATTGTTTAAATTTGTCCATCCCCTCTGTGTTCAAACTTTTGGGTGATGGAACCTTAAGTGGTTATATTTGTAAGAGTGGTTTATGTATTTCTTTAGACTCAAAGTGATGAATATAATTAATCTATGACACATTGAGACAAATATTATTTTATCATTCAGTCATATAGTGAGGCATGATTACTCACCCCATCTTGTTTAAAATAATGAAACACAGAGGTTAAAAGTGTTTTTTTTGGCAAGTTGAAAGAGTAAAATAATTAACAGAGTATTTTGCTAATATTGAATCTACAACCTTCATGGCACCATCACCCATAAGCCTATTTTTTTTAGAAAAATTAACAATATTTTCATTTAATTCATAAACAAAATAGATAAAATATCTTATGTGTAAACTACTAATGTACGATTGAATTGCATTCTTCTTTTTCATACTATGTTTTCATGTATGGAGAATTTTGATTATGCAGTGAGGAGGGCTGTTCGAGAGTGGATGTACCAAAGACTTGAGGGAAATTATCTTAGTTTAAGCTTTACAAAAAAAGTAGATGAATTTGTAGAATTAGCTTGTAAGCAGGATAATGTGATGACTGATGGAATGTTGAAATGCCCTTGTGATAAATGCCATAATGTACCATATCAAGATCCAGATACCGTAAAATTACACTTGTATAAGTATGGATTTGTTCCTGATTATTACTTGTGGACTTCTCATGGGGAAAGTTACGTCGAGAATGTAGCTTTAAGTGGTGAATCTTTGGTTAGTCCTTGTATGAACATGGTGATGGATGCTTTTGGACTTGATTATACTTCTGAGAATATTTTGGAGAATGATGCAGAGGAAGATCCCCATCCGGAAGCCAAAAAGTTCCTTGACATGATTAAGAGTGCTGAGATGCCTTTGTATGATGGGTGTAACATGTCTTTATTGTCTGTAGCTGCTAGGATAACTAACCTCAAATGTGAATATAACATCCCTCATAGAGCTGTAGATGGTTTCACATCCTTGATTAAGGATATTTGCCCGAAAGATAATCATATGACTGAAACTTTCTATAGGACTCGAAAATTTTTAAAAGATCTTGAACTCCCACACCACAAAATAGATGTATGTACGAATGGATGTATGCTATTTTGGAAAAATAATAAAGATCTTAGTGAGTGTCTCATATGTAAATCTAGCCGTTATAAGACTCCAAAGGAAAATGGGAAGCGCTCTCCAAAGAAGGTGCTGCACTATTTGCCAATTACTCCTAGATTGCAAAGATTGTATGCAACGAAATCCACTGCTGAACAAATGAGGTGGCATGCTTGTTCTCGTCGTGAAACTGGCATAATGAGTCATCCATGTGATGCGGAGGCATGGAAACACATTGATACCTGTTTCCCCACATTTGGTGCTGAGGCACGTAATGTTCGTCTTGGGCTTTGCACTGATGGGTTCTCACCTTTTGGGAAGTCTGGTAAAACATATTCGTGTTGGCCTGTTATACTAACTCCTTATAATCTGCCACCAGGCTTATGTATGAAAAAGCCTTTCATGTTTGTGAGCTTAATTATCCCAGGCCCAAAGAGTCCTAAAGGAAACTTAGATGTGTTCTTACAACCTCTCATCGACGAGCTGAAACATTTATGGGAGGTGGGGGTGCCAACATATGATACTTCAAAGAAACAAAATTTTAATATGAAGGTTGTCTTGCTGCATACAGTTAGTGATTTTCCAGCATATGGTATGTTATCAGGGTGGATGACTTCAGGGAAGTTAGCTTGTCCTTACTGTATGGAAAACACCAAATCATTTACCCTTAAACATGGTAGGAAGTCATGTTGGTTTGATTGTCATCGACAATTTCTACCATCTAATCATGTTTTTAGGCAAAATAAAAGTGGTTTTAAGAAAGGGATAGTAGAGACATCGATGCCTCCAGAACGATTGAGTGGTGACCAAATTTGGGAGCGTGTGTCTGAACTACCAAAGATAGGAGAAGCTACAAGTGAGAATGACTACCATGGAATTGAGGGGTATGGAGACAAACATCATTGGATGAGACAGAGTAGTTTTTGGCAACTTCCTTATTGGAGTAAGCTTTTGATACGTCATAATCTTGATGTCATGCACATCGAGAAAAACTTCTTTGATAATTTGTTTCATACAATTATGGATGTGAAAGGAAAAACTAAGGACAATGAAAATGCACGAAAAGATTTGAAAGTTCATTGCAAACGACGAAAATTAGAAGTACAATATGTTGTTCGAAAAGGAGTGACCAAGAGTTCAATGCCTAAAGCGCCCTATATGTTGATTAAGGAAAAGAGGAAAGTGTTATGTGAATGGGTCAAAAAATTGAAGTTCCCCGATCGCTATGCATCTAATCTTGCTAGGTGCATTGATTCAAGGGAATATAAGCTTTTCGGCATGAAAAGTCATGATTGTCATGTTTTCATGCAAAGGTTGCTTCCGGTGGCATTTCGAGATCTGTTGCCCCTCAATGTTTGGAATGCTTTGACCGAGATAAGCCAATTTTTTAGGGATTTATGCTCTAACACTATACTACATGAAGACATGATTCGCTTAGAGAAGAATATTCCCGAAATCATATGTAAGTTGGAGAAAATATTTCCACCGAGTTTTTTTAATGTTATGGAGCATCTTCCCGTTCACTTGGCTTATGAAGCAAAAGTTGGTGGGCCTGTTCAATATAGGTGGATGTATTGTTTTGAAAGGTAATCTCAATTGTTTCTCATAATATTCACCTTTTGTTCTGAAAAATTATTTGAAATAATTGCGTACTTTCATCTAGGTTTTACGTACCACTTAAAGCAAAAGGTTGGAAATAAAGCTAAAGTTGAAGGCTCAATTGTCAAAGCAATCCTAACGGAGGAAATCTCAAACTTTTGTACCCATTATTTTGAACCTCATATTGACACAAAGGCCAAAACTTTAGGGCTGCATATTGACAACAATGTGAATGAGCAATCAGATTCGAATATGCCCGAGCTTTTCACTTGTGCTGACGGGTATAGTTCTTCACAAGGTGAAATTGGTTATCTAGATGAGAAGGATTATGATATTGCGCATGCATATGTTTTGGGTAATTGTGAAATTGTCAAGGATTATGAAAGGTATGTCTTTACAAAAGTAATATCACATCTTTCTTACATAATTTACATGGATAATGTACTAAAATTAGACTGTGATAACAGCTTGTTTGAGAAAGAAATGATGAGGACACATGGTATTATGAATGCAGAGAGTGTATGGATAAAATATCAACATAAGTTTCCTATTTGGTTTAGAGAATATGTAAGTTACATAAACTGCACTTGGTCCTTTTGTATATAAATTTTTTTTCCTTCTAATTATATAAGTGGCTAATTGGTATAGGTTATGAGAGCGGGCATTGATGATGACATTATTCATTCTCTAGCACTTGGTCCATCAAGACAAGTTCTCAAGTTCAAGAAGTTTGAAATAAATGGGTACAATTTTCACACTTTTGATTATGGTAAGAGTAAGTCAACCATGAACTATGGTGTTTGTGTCAAAAGTGTTGAAGGCAATGATTATCATGGCCTACTTAGAGAAGTCATAAAGTTGAGTTATGTTGGGGGAAAAAGAAACTATACAACAGTTTTATTCAAATGTGACTGGTTCGATCCAAGACAAGGTACGAGGATTCACGAAAAATACAAACTTGTTGAGGTCAATCATTCAAAAAGATACCCAATGTATGATCCATTTGTGTTGGCTTACCAAGCTGAACAAGTATGTTTTGTTCCTTATCCTAGCATAAATAATGATAGAAATCAATGGTGGGCCGTTTTTAACACCAAGGCTCGAGGAACTATTGATACAACCATGGAACAATTGGCATTCCAAGAGGATTTCATTGAGAATCCTCCATCACTATCTGACCCACAAGAAGATAATCAGGTCAATGAAGAAGAAGAAGAAGAAGAAGAGGAAGAAGAGGAAGATGAAGAGGAAGAGGAAGAGGAAGAAGATAATGATGACGAAGGAGAACAAGATGATGATTATTGCTCAACAGATGAAGATTTGGATGATACGGATGATGACTTATGATGTGCATTTCAATTATGTTTTAGTAGATTGTTAAGATATATTGTTGATACTTTGGACTATTGTTGTAAGCTTATCTAAAGGAGATTTTTTAAGCATTATTGCTATTAATCATGGTGATACTTAATCTTCATTTACATGGTATTTTTATCATAATTTTATAGTGATCAAACTTTCTCTATAATGTTATTACTAATAATTTTCTAAATATGCAGATGACATACCGATGTAGAGGAGGACTCAATGGGAGAGGTGGTATCATAAGGGGGATTCCTCGTAAACCCCTTTTTCAGCAAGATGAGGATTACAATGCATTTATGGCTATTGATGGTGTTGAGAACGAGCTTCGAGCTGCTGAAAACATTGTGGAACAACCACATAATACTCCAGAAATATCCTTAGTTACTTCTACTACTACAACAACTACAACACCTCCTACATCAAATTTTATTTCTACCACTGCACCAACTACGACACCTCCCACATCAAACTTTATTTCTACAACTACAGCTGTTACTACACAATCCATATCTCTATCTCCAGGTGCATCTATGATTATATCAGATGAATCTGGTAATCCTGCAAAGACTAATGCAATTCTACACCCTGATGGCGAGTTATGGTAAATTTATAGTTTTTATAAGTATTTTTCCATGCCAATAGTAATAATCTTAATATGTAATATCTGGACATTCATTTAGGTTTACGAAACATAAGGTGGTGAAAAAGGTAACATCAACCTCTTACAAGCAATATTTTGATAGACCCTACAATAATTGGTCTATGGTGCCGGAGGAAGTTCGCCGAAGGTGGTGGCATGCTTTTAGGGTATGTTAACCCCACAACAAAATCTTAGTTTTTTATTTTAGCTTTTGGCTGCTTATTGATATTGCAAATTATTGTATGTTATCAAACACAATAGAAGGAATATTCATGGGATCCATCAGTTGCTAAGTTAGTGAAGGAAAATTGGAAGACAAAATTGAGCAGACGACTTACGGATGTGGTTTCAAAACTTGTTAACCAAGTTGATTATAGGCCAAAGTGGTGTCCTCCAAGCTTGATAGATGCGTTGAAGAAAGTTAGAGATACACCTGAGTTTAAAAGGAAATCACAGCAATGTTCTGCAAACAAAAAAAAAGGATTGACAAAACATACTCAAGGATCCATCTCAACACAGGAATTGAAGGACAAAATGGCAAGTTCTTACATAACTATCTATTTTATAATTGTTACATCTTCTCATTGTTTTTTTTTTCAAATTCTAACTTCAAGCTCCTTTGATTCTATATGTATGAAGACAAGTGAGAAGAGCGGTGAAAAGCCTAAACCATATGAAATTTTCAAGAGAGCCCACACAAAAAAGGATGGATCTTTTGTCGATGACAAATCTGCGTCATTTTGGGTAAGTCTTTTTACTTTACTTTTACTTGATCTCAAGTGATAAAACATATTTTAGAAAAGTAATGACTACGAACTCGTTTATATATAAAGGATTATAAAAAAGATTCTTTTTAATTGTTTCAAGAGCTCTCTTTCATTTAATAATTTTTTTGATATGAACTCGGTATTTAGGTTGTCGTTGGGAAAGTGGTTGCTTTTAGAGGTCGTTATTGATGCTTGTGTGTGTGTGTCTTGAGTTGCAAAGGCCATTAATATTTTGAGTAAATTGAGGACGAATATACTAATTTACTTTCTTTTCATATGATAAATCTATGATGTGCAATGTGCTCAAATATTTACACTATCATTTTCTCTACAAGCTATAGTCTCTTATTTGAACCAGGTGCTATTGTTTTTGACATCAATATTATGTTTGTTATAGATGAACAACTAAGACACTCATGTTGTATGTGTATGTTTCATATCCAAGAAGCTCTTTTTCCATCCGGGTAAGTTTTTTTTTTGGAAGATTCAATCTCTTTCATGATGAGAGAAACTTGTTATGAGATCAAAGACATGTTTTTGTGAGATTGGTGAAATGGATTTTGGTGATTTTCCTAGGTTTGCAAGTGAAAGCATGAAGTGCAAACAGATTTGTGGTAAGAACTAAGAAAAGCATCAATCCATTCACTTTCGATGTGCACATTGTTGCTCTTCTAATTCTTCTTTGTTCCATCCCCTATTTTTAGTGAAACTATCCCATTTTTCTTCTTCTCGGGATCGTGTTTTTTTTGGGAGTAAAGAAGAGATCTAGAGTTAGTAAGTGAGTGAATTGACAAATTAGTCAAATTATGGGAAATAGAATTGTTTTTTTTTCATCTTTCATTCGTGCATTTCTTTACTTGTAAAAACTATCACATAATTCTATGGATATTCTTATTTTTAGGATACTTTACAAGAGAAACGAGAAGCTAACAACTTGAGTGATGAACCAAAAACCGAAGAGGAGGTGTATTACGAAGTTGCTTGGTGGGTTTGATGATAAAGGGAGGGTGTACGGGATCGGTTACTGCTGCGGAATCATACTATGGGAAGCCTAGTGCAAGTAAGAAAGGTCGAGGGCTCCTTCACAACATGTAATTAATCTAGAAAATCGTGTTGTGCGGCTTACTTCGAAAAATTTGCAACAACAACAACTCCTCGGTGGCTGCCAACCATATGAAGCTTCTTCAAAGACAAGTTGAGTTACTCACTCAACAAGTAACAGGATGCTCTTCTAACATTAGTACATCACAACCTCCACCCCCACCCCCACCCCCACCCCCCTTCTCGCTCCAAGTGCCTTTGTCTCTTAAGTATTGGGCATAATGGTTTTTCTTTTGGAAATTTGCTAGGATTCTTTTTGTAGCTAAGGAAACATGATGCATGCTACTTAGCTTTGTTTCTTAGCCATATATTTTGATGGTGAAACTTCTTTTGGGAAATTTTTTGCATTTTAATGTTCATGAAACAGGTAGTTAACTTTCATGCCATATGTATGAATTTGGTTTTCTGGAGTAATGAATGGTTGTAATTACCATTATGTACTTTGTAAGACAAAACTCTTTTATTGTTTTAAATATATTATCTATCATGTTATCATTTCTAGTTATCCTTCAATAAGGCTCTGATATTATTTTTCATTACAAAAATCATAGGATTAGTATATATGCATAAAATAGCAAGCTATAGAATAAAAATATGAAGATATTCTATGCGTTTGCTATACTTCATTTTGCAACAGATACTTTATATTCCGTAGCAATATCAATTACAGTTTATTTATAACCCAATCTAATTTTGCTACAAAAATTGCATATCCCTAGCCAAATTCACTACGAAAGTAATAAATCCCTAGCAAAGTTTGCTACGGAAAACTAATATCCCAAGCAAACTTCGATGTCAAAACTAATATCCCAGGCAAACTGTGCTACGGAACATAAAATATCCCAAGCAAACTTTGCTACGAAAAGTGAAACATCCCTAGTAAAATCTGCTACGGAAAATTTAATATCCCTAGCAAAGTTATTGTGACGGAACATCGTAAAAGCTCGCAAATTTTGCTACGGAATTATTTTTGCTAGGGATATTTTTTGTCGCAAACGTTGAGACGGAAGTTTGTTTTCCGTAGCAAAGTTGAATTTGCTACGCCATGTTTTGCAACGGGGCATTTCCGTAGCATATTCCGTCGCAAAAGCAAATTAGCTACGGATTTTCAAGGATTGCTACGGATTTTATCCGTATCAAAATCCCGTTTTTTTTGTAGTGTTAATGGAGTGATGATTGCCCTTTCTACCATAAAATTTCCGTCACCGATGTGTTCATTTAGATTGGGGAAAATTTGATCAATCAACCCATCAATCGAGGTATCAGCAACAGTAGGTATGACCATTTGACTCGGTAATTTGATCATATCATCTGAGATGGTAGGTTCATCACCATTTCCAATAGAGAGTAAGAAATTAGAGAATCCATTGTCATGTCTAGATCTCATGTTTTCTCTCAATTGCAGAACGGAAATATGATTCCATAGTGGAGACCTTATTAAGGATGCGTCAATCATTTGAGCTCTTGTTCCATTTCTCACAACAGGTAGAACTTGCCTGAAATCCCCACCAAACACAATTATTTTCCCCCCAAATGGCAAGTCATTTCCCATTAAATTCTTAAGTGAACGATCAACTGCTTCAAACTGATACCTATGTGTCATTGGTGCCTCATCCCATATAATAACTGAAGAATGTTTTAGAAGAATGCCGGTTTTTGAACCCTTTGTAAAGGTGCATGACGATAAGCTATCTGGTTTTAATGGTAGCTGAAAAGTTGAGTGTGAAGTTCTCCCTTGGTGCAACAATGTGGCAGCAATTCCAGAAGTTGCTGTTGGGATAACTATCTCACCTCTACCTTTTACAGTAGCTAATATAGCTCGATACAGATATGTTTTTCCAGTACCACCGGGACCATCAACGAAGAAAGCACCACCATTTTTCAAAGTGATAGCATTCATCACTGTGTCATATGCACGTCGTTGATCGGCATTCAACTTGCCTATGCACTCGGTATCCTCAGTAGGAACTGGCACTGAGAAATACTCCTCCATTATTTCAGATAGCTCATCAATGTTTTCAACGGATTCTGGTAAATTTGGCAATTCATTGTAGTCTGAAATTGTTTTCCTTAGCGGTCGTAATAAGCGATCCAAGTCTTTAAGAAGCTTGTAAGTTAGAATTTCATTGTTGTTTGTCGTGCTTGAAGACGGGTAATCCTCAACCAAGTGTGGGAAGAACTCATCCCACAATGCACGTAACCCAGATGGTTGACAATATATTAAGATAGTTGCAAACAATCGTCTCAGTGCCGAAGGCATTCTTACCTGACATGCTTCTGTAAGACATTGGCGTATGCTTTCATCATTCTCAATAAGACCTAAGGACTCAGCTGCAGCTCTAAACGTAGGGTGGGGTATCCCATTGACAGTCCTTAAATGCTCATATGATTGTGGCCCTTTGACATGGTTTAGTAACATTCTTAGGTAAAACCTTTCTGCATCCAGAGGCGAAGCTACATACAATCGACCAATTACTCTCTGCATGGTTTTCCTTCGGCGCCACTCACGTGTGGAATTAATCCATCTATATTTTTCTGGGAATTCTCGATATAGGTAACCTTTAGCTTCAGGATCTACTGAATTTATCTTGAAAAACTCAGTCAACATTGTTTTGGAGCTCCTTGGGTCAGCCAAAACACTTTCGATAGGCTGGTTTCCTTCGAATCTAACTTGGTGCATGTTCGGCAAATGAACTTGCAGGCGGTCTACAGACGGGTTCATCCGAGTCATTGGAAATTTGTAAAATTTCCACATCGCTTCAGGTGCACAAATCCATTTTGCATCAACGAACTGTGCAATCTCATCCCCTTTATGAACTTCCATGGAAACTCTATCTGAACCCTTTTAGATGTATTTGTATAAATATTTGACACACTTAATGCTGCTGCATATCTCTACATTAATGTGACAATCATACTTATTCAAAAACCATGGGTTATATGGAACTACCCACCGATTATCTACAGTTACTCGCGAATTCTCACGTAATGGTACAGGTGGAGCATCTTGACGCCGGCGGTAGATGGGATATGAGTCATTTCCTTGCTTTGTACAATTAGAGAATGACTTAGGAAACCCCTTCTTACAACTCCCTTGTTTCATGCAAGGTGAACGTGAATTCTGGACACCACATGGGTTGTGAATCATGTGTTTAAGAATCCTTTTGCGGAGCTCTGGCTCTTGTTGTTGGCCAGGAATTTCTGCTCTCACTATTTTATCGTAATCATCAGGAGTGGTAAGCTTGTCACTTTGGTCAAGAATTAGTAACATATGAACATGTGGAAGACCTCGTTTTTGGAATTCAATCACATATACATAAGCAGTTACCTTCCCGAGAACGTTCCTTTCCAACACATCCTTTTTTAACTCCTCAAGTCTGGCATGAAATACCCTTGTTAGCAAGTCTGGACGATCATGAGGTTGTTGGCCAGGTAGTAATTCTGCTACTATTTCTGGCCATGATGGATTGCACGTCATAGTAAGGAATATGTCTGGCTTGCCAAATTTTTGCACCAAGGCCATTGCATCTTGGTATCGCTGATGCATATCTCGCGGACTTCCAACAAATGACGATGGAAGTATAGTTCTTCGTCCTACATTTTCTTCATGTAGGTAATAAAGTGCACAAAATAAGCTTAAAATAATATAGATGTGTATATATTTGTAGACCATTACTGGTATTATGTGAAATCTATCATACCTGTATTCTGTTCTCCAGCATTGTATGAATCCTCTAGTCCCTTGTACAAATCTGCACGAATTGTGTCTTGGTTGAGTGCAATCCATCTCAAATTGGATGCTTGCATCTTTACACGATTGTCCACAAAGAAATTGTTGAGTTAAGCGGCCGACTCTTAAGATAATAGAATCATAACATTCTCTCATCTATTTCAAGTATAAGTTGGTGAAGAAGTTAGAGTAATCATAATGATTAACATGGAGGATGGAGAATGTTTGTCATGTTGTATGTACCTGAAACATATACGAATAGAATTCTCGACATGTTATCTTCTTGCCAGTCATAGATCTAGTGTTTAAATCCCAACCGTAAGAGCCGTAAGGAAATAATAGAGGATATTGTAGTGGATCGTAGTAACTGCAGTCTCTTTGATAAACATGAGTCGTCCGAGTGGCCGACTCTACCATGACATCCCTTTCTTTCGGGTTGGCAATATCATCACCCCCGACAACAACTGCTACAACTTGAGAGGCTGAAGGCATTGAATAATTATGTTGGTTAGGAGGTTGCTCTTTTATGACAAACTTGCATTCTTGTATGTCATCTCGTTGAGCAAGATGTCGGAGAGTACGGACAAAAGGATTGTGCTCGTTCAAAATACTTTTTATCCTATCAATGATATCCACTCTTAACGTTGCATTTTCTGCCATTCGATGCTCATTTTCATGCTCAGTATCATATATGTACATTTGAAGGAATCGAGGACGATCATTTGAGTTCAAAGGTAATAAACCACCAATACGATGATAAATTGATCCATGAGCACGATATGTGTACACACCTTGACGTGCATCGGCTAATTCGTCATCTATAACGACTCCCATTGAAGTGAATGCAAAAACATGATTATACTTCCGAATGTTCAGTCTGAAATGTTCCTCATCCTCTCCTTGATCAGAATATAGGCCTAGTAGAGCAGATGACAAAGGGAATTCAGGTAATTTGATCTTCCCGCTCAAACAACATAATTCTGATGATTCACAACTGAAAAGTCGTGCTTGACAGTGTGGACATGTTGTCATTGGAGGTAAAGTGAATATGGGAACCCCCTTACTCTCTTGGTAATCCCTTGCACAATTGTGATATCCACATCGCCCAACCTTCCAAATCCTTATTCCAGAAGTTGCAGCTCCTGGCGTATTATTGACATTGGAAGTGCTACTTTCACCAACACAGAAGTGTCGAGTCGGCATGTTACTTTCAGTTACAATCCCAGAATAATTGTTGGCATTAATGTCAAACAATAGTTGCACTGCATAAGAACTCGTATAAATTAATTGAGTAATGAAATTTTAGGTAAATGTTTATGTTTAGTTTAGATACATACGGTTATGTCTTCCATGATCATGTGTGACATGACTTTGGTGATTAGTGATGTCTACCATAGGCATCCTTATATTTGAAGAGGTAGGCACATCACGTTGATTCACAGGCTTGACGTTGTCTTTCAGTGGTGGGCGAGTCAAATTGAATATGCAGAGGTGTTACACTATCATCTTCTCGTCTACCTCGTCTTCTTGCATTTTCAGAATCTCTTTGTTCAGGGGTCATTGAATTTCTTCGTTGCCTTTTATTTTCCTTCCATCTAGTCCTACGTTCTTGAGTAATTTGCAATTCGAAGTCGTCCATTCTAAAATCTATATCGTATCAGATGTAATATTCTTAGTTTAGTCTGTATAATTTAAATAGGTTATAGTTTAAATATGTTGTACTTTAAGTCTTGAATGATATTTTACATAAACCTTTTGACCTTGATAATTAATCGCTATTATATAATAGAAAGATATAGGTCCAAATATATGTAAAAGTTTCATTATATATAGGAAACACTATAAAAAAGGAAAGTAATGCTCTTCTCTTTGTTCAGGGAGGAACACTGTGAATTTAACTGAATCATATGACTTGTCTTTCACCCGTCTGCCTCCTTCATGTCTATAAGAAGGGCCATTTAAAGTTTAAATTGTTCAGTTTCCACAAACAATTAAGCTCCAAGAATAAGAGTTATTTGCTTATATTGTTAATGGGAATTGTTAATAGTTTTTTTTGGGGGAGGGTTATATATCAAAGAGACAAATACTTCATGGGGTTTAGAAAGTCGCATAACACTACTGCATAGTGCAGATAGCACATAGCAGTAGCAAATAGAAGTTTTATTATTATTTTTTTTTAATTTGAAATGATTTTACATGGACGCGATATGCTCCACAGTATAGCTATATTAGACAAATACATTATACCTTAAACATTTTTTGGATTTGCTTGGAGAGATGATGTTGTATCACTGTATGCACGTGATTTACAACTAATTTTTTTTTTATTTGAGATGATGTTTCTTTACTACTATGTTGGGCATATTCTACATTTGTACTACTATACTTATCAACATCAGTGTGTATCCGTATATCTCTCACTCTATAATTCCACAAAAGACTAACTTTTCATTATCTCTCTCTGTAATTCCACAAAAGACTAACTATTCATTCCACAAAAGACTCTAACTATTCATTATCTCTGTCCTCTCACTCTATAATTCCACAAAAGACTCTAACTATTCATTCTCTCTCTCCTCTCACTACAAATCTACAACCCATATTTTGAAGGAATCTAGTTCATCAAACTAATATATGCAGTATAATTTGCGAACAACATCAAAGGAACACATGCAGCAGTAGATTTTCAAGTTAACATCAAAGAACAACATCAAAAAATCAGGCGTTTCAAGTTTTAAGGAGCAGTAGATCTAATTGGGTCGATTTTCAAATGTAGAAAGGTAATTTGTTAAAGTATAAACCAATTTCAGTTTTTTTCCCTTGTCTAACTTCTAATTTCTGATTTCACAAATTGATTTTTTAAATTTTCATCGTTTTAAATTTTCTCCATTTCTAAATTTTAACACTTTGAGTTTCAATTATATTTGAGATGAAATTTTAAATTTTTCATACACAATTTGATATTGTAATTTTTTTAGACAAACAAAAATCGCAACTTTTTTTTTTCTGAAAATGGTTTTCGCAAAATGTAATTTTTTTTTGTGAAAATGGATTACAACGTCATTGTAAGTCTATGAGGCTTGTGAACTAAAGGATAGAGATTCATTTTAAACTTAACTAACTTCCTGCAATAAATCATCTGATCTTGCACGGATGTTGCATCAAATTCAAAACATGCACTTTGAAATATAAGGAAATAAACATATAGTATACCATATTCATGAATTCATCTATAAGTCTCTCAAATCTCATGACTAATACAATGATACAAAATCGCTAACATGGTTCACACATTTCATTATTTAAAGAACGAAATGTAAATTTCTCTATGATCCCAAATTTCAGTTTTTTCCCCTTGTAAATTCTGATTTCACAAACTCTTTTTACGGGCTGAAATTTTCTCCTTTTCTAAATTTTAACACTTTCAATTTCAATTATATATCTTTAGTTTTGTATACACAATTTGAATTTCAATTATAGTGTTATTTTAAATAACCTGGAATATGGTACATATTCTATAGATTTACTCAATATAAAACATTATACATACTCTTATTTTCAACTTACAATCTGCGTACCTGATTAACGGTGAATTTGAGACTGCCTTGAAGCTCCAAGTAATGAAGAAAACTGATTTTTTTTTTTTGGAGTTTGTGTTTGTAATTGATTTTGGGTTGAGTTTGTGTTTGTAATTGTTTGGAATACCGTGAATATGATTTTGAGTTGTATGTAATGAGAATGTCCTGCTTTTTTGTTATTTTTATGTGGTATTAATTTGGTTAATTTTTTTGATTATGAATCTTTTTTATTGGCAATTGTATCAATTGATTGGGTTTTTAGAGATTTGATTGAAATTATTTTGGCAAGTTTATGCGTGATTTACTGTTGATTAGTGTTGATGGCGGGATTTAGCAAGTTTATGAGTTATAGTTTATGCGTGATTTTTTCTTGGTATTGAGATTCCTTTCGTAATTGAGAAAGGGAAGGGGGGCAAAGTAGTCAGTTCAAAAGAGGACACCGTTGCTCCCCCCTTCCCTTATGTAATAGAGATATACTAGTCTTCTTTGCACGCGATGCGTGCGTGGATTATTTTGGCGGTTATCATTAAATTTCATTTAAGTGTAATTTTGAAGAATGTAATTTACAATCATCATTAGTTCTAATTGAATATCGTTTGGTGTAAATACAAAATATAAATATTACTTGATGAAGAAGTTGTTTTCTTGGTATTTTTATTACTTGTTAATGGATGTTGGTATTGTTATTGCATTTCAAAGTTTAGGTAAAATTAATATTTTTGTCTTTGATTTTGTAATTGATTTGAAAACTGCTTTAGTTATTTTTATTTGTTCTTCAATCATAAATTTTTTCTTTCACTACACATATTTTTATGAAAGTTTATTTTAGCTATTTGAACTTCTTTTGATATACATATATTAAATTAGGAAGGACTATGATTGAGGAAAATTTCAAAATCTTAATACCTTGGCTTATATAATAGAGATATATAGATAGATATAGATAGATAGATATAGATAGATATAGATGCTCCATCTCATAATCCAAATTTTTATAGGAATGTCCATTTTCAATTGAACTTTACATATAGAATGAGAGGAAATGGAGTTGATGGAGCTTTCTGTGTAAAATGATTGTAGCTTATTATATACTATCTGATGATACTTTATCTAATTGAATCTTGTATTTATTTATTTTCATTTTATTAAATAGTGTTATATTATGGCAATGTTAACGTTCTTATATAAACTTTTATTAATTAGTGTATATGAAACCATATTATATTTTGTAATTGTAAAATCATTCAAATATATAAACGAATTGGAAATGAATTGGAAACCAATTGATCAATCTCGTCCATTATAAGGATATTCATGTAGTTTGTTGAACGTGTCATGTAGCAAATCAATTAAACCAATTAACAATTGGAAACCAATCAATTAATCAATCTCATCCATTATCTCTCTCCCTCACCATTTAAACGAATGAAACCAATTCCCACTATTATATCTCTCTTGATCACCATTTTCTCACTCACCTCTCTCCTCAAGTGAAACGAAACTTTCACTTATATTTGAAATCCTAAAAATTACAAAAAATGAAAGAAATCAACTCAATATCGACATGAATGTATATGATGCACCAATTTTCGAGCAAATCATCATGTGATAATGGTTAGAAATTAGGCGAAAATTTATGGTTTTTCAACATGCATGGAGTTCCATTAATGAAGAAGCAATCGGTTCATGAATAATGGGATGACTTGAGTCTTCAAAGTGGAGGTTGCCAAAATGAGGAAGAAAAAATGAAAAACTTGAATTTGGACAATATCCTTCATTGCATGTAAGTAATGATTCATTCTTAATCTAATTTGGCAAGTTTTAACTTTGATTATGTTGATTCCAAATCTTGATTGTAAATCCCAATACAATTTGGCAAGTAATTATTTACATTACGTTGTTATTGATATTGCATGCACGGATGATTACCGTTAATCATGTTATTTTTTTACAAATTGTGTTAAATTAAGAAAAATTAAAAAGAAAAAAAAAAGAAAAATTAAAAAGAGTGACAATTATAGTGAGATCTGAAATTTTTAAGATGTAAAAACTTTAAATTATCGATCATTATTCTTGAATTTTAATCTTTCACTATGTTTGTATTTTTTTCGAATTGTAATTAATCAAGAAAAAAAAAGTGTCAATACAATAAAAGTGCAATGAGATATGGAGTATAATGAATAATGATGTCTCAACACGGTAAATTAATGTTTTTTATTTATAATTTTTTTGACATTATATGTAGGTCTAGGTGTAGTTAGAAATCTGTACGATATTGGATAAAAAAAATTAATCATGTAAAATTATCATTATATTATCATTTTATTTTATCATTTCGGATAAACTTTCTTTATAAAACAAAAAAATCAGCTACCATATAAGATTAATCAACAAAGAAGGAAACTCAAAACAAATTTCTCTCAACTTTTATAGTTACAATTAAACATATAAAATTCGTACTAAACAATTAAAATGAACATAAGAATTTAAGATTATATCTAAATTATCACAACCATATACTTCCTTGGTTTCTTTTGTTTTTCCTATTTTGACTTCCACATTTGCCAATGCACATTTTTGACCTTAAATATCTTTCATTGTGTATTAGTATAAATTATAATGATTAAATATTAATAAAGTACTCGTTGAGACGAATCAAACAAGACCCCACATGACTATATTTTTTATCATATGTTAAAAATAAGGGTTTTTCTATGATATACCCCTGTGTTTTTTAAAATTCTATAATGTACCCCTAATGTTTTTTAATTCTACACTGTACTCCTATGTTTTTTAAGTTTTCTACATGGTACTCTTAGTGTGTATTAATGAAAACGGACGTTAAACATTTTTGAATTCCCACCCAAACCTCCTCATCCCCTCCACCCCGCCCCCCTCGCTCCCCCCTCCACCGCCGCAGCTCCCCAACCCCTTCCCCCGCCGCCCGCGATCCCCCCCCTCTCCTCCACCGCATCCCCCCACCCCCTCCCCCTATTAGCCCAACCCCACCCCTCCCCTTCGATTTCCCGCAACCCCCCCCCCCCCCTCGATTTCCCGCAACCCCCCAACCCCCCTTCGATTTCTGCAACCCCCACCCTCCCCTTCGATTTCCGGCAACCCCCCACCCCCTCCCCTTCGATTTCCCACCCCCCACCCTCCCCTTCGATTTCCAAAGATTTCCTACCCCATCCCCTTCGATTTCCCGTTGCCCCCACCCCCTCCCTTCGATTTCTCGTTGCCCCCATCCCCTCCCCTTCGATTTCCCGCAGCCCCCACGATTGAATCCGGGTTGATTTTTATAAAAATATTGGTGGTTGCGGCGGTATGGTGGTTACGGGGGTGGAGGACTTGGGCCGGGGCGGTCATGGTGGTTGCGAAGGTGGAGGGCGGGGGGGGGGTGGGCTAAAGGGGTCGGGCAGGGGGAGGGTTGAGAAAGAAGCTCATAAATGCAAAGAGATAACGGTAAACGTTACGTTCATTTAACGTAGGGGTACTATGTAGAAAACTTAAAAAACACAGGGGTACAGTGTAGAATAAAAAAACATTAGGGGTACATTACAGAATTAAAAAAACACAGGGGTATATCATAGAAAAACCCTAAAAATAATTTAGAAGATTCTCTTCAATTGTGAATAGTGTCAAGATTCTAAATAGGAAGAACAAAAGAGAACGGAGGGAATAAGACATAAAAGTAGGGGTGTTCGCGGTTTGGGTTGGTGCGGTTTGGGATGTAACCCAACCCAAACCGCAAATATACGGTTTGACATTTTCCCAACCCAACCGCACCGTATTTTTGCCCAAACCAACCCAAACCGAACCGCACGAAACGGTTTGGTGCGGTGTGGTTTGCGGTTTAACCATTTTTTCCTCCGCGACATTAATTTTGTAAACTAAGAGTAAAAAAAATTTGTTAATAAATATAAAGAGTCTAAATAACTATGAAGTTCACTTCATAATTAAACATAAATAATAATTTATCAAAAGTGTCCAAGTTCTTTACCTCAAACTTCTTTTTTCAGTTGTATACTTGTATGCCACCTTGCCAAGTGTATTTAAAAAAAATCAAAATAGAAAAAAAAAATTTAAAAAAAAATCATATAGAATTACGGTTTACGGTGCGATTTCGATTTACAAAAAATTAAAACCCAACCCAAACCGCAAACTGCGGTTTGCTTGAAATTATAACCCAAACCGCAATTTTGAAACCGCAAACCAACCCAAACCGCGAAAAAACGGTTTGGGTTGCGGTTTGGTGCGGTGTAGACCGCACTCTGAACAACCCTACATAAAAGGGTAATACTACTTGAAAGAAAATAACTATTTATAAAATTGGGCAAGATCATATTCACTCACTAAAAATATACATAGTGGAAAAAAGACTTCTTCTACAAATCACACAAAAAATAACTCTCTCTCTCTAGCAAACCTCCTCACTTAGGAAACCTAAAACAAACCCTCAGCAGCCCTCGAAACCCTAGGGGGTTCGACAGCTACCTGAGCCGCCTCGGCGCTCATAGGGTCGTCGTCGAGCCCCTTCCCTCTTTCCCTTTTTGTTCTCTTTTCGGGTTTAGTATAGCAGTTAGTGCGGCGGCGGGGTGGTTTTTTTGGTGTTTCGCGAGTCAGTTTCATTCACCGTCGAAGGGTTGTGCTCCGTCGTCAGCTTCCTCACGCAGCGACCCGTGTTTCCGGTGAGGTGTAAGTGCGCTATCTTTCTTTAGTGTTGTGTTGTTTATTCCCCCGCCCTGTTTGTAGGTTTTAGTGGTGCTTCTCCCCCTCCCCGTCCCCTGTTCGATTGCTTTAGCTGTGTAGACTCCCCTCCCCTTTGTTAGGTGTTTTTAGCGTGTCTTCCCCTTCCCCCCTCCCCTGTTAGCTGTTGTGTTGTGGTTTAGTTGGGCGGTTCGGCTGCGTGTTTGCCGTCGCCTTGGTTTGGTTAATTGACGTGGCTTCGGCAGTTAGGTGTGCCTTGGTTTGGTGTTGAAGCTCGTTTAGTGAAGGTTGTTTTTGGTTATGGTCCGTAGTCTTCCAGTTGGTTTTGATTTCGTTTTCTGTTATAGTCTTTGTTTAATGAATGGTTCATCCAGATCCAATATCCCTAGCCTTTTTGTGTATGGATGTGCTTGGGTGTTCGTTATTTGTGATCGATGGGCAGTGCAAGGTTCTTGGTTTCCTATGACAAAGAAAGATCTAGGAAACTTGTGGAATAGAGCCTATAATCCTGGAGTTGGCCACAGTGTTTCTACCGCTTTAGGAATGCGAGTGTTGGTTAAGATGAGAGGAGGTGTTCAATTCAGACCTGTTGTGCGTCGTTCTTCTAGATTTGGGATTGTGAGGTTGGATCTTCGGATCCATAAGTGGGGCGAAGGTAATCAATCAAACTCGCTCCAATTTCTCGTGATGGCTTCAAGTGTCATCACACCTAAAAAACGCATCTTGTGGGAGGCCCTCCAATTTGATTTGGAGCAAGTTTCGACCTCCACCTCTTTCGAGTTTCAGTCCAATGCGACTAAACTCCGGGTACCTTCGCAGCAGGGTCAGAAGTCACCAAAGGAAGTGACTTCATTGTTAGTTGATTTAGAAGAATCCCAGGAGGATGTTTCCTTTCAAGGACCTTGGGATTTCGTGCGTAGTAGACATTGGGGTCTACTAGCGGTAGTGAGGCAATCTCTCGTTGCAGATTGTCAAAGTTTCGTAACTCAACAGGCTCCCTCTCATATCAGGTCTTTTTCATCAAGACATATAACCCAACCTCAACCGTCGACGCTCAAGACAAACTGTCTTTGGACTGGACACGTGATCGTTAGTGTTTTCTTCATAACGTATGTACGAGCTACTAAAGCTCTTGTTATTGTTAGTTTGTTTCTGTTTGGATGTATTCGCATTAGGTTGTACTCTCTGTTTTAATTAATGCAAATTTTCTCGATATCAAAAAAAAAAATATATATACATAGTGAGGATAACTGAAAGAGAGAGATTGATAGGGGTGGGAATATGCAAAAGCATTACAATCACTTGCTATTGTATATGCAGGTTCATCACTTCACTATAGTCTAGTATTTACTGTAATTAGTTATGACTTATTACTACATACGTACGGTCCGTTTGGTAGTCGTTAATAAATTGCGGTAATGGGAATGAATTTTAAGTGTAGCTTACAAGGGAAGCACCCTTAAAATCTCCTTGGGGAGGCAATTTCAACTCCCCATGTTTGTGTTTTTTCTCCATGAGGAAGCAAACTCACCGCTAATTTTTATTACCACTCATTACCACCTACCAAGGTGGTATTGGATGGGAATGAAAGTTCAAGAAGAAAAAATAGATACTATAGGATCAATTAGCATTACCATGGGAATGAATTATGATTTTCTTCACAAATTTACATACAAATTCATTCCCTTTACCACCATTTATAACCAACTACCAAACGGGCCGATAGTGTCAGGAACATCATTCGTTACACGACCAGATTGAAAAGTAAAGAGATATTGAAATGCATATTAAAGTGTCTAATAAAAGATCTGGCAGAAGTCCTAGGATGGTTGCGGGTAGGCCTCTTGAGAATCTACATAACTATTACTTGATCGAGTGATATGGCCATAGATTGGCACATTAGTTTGTTCTTTGGTATAGATTGCTTCTAATATCTTTTGTGTTGCCAAATTTACTCTTGTGAGTTGTGATTTATATACTCCATCAATCATTACTTTTTTCCACATGGTCTTATGAATTCCCTAATAGCAGCTTACTACTGGTTTCGGATTGTTTTTGGAGCTGGTAAGCAGGGCATGATATATATGTGGTAGGGGTGTTCATTTCGGATTTCTGATCCGAAATTCCGGATATCCGAAAATTTCGGATCGGGAAAAATGTGATCCGAATCCGATCCGAAAAATTTCGGATCGGATATCCGAAATTTCGGATCGGACCATCGGATATCCGAAAACTAAAAAAATTGAGATTTTCAATGGAAAAGTTCATAAAATAAGTTTCAGATCGGATCGGATCATCGGATATCCGGCCTTGAAACCGGATATCCGAAAATGAAAAATTCCCATCCGTATCCGATCCGAAAATTTTCGGATATCCGATCCGAAATATCCGAAAACTAAAAAAGCGAATCGGATATCCGAAAAATCGGATCGGATCGACCGGATCACGGATCGGATCGACCGGATCGGATAATTATGAACACTCCTAACATGTGGGATCTTGTGGTGGAAGAACATCTGCTACTTTTCAGAGCCATAAAGAGGTTAAGTAGAAACAGTCTTCCGATGCTAGGTTTCTTTTGAGGAAGATTGAGAAGGAAAAAAAATATGGACTAAGCTATGGCATGATCCCTATTTATAATTGCAATATTGTACAGAGGATTGAGTTTTTTTAAATCCGAAAATATGGTTGATTGACAATTAAGATTCTGAAAATTAAGGTTGATTGAAATTTTGAAATCCTTACCATAATTTACGTTTTTTCTATCAATCAAATAAATCAAAAAGACAATGATTTTGTATTGATTATGTACATAGAAATTTGATGATACTAATTGCCTAATTAGAACCATTAATCACGGATTTACCCTAATTAAGGTTCATTGGTAACTCATTCAAATCATTGCCATAATTTACGCCATTCACATTTCATATATAGATGGGCATGATTGATTTCGGTCAAATCTCATATGAGATAATGATATTAATTGCCAAATTTACATCCCTAATTAACATAAATCACGGTTTCTTCACTCAACACAAAAAATTTCGAAAAAAAATATTGACATGCCACGTGGACACCGGATATGAGAGACTTTAGTTTGTGAAGCTCTGGAATTGCTTGGTGAATGTGAGCTTGCCACGTAGGATTTATCATTTTGCTCTAGATAATGTATAGATGCGAAATGCAGGAACATTTAATACCAATGTGGAGAACATTTAATACCAAGGAGTAAAGGTGTGTTTGATACGACCTGAGCCATTAGGGGTGTACCCTACACACACAAAAAGTGGGTACCACAAATCAGGTACTCGGTTCTTCCAAGTTGGGTCATAGGGTGCACGGTTCGAATCTGCAGCAGTAGCTTTCTCTAAAAAAAATTATTCACTGGATTAACTAGGAGCTTAGGATAGCTACTAAAATATGCTAAAACCTATCTCGCACTGCCTTCTAATTATAAATGTTGACAAGTTCACTCAAAAGCAAATTCTAGTCCTGCTTGTGTCAATTACAAGTTCTCGGCCAGTGCCAATTAGTATACATTCACTACTACTTACGTGCTGTTTTATGGAATGTGTTCCTTTTTTCTAAAATATAATAATTTCTTATCTTTCAAAATGCAAACATACTGACTACAAAATCATTTACTTACGTGCTGTTTTATGCAAATTAAATAAATCACTCTGTAACTAAAAGAAATATAAAGGCCATCTTCCTTTCTTAAATCAGATAATTGACTACAAAAATTTCAAAAATCATTAAATGCCGGATCTTCGGGGTGCCCATTAATTATGGTGATCAGCATGTATGTGTTATGTTGTGTGTATCGTGTACGATGCCTATCCACCCTTGTAAAAAAACTACCAGCCATTGATATTTCTACAAACTCCAAAGTCCTTTGTCGCGCAAAATGCAATAATTGAAGTTGTGAATCATGCCACTATTAATTTAGCGAGCCTCTCTCTTCTTCTTTTTTCAATTAAGTTTTTTGTGGTCCCTCTCCCACCTAATGAATACTGTAACAATAATTAATCAATCAACACTCTAATTTGGGAAAGAAATTATGAGTTCAGGATAGAGATTTGGATAGAAATTTGCTATAAATAGGATCATCAGCATCAAGTAGAGCAAAGGAAATAAGATAATTAACCAAATAGTAGCAGTGCTAATTCGTTAGGTCATCACTTAAGAAGTTCCTATAAAAAGATCACTCAAGTCTCAAACATGTCATCTTACTTCAAACTTGCTGTAGTCGCATTTTTTGTGCTCACTGCATCAGGTTTGTTTCTCAAAAATAAGTTACTTCCTCTATTCATTTCTTTGCAACATTTGTACTTTTGCGTTTTCCAATACACAACTTTTTAACTATTAACTAGTTTTTAGGCCCGGGCTATGCCACGGGTAAGGAAAATTTTCATTTATCCATATTGTATTTTAAAATGATAATACTAAATACAACTTTGCCTAGTGGTTAAAACTTTAAGATATGAACTCGAGGTCACGGGATCGAAACCTATACTATGCAATTTCCATTTTTTTATTGTACATGGATTACATTTAACTAAACTCCCTTGGGAGAAATAGCGTGGACCGTTCCTCTGTTTAGGAACGCCTTTTAATATATGTATATAGATATATTCAAATATTAATAACTAAAAATTACAAAAGTTGATATTTTAAAAGTATGCAAACGAGATGAATATGACAAGATGTCACAGACTATATTTAACCTTACATATCATACTAGATGGTAGGGCTGTACAAAAATACCCGATTCGAGTGATCCGATTCGCGATCCGGCCGATTTGAAATTTCGGATATTCGATCCAAATTTTTAGATTCCGGATTTTTTTGATCGGATGCAAATAGGAAAAAAAAACCTGGTTATCCAAAATTTTTAAAAAAGATAATTATTTTAATAAAAATTCCATAAACTTTAAAAAAAAAACATAGGGGTCAAAGTTTGTAACATCCCATCCCAGACCCATGCCGCACCACTAAGCCCTTCCCCGGTACCCAACCAGCCAACCCTCATCACCAGCCCATGCCGCGTGTCGGCACTTCCCTTGCCCCTTCGACTCTTCACAGCAACGACCAAGGGTCAGATCTTCATCTTCAACTCCTCACCACCACCAGTCGAGCACCACGCAACACCTTCCTCATCACTCAACACTCTTAGCACTTCACTGCACCACCGGCTCATCCCTTCGTCGAGCACCGACCACCACCAACCCACCGGCAACCGTCAAAGCAAAACGTGTCTAGTAGTCCACCCCATCTCCTATCTCTTCCTCTTCTTCAATTTTTGGTTTAATTAAAATATGAGGAACTAAGTAATAAACGAGTCCATCCCACTACTCATGCTTGTAATTTGTTATCCTATTCAGAGCAAATGGTAATTTTTAGCTAATAAAAATCTAGGATGTTAGTGGTTTAACGTTTGCACAAAAAATGGGGAAGTAGATAACGAAGAGCTACAAAACATGGTTTCACAAGTAATGAAAAATAAAGGGAAAACGGATCGGGTATCAGATTATTTGATCCGAAATGATTTATTGGATCATATTCGGATCACATTTTCTCTTATCCGAAATTTCGGATCGGATCGAATAATTCGAAATGAACACCCCTACTAGATGGTCAAAGAAAAATGTATAAATAGTGTAAAAGTCAATTATTTTCAACTGTTTGGGAAATCTTTCAAAATAATCGGAAATGTTATTATATATGTCAGTTTGTCATTTGAAGAATTTCGCTTAAAACCCTTAACCTTATAATTTTGAAATATATCTTTGAGATTTATCATATACGTCCTACGCTTAGTAATTAGTACAACACTTGCCTTTGACACGAAGATTTAAGTAGGAAGTTGAAAGTGGGTATTGTGTTAATATTTATGTTGAAGTAAAGAGAGAGAAAAGTTGTTTGTTGGGAGTGGTTCCAAATGTAGGTACTTTTTTTTCTATATACTCCCTCTGCTTTTTTTATTTGCTACATTGTTGTTGCGCGGTTTCCAATATGTTTTTTAATCTTTAATATCTTTTGTTTCGTTTAAGTAAAAATTATAAAAATTTAATATTATGAATCTACACATCGAGACGAATCTAACAAGACCATACATGACTATATTTTTACTTGTAGAAATATCAAAATAATCGGTCAAAGTTAGTGGTTCATTTCCCAATTAAAACAACAATGTAGCAAATAAAAAAAGCGAAGGGAATATAGAATATTTGTGCAGTGTCGTGACATAATTCAATTCTACATTTACAATCAATTGTAATCAAATTAAGTTATATTTCAAACTATAACAGATCAAAAGACCCCATTGAAAGGATGTATCAGACAATGATTATGTGATGGAACAGTGTATACAGAATTGTCGGATCTCATTTACAATGATTGTGGTTTTGCTAGGTTAGAATTTAACTTGATCAAGATTGTTATGTACTCCCTCTGTATTTTTTTACCCACTTGGAATCTTGACATTATTAATTAAACATAAGAATCTTCTAATTTTTTTTTCAATATATAGTCAAGTGGGGTCTTGTTTAATTCGTGTCAATGAGTACTTTATTAATATTCAATCGTTATAATTTTTAGTAATATGCAACCAATGATTAATAAGGTCCAAGAAGTTCATTGACAAATGCGCAAAAAAAGTGGATAAAGCATTGAACTATTGAGGGAGTATCTGTTAGTTTTATTATTTATTTTGGATGCTATAAGACTCTTTCATCGAATTAAATTTACATTCAAAAAAATCTATACAAAAAGATAAGATATGTTAGAAAATTTTAGAAAAATCAAGAAATTTTAAAAAAATGGAAGAAGTTAAGACAAAACTTGGGAAATTATGAAAAAAATAGTTCAAATTAAATAAATTTTTTAGCAAAAATGAGATAAAGTTAAATAAAACATACTTAGGGTAAGTTTGACGCAAGTCTTGGGGATGAGTCTTTGCTTCATACTCTCCCGTGACTCCTAATCAAACTTGCGTTAATGGAGTTTGCAAAGTGGAGTAGTCTTGACATGAGTCTCGAAAATTAAGATTCGCTTCAACACTTGTCCAAAGATAAAATGGATTCAATAAAATGATGTTAAAGTAATGTGGACTTGTGGAGTGAGTCTAGGATGAGTATGAGGGATAAAATATAAAACTAGAATGAGCCAGAAGTGAGTTTGAAGAATAAATAAAGTAGGTTAATGCAGATGAAAGCTGATGTGACACAGTTGGAGTTTGGAATTGAATATGAGTGATAATCTCACCCCTTATAGATAATGCCAAAAAAAGATAAGGTATCGTGTAACTTTGTATCACATAAGGTAAAAAAAAAAAGGGAAAGCCTTTGTGTATATTAGTTTACCGTTGATTCACTAGTATTCAACAAGCTAAGTTCACGCTGTACCAATTTGCTCAGAGATGGGTACCTAGTTGTGTTCATAAAAAACCAAAACCGAAATACCATACCTGTAGACACATAATCGTGTCTCCCCATTTAAGGGTCCGATGATGAAATATATCGTGGTCTTAATTGGTCCGACCCAAGGGCAGAGCAGTCTGAAAAGCCATTCAAAACCATTTCAAAAGTGTTAAAGTCCTATTTTAAAGCCCAATTATTTATTCATGATAAATAATTGTATTTGAGCCCAATTCTTTGAAAAGCCCAATTAATTGATAATTAATTGATTTATTTTAATAAATAAATATTTTCAAAAGATATTTTTTATAAGTTAAAATAAGATTTTATCCCGTAAAATCGGATATCCGTAGTTAAAAGATAAAAGAAAATCTTTAAAACGCGTTTTTATCAAAAAAAAAACTATCAAAATATGTTAAAAACTGCGCTGAGCGTAGTTGCTGCGCTGAGCGCACGTGTCCTGACACGTGGGCTTCCACGCAAGCCGCGCCTAGCGCACAGCCTGTGCCAAGCGCACCAGAACTGCCACGTAGACTTCTGTTTCATGTAGAGTCCTGCGTCAAACGTAGTTCTCTGCTTGAGACGCGGATTTTATTTTCTTATCTTTTTTAAAAACGCATACCACGTGTACGCTTTTTACTGGTCATGCCGCGTCATGCGCTTGACACATCAGCTGCGCCAGGCGCAACTGGCGCGTGAGGCGCAGTGTCGTTTTCCCTATAAATACGCCTGTTTTCCGTACAGATTTTAAAAAAATGGATTTTACACATCACACTCGACGAATACTTACGAATTCTCTCTACGAACTACGAGACTTCTTTACAAAAACTCATACCTTTCAAACACAAATACATTCAATCTACATACATTCAGACATTCAGATTTTGGCTTCACGATTGCTCGTCCCGAAGGTTGTTAATCTCTCAAACCCAAGCCACGGTATAATCCTGAGGGTCCTTAAATAAATTATTTTTATATTGAAGTTACTAACAGTTTTCTTTCCTGATGTAAACCTTTAATGTAAAATCACTATACTGTATATTCTAACCCTTTTTCTATACTTTCTTTTATTTTCTTTTATTATTATTCATGCCTTTGTATATTATATGCTTGTCTGATCACTCTGTTCATATTATATGATTGTCCTGATTTAATGCTTTTATCACCCACATGTTATTTTTGCTAATCAAAGACCTAAATAATTGTTATAACATTAATCAGATTAATTTGAACAACCTGTTAGGTTGCCTATAATATTGATTGCCTAATAACATGTCACTAAAATTAGTCTCTTTATGTGTTTCCTGAACCTACTTAGACTAAATATTTTTAGGGTGTTTAACACATTATTTGATTATTCTTTGGCATAAAATCTGGAATGAATCGATATTTAGTAGAGGGCAACTCTGGGCGAATGTGGTTCATTATGACTATATTCGTACCCTCATCCCCGAACTCAATCTTTGGTTCACTTTGACCATCTATAGAGTCAGGATGGGGAAATCTACATTGGATTATTTGTCCCTACGGTATTTCCCATATCCAATTAGGCTTATGATTCTTCTTAAAAAGAATTATTGGCGACTTCTTTCAAAACAATTTTCAATAAAACCTTTACATTGGGGTAGTCAAATCTAATACACGTTCACACCGCGTAGGCGAAATAAAAACACGCCTACAATACCGAAATACCGAAAAACCGGTCTAAATGGGTGGTAACCGTATTGATAAAAAAATGTTTTAACGGTACGGTTACCGAACCGATAAAATTAACGGTTAAACGGTACGTATATAGTTATGATTTTTTAATGAACGGTTTACCGAAATACCGATTTTTTTTCTCTATTTAATTATTGTGAAATATTTTCAAACAATTACATTAATTCTAATATTTATTACTAAGTTACAACAATTAGAGGAAGTATGTATTATCTGGAAACTCTAGTACTAATATAAACACTATAATTACGAAATGCAGTGAATTCTTAATGTTAGTTATATTTTCCAATGGATATTTATAATACATTTTATATTAGAGTATATATAATATTAAAATATATGCACAAAAAATAGAAATTATATATGTACATTAAGTAAAACATAATAGTATAACTTAAATGACGACTAATGGTTAACCGAAAATCCGTACCGAAAAAACGGTTAACCGCTTAGGCGGTAACCAGTCTAAACGGTTACGGTTCGCAAAAAGAGCGAACTGAAACTTCCGGTTACCGTACCGAAATGTTGTTTCAGGACGGTCAACCATCCATGAACACCCCGGCTAAAACATTTGCATTTAGTACCAAAGAAAGGTTTAAAATAAATCTTCTATTATTACCCCAATCATCTTCTAAAAGGTACCATTTTTAGCACCAATATCATCTAGCTGTACTCTCTTCACTTGAACTTAAATGAACTGAATTTATTAGACTTGAGTGGACCTAATTAGTTACACCTGAAACTTATTTTTAAAGGTGAATAGAGTGCACCATTGAAAAAATTGATACTTCTAAACTTTTTTATTAAATTTTTATTATGTACAAAATGTAGATGCAGGTCATTCAGTACCATTTAGATATCGGAGTAACCTTTTGAGAGCAAGCCAATGATCATTAGAAGGACAATGCATATATTGGGACAATTTGTTGACAGTGTAGGCAACGTCGGGGCGGGTAAAGGATAGGTACTGTAGACTACCAAGAATGGCTCGATAATCTTTATGGTTAGAAATAGGTGGGTTTGTGGAGTAAGTGAGGGAAGGGTAGGGAGCTAAGGGAGTGGATACAGGTTTAGAGTCATGCATATTATATTTAGCTAGTAGGTCATGAATGTATTTAGTTTGACTAAGAAACAAGCCAGGGGTATTAGGGACGACTTCAACACCTAGAAAATAGGAGAGAGGACCAAGGTCTTTGAGAGAAAAACGAGCAAGCTAAAGTCTTGATGAAGTGAGTGAGATGATCGTGAGAAGGACCGGTGATGATAATGTCATCAACGTAGACTAGAAGATAGATAATGACCGTGCCTTGTTGATACAAAAAGAGAGAAGGATCAGCAATGGTGTTGTGAAAACCCGATGAAAGAAGAAAATTTTTAAGCTCGGTATACCAAGCTCGTGGTGCTTGTTTGAGGCCGTAAATAGCTTTGTTGAGTTTACAAACATGGGTAGGATGCTCTTTGTCAATAAAACCTGTTGGTTGAGACATATAAACATGCTCGGTGAGAGTTCCTTAAAGAAAAGCGTTATTTATGTCGAGTTGACGGAGCGACCAACCACGACAAACGGCTATTGATAAAATACGACAACCTGTAAAAGAAGAAATGAAAATTCAATTTACATTTATCATGTCTAAGATCCAGATAAAAGTGACATAGGATTATCAAACATCAATGGTATATAAGTGAAATTTAAAGCTTAGCTTACTCGATATGACAAGGCCATCTAACTTTATGGGCAACAACTTCTTCTCCCGTCCTCTAATGACTAGAAAAACACAAAGACAAAAAACCTTTAAGCTTTTTGCAATTAAACGGCATATAAACCGAAAAAAGGAGACACAGTCTAATATAACGAGAAAGATAAACCAAGAACTAAATGATGAATGATAAGTACATATTCTAACATCATTTAGTTGCATATTAGGTGCATTTTCATTTAGTATTAGAGCATTTACTTTGCATTTATGCATATATAGGTCCTTTTTACAAGCTACGATGCTTTCACGGGTTGTTTGGTATTTTGATGTAATCTCAGATACTTTGGACTCCTATTTGAGGATATGATGATTGTTAGGAGTTTTATTTTAATACCGCAAGTGTACGGTGTCGTAGCACATACGGGTCGAACTCAGGGAGGTATAAGATTAACCACTACTTGATTTTAGATTATGAAATAGTTACACAATCCAGAAATGAGGAAGAGTCTATGAACTAAAGGCTAAACAAACGACAGAATATGACAAACTATATGGATATGATAATTAAAACACTAAGATTAAGAATCACCACTACTATGAATTGATCAAATCATAACTCACTTCCCAATTATTCAATTATAGCTTAGGTAAGAATGACATTCCCTTATGATTTAGTAATAAAGCACAATGAACCGAAACTGAATCCCAAATCATCCAACAATACCTAAAGCTCACTTTCGTGATAAAAAAAGGCCTAACTAACATGTATGATTCCTATTTTCATGGCTTACATACACAATTAGAAGCATTAAGAGCCAATGTCAATTAAATCCTAATTCCAATTCTCACCTATTTTCATGGGAGAATTTAAATCAATGACAAGATTATCCGAACTAAGACCCAACTTTCGTTGATGAACTTAATTAATGAAATGATAATTTAGCAAACAAACATATGATCCTAATTTCTATTCCAACTTTCGTTGATAATATAAATTAGGGTTAAAGTAAGATGCAAAATTGACTACAAACTCAATCTTGTCAAACCCTAAGCATATAATTCAATAACATGGGAATTGGAGCAACAATCTACATGATCAATCCATAATAGGGCTCAACTTAATCCTAGATAGAAGTACTACTCACTAATCATGGCGATAAGAACGATAAGCATAATTGAGTACATAATTAAATAGAATAAGAGAGAGAAGAGTAAAACTTATTAAGATTGCTTGGATTGTAGAAGAATCCCAAAGTACTTGATCAAATTCGTCTTCAAACTCCAAGTTTTTGCATACAAAATGAAAGCTAGGGCTAAAACTCTAAAATGAAAATCGTGCATAAAAACTGCCCACCAAAAAATAACATGACCCCTAAACATAAAAGCGAGAAAATAACATAACGGACGCTGCCCGCGTCACCGCGAGTCGCGCCTATTACCGCGAGTCGCGTCAATGACCGCGAGTCGCGGTAAGCTCTCGGCATTCCACCGCGAGCTGCTGCCAACGCCGCGACTCGTGGTGGAACCGATGTCTCTTTTCTTCCTTGGACTCTTCAAGTGCGGCTTCCAACATAATTGGACCTTATAGGAAGTCCAATTACTTCCATCTTGGACCTAGCATGGTGCCATTAAACCTCTAAATGAGCCACAAATGCATACTCCTCTCATAATTTCAACATTTCTCATCAATTCCTATCACTTGGGTATAAATCTACTCAAATTCATCCAAGTCACAACATAATATCTCTCAAAATGTGCCAAAATAAGAGTAAAATGTGGACTTAACAATGATTAATGCACACTACAAGAAAAGACGATATCAACGATCGCTTAAAGCCGTCGTTGATTAATAAAAACAGACGCTAAAACAATCAACGACGGTCAACGGTCGTTAAACAACAAGCCGTTGTAACGATGGTCGCTGATTTAGGAATCAACGACCATTTGACCGTCGGTGAATAGTCAACGACGGTTTATTTATATTTCAGCGACCGTTTTATTAACCGACGTTGATAATTTTTCACCAAGTGTTTGGAGCTGTCGCTGAAACAACGACTGCTTTAAGCAGTCGTTGATTCAACGACGGTGTAAAGCAGTCGTTGAATCAACAACGGTGTAAAGCGTCGTTGTTTCAACGACGGTGTAAACAATCGTTGTTTCAATGACGGTTAAAAGCGATCGCTATTGTTCTTCGACAGATCGTTGACATTTAAGTCCTTGGTAGCATTACATTCCTTTACAGGGATCGCATAGCGTCGTTGTTTCAATGTTTAGCCGTCGTTGTTTTTTGAAAATTACATTAATTTAAATAGTAATGTTCCAAATTATAATTAAACCCGTACTGCGCACGATCGCACCTAAATATACTACACTAAACCTGTTCTTCCATCGCCTCCATCACATTCAATATTTTCAACTACAAAAATATGCAATTTTGATATATATTACAATTTGCGTAGATACTTATATAATTACTTGAAATAGATTAAAATTATGTACACAAAATAGATCCTGGTGTCGGGAAATAAAGTATAAGTTGGGTTCTACAAAAATATATATCGACAAATCTAGAAACTTATAAGCTAGATGCCGATAAATATAGACACTAAATGCCTATAGTTAGACAAACTACCTAGATTAAATATATGTACGCAAAATAGATCCCGGTGTCGGAAAATAAAGTAGAAGTCGGGTTCCAAAAAAATATACCGACACATCTACCTAGTTGCCAAAACCAAAAAAATATACACTAAATGCATAATGTTAGACTAACTATATAGAAACTATAAGTTAGTTACCTACTTGCCAAAACCAAACAAACTACAATGTTAGGGGTGACTCTGTAGAACTACTGCCACCATCAAACCCTGGGTCATCTTCTGGTCTGCGTTGTGGAGGAGGGGCCTGTGTTGCAACCTGAGCACATGTGGCCGAAACCAGACATGTTCCTCATCATTTCCTGCAGGAGGGCCCGGTTTGACTCTTCCATCCGCGTTGCGATCCTTGACTCCACCTCTTCCATCCGTGCAGCGACCTTTGCCTCCACCCACGCCTCAAGCTGAGAAAAAATGGACGGCTCATATGGCTATGAACAACCGTCTCCTCGCCCAGATGAAGAGTTATAGTACAAATGATCACCCTGACCCAACTCCTGCACTTTTCCTCCGTTCCTCCCACCAACTGTCTCCCAATACAACAGATCAGGGTTCGACTGTGACCCCTGAGTGGTACAGTCATCCAACTTCTTGTTGTATGTATCCTGCATTTGGTTAAATAATGTGCTCATATTCATGCTTTTTCCAATGTCTTAAGGTTGTTATTACTTATGTGATGGTGGCTATACTAATGGAGAGGGATTCCTTGCACCATATAGAGGGCATCTTTATCATCTTAGAGAGTGGAATAATGGTCCTCACCAACCTCAAAACGCAGAGGAATATTTCAACAAAAAGCATGCACAAGCTAGAAATGTAATTGAACGATGCTTCGGCTTACTCAAGGGAAGATGGGCAATTCTTAGAAGTCCTTCTTGGTTTAGTTTACAAACACATGGTCGCATTGTGCTTGCATGTGCTTTGTTACATAACTTGGTAAAGAAATACATGTCCCCCTCATTTGATGATGATGAGTTATATGAAGAAATCGAGAGTGATGGTGATGATAGTGATGGTGATGAGGAAGAGGAGGAGGTAGAGTACATAACCTCCATTAATGTATCAGACCCTTGGACAAATTGGAGAAATTCATTGGCTCAAAGCATGCTCAACGATTGGAGAGCTAGACACCGAAGGATCTAGTTTATGTTTTTCTTTGATATTTGGAACATTTGGTGTGAACTTGTTTTAGTTTGTATCATTTAGGCTACTATGTTATGTTTAAATTAAACTTTGTTTTAATTTGTATGAATTGAATTTACTCTTGTATTTCTTTTAGAATCTTGGATGGTATTGATTTTCTTTGATAATGATGAGTTAGCATTTTTGTTTTGTATTGTGTTGTTTTAATTATGTAGCGGGATGGATGAAAGTATTGCTAGTGGAGGTGGAAGAGGGAAAAACAAACGCTTTTGGACTCCGGGAGGAAGATAAAGCTCTTGTAGGCGCTTTGTCGACTTAGCTTCTGATCCCCATTGGAAATGTGATAATGGCTTTAGGAATGGTTACATGACTCGCTTGGAAGAGGTCATTGGCAAGGCTATTCCTGGATGTGGTTTAAAGGCTTTACCACACATTGATTCTAGGCTCAAAACACTTGTGACCAAGTTCAGAGCTATTGTTCAAATGCTAAACACGAGTGGGTTCAAGTGGGATGATGAGAAACACATGATTTCTGTGGAGAGGACTGTTTATGATGAGTACTGCAAGGTATGAACCTCAAATTTGATAACTTATATAGATTTTTTTTTCATATAAATAATTTATTTTAACTTCATTTGTTAAATTATTAGATTCATCCAAACTGCAAAAACTTGTATGGACATGTTTTTCCTCATTTGAATGCAATGGTGGAGATTTATGGCAAGGATTATGCCACTGGGAAACCGGCCGAGGGTTTTGTTGATGCTATTGGCAATATGGAGAAATCTGCTCCTGTGCAAGTTATGGTTGATTCAAGTGATGATGATGATGATACTATTGCTAGTGGTAATGGAACTCAAACGGTTGAATCTGCCCCTCCATCAAAGAAAGTGAAAAGAGAATACAATTCTAAGCGAAGTAGGAAAGAAAGTGAAAGTGGTGCTAGTTCTGAATTAGCTAGCTTGCAAGCTTTTATGAAAGACATGAATGTTCATCTCTCCACCATGGCTAATGTGATGTCCCGTGCTGATGAACGTGAGCAACAAGTAGCTGAAAGAGTGAAAAAGTGCTAGATGAACTACTCTCTTTGGAAGGTGTAAGTCCCCAACAAGCTTTGGAAGTAGCTCAAATCTTAACTGCACAACCACACAAGTTGTTGATTTTTTTCAAGTGTCCAGATGCTTTGAAAGGCATATTTGTCAAAAGTCTTCTTGGTGGAAATGATGGCAATGCATGAGTCTATGGAAGACTACTAGTAATTGCATTGTAGTTTTTGAAAACTTTGTTATGGTTGTTTGTAGACCAATGGTATGTGTTTTGGACAAGTATTTTGTGGTGTTTTTAGCATGGCTAAGAAATGTTGTTTTGAACTAGTTGTATTTGAAGCAAATTTCAAAATGGTATTGTTCAAATAGTATTTTGAACTTTATATTGTAAAACAGGTTGAATGAGTACAATCATAGGTCAAAACAACTATAATATAATAAACTGGTTGATTCCCTTTCTTAAAAAAACCAAACAGTCACAAAGGGAATCAGGGAGTATACCATTCCCTTTCAGGGTTGGAACCAAACAGACAGGCAAAATCAGGGTCATTCCTTTCCTTTCTCCTTGTAACCCTTTCTGGATTCCTTTCCCTTACCCCTGCGCGAACCAAACGCCCCCTTAGTGTAATAGTAGTTTTCATTGAAAATACAAAATATTGGCATGTTAGAACCAAATATAGGCCATTTTAGCCTATTTTTTGCCATTTTACTTGAAAATGAATGAATTTGAGTAGCTTAAAGTTACTGTAAGTTATAAACATCTCAAACATCATATATATACTTTATTTGATGAGTTTAATAGTAGTTTTGATTGAAAATACAAAGTATAGGCATGTTAGAACCAAATATAGGTCATTTTAGTCCATTTTTTGTCATTTTACTTGAAAATGAATGAATTTGTGTAGTTTGAAGCTAGTTTAAGTTATAAACACCTCAAACATCATATATATACTTGTTTGATGAGTTTAATTGTAGTTTTGATTGAAAATACAAAATATAGACATGTTAGAACCAAATATAGGCCATTTTAGCCCATTTTTGCCATTTTACTTGAAAATGAATGAATTTGAGTAGTTTGAAGTTAGTTTAAGTTATAAACACCTCAAACATCATATATATATATATATACTTTGTTTACTGAGTGTAATAGTAGTTTTGATTGAAAATATAAAATATAGACATGTTAGAACTAAGCAACGCAAATATAGTTTGTTTGGTGTGTCACATAGTAGTTTTTACTTGAAAATGCATGAATATGAGCACATTATTTAACCAAATGCAGGATACATACAACAAGAAGTTGGATGACTGTACCACTCAGGGGTCACAGTCGAACCCTGATCTGTTGTATTGGGAGACAGTTGGTGGGAGGAACGGAGGAAAAGTGCAGGAGTTGGGTCAGGGTGATCATTTGTACTATAACTCTTCATCTGGGCGAGGAGACGGTTGTTCATAGCCATATGAGCCGTCCATTTTTTCTCAGCTTGAGGCGTGGGTGGAGGCAAAGGTCGCTGCACGGATGGAAGAGGTGGAGTCAAGGATCGCAACGCGGATGGAAGAGTCAAACCGGGCCCTCCTGCAGGAAATGATGAGGAACATGTCCGGTTTCGGCCACATGTGCTCGAGGTTGCAACACGAGCCCCTCCTCCACAACGCGGCACCGAAGATGACCCGGGGTTTGATGGTGGCAGTAGTTCTACAGAGTCACCCCTAACATTGTAGTTTGTTTGGTTTTGGCAAGTAGGTAACTAACTTATAGTTTCTATATAGTTAGTCTAACATTATGCATTTAGTGTATATTTTTTTGGTTTTGGCAACTAGGTAGATGTGTCGGTATATTTTTTTGGAACCCGACTTCTACTTTATTTTCCGACACCGGGATCTATTTTGCGTACATATATTTAATCTAGGTAGTTTGTCTAACTATAGGCATTTAGTGTCTATATTTATCGGCATCTAGCTTATAAGTTTCTAGATTTGTCGATATATATTTTTGTAGAACCCAACTTATACTTTATTTCCCGACACCAGGATCTATTTTGTGTACATAATTTTAATCTATTTCAAGTAATTATATAAGTATCTACGCAAATTGTAATATATATCAAAATTGCATATTTTTGTAGTTGAAAATATTGAATGTGATGGAGGCGATGGAAGAACAGGTTTAGTGTAGTATATTTAGGTGCAGTCGTGCAGGTACAGGTTTAATTATAATTTGGAACATTACTATTTAAATTAATGTAATTTTCAAAAAACAACGACGGCTAAACATTGAAACAACGACGGCTATGCAGTCGCTGTAAAGGAATGTAATGCTACCAAGGACTTAAATGTCAACGACTGCTGAAGAACAATAGCGACTGCTTTTAACCGTCATTGAAACAACGACTGTTTTACACCGTCGTTGAAACAACGACTGCTTTACACCGTTGTTGATTCAACGACTGCTTTACACCGTCGTTGAATCAACGACTGCTTAAAGCAGTCGTTGTTTCAGCGACAGCTCCAAACACTTGGTGAAAAATTATCAACGTCGGTTAATAAAACGGTCGCTGAAATATAAATAAACCGTCGTTGACTATTCACCGACGGTCAAATGGTCGTTGATTCCTAAATCAGCGACCATCGTTACAACGACTGTTGTTTAACGACCGTTGACCGTCGTTGATTGTTTTAGCGACTGTTTTTTATTAATCAACGACGGCTTTAAGCGATCGTTGATATCGTCTTTTCTTGTAGTGTGCATTAATCATTGTTAAGTCCACATTTTACTCTTATTTTGGCACATTTTGAGAGATATTATGTTGTGACTTGGATGAATTTGAGTAGATTTATACCCAAGTGATAGGAATTGATGAGAAATGTTGAAATTATGAGAGGAGTATGCATTTGTGGCTCATTTAGAGGTTTAATGGCACCATGCTAGGTCCAAGATGGAAGTAATTGGACTTCCTATAAGGTCCAATTATGTTGGAAGCCGCACTTGAAGAGTCCAAGGAAGAAAAGAGACATCGGTTCCACCACGAGTCGCGGCGTTGGCAGCAGCTCGCGGTGGAATGCCGAGAGCTTACCGCGACTCGCGGTCATTGACGCGACTCGCGGTAATAGGCGCGACTCGCGGTGACGCGGGCAGCGTCCGTTATGTTATTTTCTCGCTTTTATGTTTAGGGGTCATGTTATTTTTTGGTGGGCAGTTTTTATGCACGATTTTCATTTTAGAGTTTTAGCCCTAGCTTTCATTTTGTATGCAAAAACTTGGAGTTTGAAGACGAATTTGATCAAGTACTTTGGGATTCTTCTACAATCCAAGCAATCTTAATAAGTTTTACTCTTCTCTCTCTTATTCTATTTAATTATGTACTCAATTATGCTTATCGTTCTTATCGCCATGATTAGTGAGTAGTACTTCTATCTAGGATTAAGTTGAGCCCTATTATGGATTGATCATGTAGATTGTTGCTCCAATTCCCATGTTATTGAATTATATGCTTAGGGTTTGACAAGATTGAGTTTGTAGTCAATTTTGCATCTTACTTTAACCCTAATTTATATTATCAACGAAAGTTGGAATAGAAATTAGGATCATATGTTTGTTTGCTAAATTATCATTTCATTAATTAAGTTCATCAACGAAAGTTGGGTCTTAGTTCGGATAATCTTGTCATTGATTTAAATTCTCCCATGAAAATAGGTGAGAATTGGAATTAGGATTTAATTGACATTGGCTCTTAATGCTTCTAATTGTATATGTAAGCCATGAAAATAGGAATCATACATGTTAGTTAGGCCTTTTTTTATCACGAAAGTGAGCTTTAGGTATTGTTGGATGATTTGGGATTCAGTTTCGGTTCGCAGCTGTGCTTTATTACTAAATCATAAGGGAATGTCATTCTTACCTAAGCTATAATTGAATAATTGGGAAGTGAGTTATGATTTGATCAATTCATAGTAAGTGGTGATACTTAATCTTAGTGTTTTAATTATCATATCCATATAGTTTGTCATATTCTGTCGTTTGTTTAGCCTTTAGTTCATAGACTCTTCCTCATTTCTGGATTGTGTAACTATTTCATAATCTAAAATCAAGTAGTGGTTAATCTTATACCTCCCTGAGTTCGACCCGTATGTGCTACGACACCGTACACTTGCGGTATTAAAATAAAACTCCTAACAATCATCATATCCTCAAATAGGAGTCCAAAGTATCTGAGATTACATCAAAATACCAAACAACCCGTGAAAGCATCGTAGCTTGTAAAAAGGACCTATATATGCATAAATGCAAAGTAAATGCTCTAATACTAAATGAAAATGCACCTAATATGCAACTAAATGATGTTAGAATATGTACTTATCATTCATCATTTAGTTCTTGGTTTATCTTTCTCGTTATATTAGACTGTGTCTCCTTTTTCAGTTTATATGCCGTTTAATTGCAAAAAGCTTAAAGGTTTTTTGTGCTGTGTTTTTCTAGTCATTAGAGGACAGGAGAAGAAGTTGTTGCCCATAAAGTTAGATGGCCTTGTCATATCGAGTAAGCTAAGCTTTAAATTTCACTTATATACCATTGATGTTTGATAATCCTATGTCACTTTTATCTGGATCTTAGACATGATAAATGTAAATTGAATTTTCATTTCTTCTTTTACAGTTCGCCTTATTTTATCAATAGCCGTTTGTCGTGGTTGGTCGCTCCGTCAACTCGACATAAATAACGCTTTTCTTTAAGGAACTCTCACCGAGCATGTTTATATGTCTCAACCAACAGGTTTTATTGACAAAGAGCATCCTACCCATGTTTGTAAACTCAACAAAGCTATTTACGGCCTCAAACAAGCACCACGAGCTTGGTATACCGAGCTTAAAAATTTTCTTCTTTCATCGGGTTTTCACAACACCATTGCTGATCCTTCTCTCTTTTTGTATCAACAAGGCACGGTCATTATCTATCTTCTAGTCTACGTTGATGACATTATCATCACCGGTCCTTCTCACAGTCATCTCACTCACTTCATCAAGACTTTAGCTGCTCGTTTTTCTCTCAAAGACCTTGGTCCTCTCTCCTATTTTCTAGGTGTTGAAGTCGTCCCTAATACCCCTGGCTTGTTTCTTAGTCAAACTAAATACATTCATGACCTACTAGCTAAATATAATATGCATGACTCTAAACCTGTATCCACTCCCTTAGCTCCCTACCCTTCCCTCACTTACTCCACAAACCCACCTATTTCTAACCATAAAGATTATCGAGCCATTCTTGGTAGTCTACAGTACCTATCCTTTACCCGCCCCGACGTTGCCTACACTGTCAACAAATTGTCCCAATATATGCATTGTCCTTCTAATGATCATTGGCTTGCTCTCAAAAGGTTACTCCGATATCTAAATGGTACTTCTCACTATGGTCTTCAACTTCACCGCCAATCTCCGTTACGTCTACATGCCTTCACAGATGCCGATTGGGCTGGTGACAAAGATAACTATATTTCTACTATTGGTTACCTAGTCTATCTTGGTCGCAACCCAGTTTCATGGAGCTCCAAGAAACAACGAGCTTTAGCCCGTTCCTCTACAGAAGCAGAATTTCGAGCTGTTGCAGATACAACCGCCGAAGTCCTTTGGCTTCGTTCTTTACTCATTGAGCTTGGTATTACATTACCAGATAAACCTGCTATCTACTGTGAAAATCTTGGTGCCACTCACTACTCTACTAATCCTGTTTTCCACTCTCGCATGAAGCATCTTGCATTGGCTTTTCATTTTGTTCGAGAACAGGTACAGCTTGGCACCATTCGAGTTCAACATATTTCCGGCGACGATCAGCTTGCAGATGCACTCACCAAACCATTATCCAAATCTCGTTTCTACGCATTACTTGCCAAGATTGGACTTTCCCAAAAGACGTCCATCTTGAGGGGGTGTAATAAGGATAAATCATGATAATCAATCAAGGATATCAATCAAGGATAGTGATCTTGTAATATATCTTAGTTATAGTATCTCTTTATTTATGTATTGATTAGATGTCAATCTCCTATAGTTACGCTAGGCAATATTCTTTAGTTAGTTAAGTTTGCTTTTCCTTCTCTTTTAGTGTAGTTGATGTACAGTATATATTGGTTAGCTTGTTTAATAAAATACTCATTAAGCCTTTTCAACACTTATATATACAACCGCGTCTATAAGATCGTGTCTAGCATTATTATGAAGTTGAAACATAGAATTCTATTACTGTGATTTCTGTGAAGATTTTTGCAATACCTCTAGTTGATCTGCATAAGGGGGTAATATATGCAGGTGATGCTTGTAGGGGGGGACGTTGTGATGTTTGAACAAACTGTTTATGAAGGATAAATTTCCTTTTTAACTTTGCAATGTTGCATTATCTTCTGAAATACTAAATACTTCTTGTTTATAAGCTTATGTCTATCGCTGAGGTTTTTTAACAACCTGGTGCTTCTTTGGGCCTTGATTCACGAATGGGATTGCTTGTTTCAGGTACAATATCGCCTCAAGAAGTGCTATTGGTCCTCCATGCGGTAAACGAGTAGTTGTTGGCCGTATAGTGAAAGAAAGTTATGGTGCTGCCAAGCAGCAGCATACAATTACGGTTAGCTCTACAACTACAGGCTTAGCTTCCTACTTGTTTCACCCTGATGCTCTTGCTGTCTGGTGAGGAGCACACTATTAAATATTTTTGCAACATCATGATTAACACACAATACAGCCTTAATTTTCCAAGTACTTTTGTGCAATTTATGATCAAGTAGCTCTAGAAGATGCCAACGATGTTGGCTCATTTTGGTAAGGATCTTACCTCGTGCGCTTGAGGTCAGGGGTTTAATTCCTTATCTATATATACCACTGAGGGCACATTGGGGTGGGTTTGTTGGATTATGCTCCAAAAATATTATTAATTACTATTTTATGTTTATGCATATTTCTAATTAATTAGTGCTAAGTTGCGGGTTCTAGAAAATCAATTTGTTTTACTTAGTAGTTATTTAATCATGTGGGTGTAGCTAAAGAAGTGGGGGCACTAAGATGCACTCCACGTTCAAGTTGTTAAGTAGTTGCTTTCTTTTAGGAGATTTAGTTTCTTTCTTTGCCTATTTAAAAGGCACTTCTTCACTCATTAATTCAAGTAGGCAGTTAATCATTTTCTCCTTGTTCCATCTCTTTCATTTCTCTTAAAATCTCAACATGGTATCAGAGCATCAGGTTAGATCCTCAAAAAAAAGTAGAGAGAAATGAAGAAGAACAAGAAAAAAAACACGGAGAGAAAAAGAGAGAAAAAAAAAAGTTATGAGAGAAAATTAGAGAAACAATAAAAATGTGTGAGTGTTTGTGATCAACTATAGCAAGTAATGGTTTTTTTTATGTGGATGGGTTCCCTTTTACCCCATAAAATTATTTTTGGTTACTAAAAAAAAAGAGGGAGAAGAATTTAGGGTGATGGGGCAACCTTCACAAGAAAATCAGATAATTGGCAATCTGATAATGGTGGAAGTCCGTAGTCAATGTAGACACGGTTTCCGAAATTTTAGCAGTGGATGTGGTCAAATTTGCAAGACTACGTTGAAGAGAGTTTATGGAGAGAAGTGCTCCATTCATTGAAGGTTGATGAGAAGTGCATCAACAAATTTAAAGATGGTAATGAGAAGTGCATTACGTTAGGAAGAGAAGTGCTTCCATGTTAATGGAGAGAAGTGCTCCATGAAGATTACAAAAATTAAAGGTACATCATGCAGGAAGAATTACCAAGAAGCTAGATTGTGACCCAATGTTTAATGTTGGCTCCTACAAATTTTGGAGTAAGGGGGTGTGTTGGATTATGCTCCAAAAATATTATTAATTACTATTTTATGTTTATGCATATTTCTAATTAATTAGTGCTAAGTTGCGGGTTCTAGAAAATCAATTTGTTTTACTTAGTAGTTATTTAATCATGTGGGTGTAGCTAAAGAAGTGGGGGCACTAAGATGCACTCCACGTTCAAGTTGTTAAGTAGTTGCTTTCTTTTAGGAGATTTAGTTTCTTTCTTTGCCTATTTAAAAGGCACTTCTTCACTCATTAATTCAAGTAGGCAGTTAATCATTTTCTCCTTGTTCCATCTCTTTCATTTCTCTTAAAATCTCAACAGGGTTCACTCCCCTCTCCCACTCTCCCAAGAGTCTGGCCTATTAAAATGAGATCAAGAAAACTGTAAACGTTGAGTTGAACTAAGCTTTTTAATACTGACTGGTTTTGTTGCAAAAAAAATTTCAAGTACTAATTCTGCCTCTTTTCTTGTGTTCCTCCTGCTGCGCATACATTTTGTGACGATAAGCTATGGGGCTGGTTACAGTTACAACAATTGCTTATTCAAGGTTATTCTTGGAACTTGGGAGAAGCCCATGATTTAAGTAGAGTTCAAGGATGAAGAGAACCACTTCTGAGGAGATCTTATAGTACAGAGTATAATGCCTTTTTATTTCCTTGAGCTTGACTTGTGGCCTGTGGGCACTGGAACCTCTGATTGGTTTTGTTGTTGACATATGATTATGTATGAGACTTTTTGGTAGCTATGAAAATATCTTTTTATTAGTTGGTTAGCATTTGCAATTTCTTTTATTATTATTGTTAGGAGTTTTATTTTAATACCGCAAGTGTACGGTGTCGTAGCACATACGGGTCGAACTCAGGGAGGTATAAGATTAACCACTACTTGATTTTAGATTATGAAATAGTTACACAATCCAGAAATGAGGAAAAGTCTATGAACTAAAGGCTAAACAAACGACAGAATATGACAAACTATATGGATATGATAATTAAAACACTAAGATTAAGTATCACCACTACTATGAATTGATCAAATCATAACTCACTTCCCAATTATTCAATTATAGCTTAGGTAAGAATGACATTCCCTTTATGATTTAGTAATAAAGACAAATGCGAACCGAAACCGAATCCCAAATCATCCAACAATACCTAAAGCTCACTTTCGTGATAGAAAAAGGCCTAACTAACATGTATGATTCCTATTTTCATGGCTTACCTACACAATTAGAAGCATTAAGAGCCAATGCCAATTAAATCCTAATTCCAATTCTCACCTATTTTCATGGGAGAATTTAAATCAATGACAAGATTATCCGAACTAAGACCCAACTTTCGTTGATGAACTTAATTAATGAAATGATAATTTAGCAAACAAACATATGATCCTAATTTCTATTCCAACTTTCGTTGATAATATAAATTAGGGTTAAAGTAAGATGCAAAATTGACTACAAACTCAATCTTGTCAAACCCTAAGCATATAATTCAATAACATGGGAATTGGAGCAACAATCTACATGATCAATCCATAATAGGGCTCAACTTAATCCTAGATAGAAGTACTACTCACTAATCATGGCGATAAGAACGATAATCATAATAGAAAACATGATTAAAATATAATAAAGAGAAGAGAGAAGAGAATAAGACTTATTGAATTGAAGATGAATATGAAAGCTTGAATCTTGAATCTCCAAAGTAGCAATAGAAACAAACTAGGGCACAAAACTAGAGAGAAAACTAGAGAAACAAAATAACGTGATATTGAAAAGTGAGTAATAGATAATAGATGTTCTAACCTAATTAGAAATCCTCTAATATATAGTTATAAGTCCTAATACTAGTAGGAAACCAAATTACAAGATAAGGAAGCCAAATAAATCATTAAATGGCCGAAATTGTCAAAACCGCGTGCGCATAAGAAGTTCCCGGCAGACGAGGCCAACTTGCGGCCCCATATCTCTCAGAATACAATTCGGCTTGGGCCGTGCAACCTATCGTTGGAAAGCTCTTCAAGCCTACTTTCCAATGCCGCTGGAATCAACCCAATATCAGCATCGAGTCAAAAGTTATGGACAAAAGAGTGAACATGACTCGACTTTCATAATTCTTTCAATGAATTTCAACTCCAATTAAGCTCCAATTTGCACTCAAACACTTCTAAAGTGATCCTTATCAATGTAGCTTGCTCCCAATTGCTCCTAAGTACTCAAGCTTGTCCAATAATACTCCAATTATGTTCTCAATACCTGAAATTCATCAAATAATACCAAAAACGCACAAGAGGAGTAATATTTCGTAGATTAAGTAATAGTATGCAATTATGAACTACAATGCATCTAAATGCTCCTATAATGCAACCTAAATGCACCTAAAAACTATATAAAAATACGACACATCAATTATTATTATTATTATTATTATTATTATTATTATTATTATTATTATTATTATTATTATTATTATTATTATTATTATTATTATTATTATTATGTTATAAAAGTAAACTGGGATGAAAGAACCACTCAATTTGGTTCTTTTAATATTCATGAATATTGAGAATGTTCATTTGCGACGGGGTTGACCTGTCATAATTGGTCTTTCACGACGGGAATTTTGTCCCGCCATAATTGGCCTTTCGCGACTTTTTGCGACGGGATTTAGTTTCCGTCGTAATTGGCTTTTGCGACGGGTTCACGACGGAAAAATCAGCTACGACGCCCCCCTTCAAAGACGGGTTTGCGACGGGGTTTCCCGTCGTTAATAAGTCCTTTTCTAGTAGTGCTATCATAACTTATTTTTTCTGATAAGAACTGAAAATTAGTTGAATAGAACATGGCCTTTATCCTATAGGCTCTTGACTCTTATTGAAACAAAAAGGCAAGATTAAGGATATGTCCTTAGCGATCACTAGTCCTTGGATAAAGGGTTTCTTGATCACTACCTTACGAGTTATCTTAAGCTTCTTGTATGTGTGAAATATGCATTTATATGGGTGTAGACACATAAATTCGTCTCCCCTTTTAGCACCCAATGGTGAAACATATTGTCGTCCTACTTGGTCCGAACTGAAGAGAAACAATCAAAGCCTAAGTTCAAAACTTTTTTGTGTCAAAATGTGTTTTATGTCCGTTCAACATAAAACCCAATTTCAAAGCCCAATTAATTATTCATGATACTTAATTGAATTTCAAAATAAATCTTTTATTAAATTATTTTCATAAAATCATATTTTATGATTTAAATCCATTATTCTTGATAACTTTTGATAAAAGCTAAGTCAAAACGGACATTTAAGATAAAAACTACACTTCGGCATAAAAAACAGAAATGCGCTAGGCGCGGCGGTCTTGCGTCTGACGCATGGTGCCTACACGAAGCACATCACTCGTGCGCTAGGCGCACAGTGCCTGCGCAGAGAGCAAACTTTCTTTTTTATCCGCGACTTCCGAAAATTCTAATTGTATCTTCACTATAAACACCCCGTTTTCACTCGTATTTTCTCACGGACTTAGAACAGGCTTTTCATATAATGCAACTCATAATCTAAACATCAAAACCTATCAAGAATATTCATTCTTCACTATCAAACTCACATCTAGACAATGTAAACACATTCAACCTCAGGAATCTTCATTCTTCCTTTTTTGAATCTTCATTTAAGAATTCACTTTTTCAAGGCTAAATATTGATTCATCCAACCTACATACAGCCACACCTAGGCGACAAAGATATAAATCGTAAGGGTCAATTCCAATATAATTACTTTTTTTACTAACTATTTCATTTCATGATGTAGATCTTTAATAAAATTACAATTATTGCACATCGAATCTGTATGAAGTTGTACATTCTTTCAAATCATTCTCATGAATATTTATATGCATTGAATATTTATTACGCCTTTTCAATTGCAATTGCAATTGCTTGATCACTATTATTATTGTTTGCTATCAAACCTACAAAATAGTTAAATCACGCCTAATAAGATAATTTGAACAACTTATATAGGTACCTATTAATAATGTGATTTAAATAAGTGATCACCAAATTAGATCTTATGTGTTAAGAAAACCGACCTTTAACATATTTGTCTATTTATGCAATTAATCAAATTATGTGCATGTAATTGAACATTTCATTGAATAAATAAGAAATTTCACCCCGAACTCAGATATCTTATTTATGGTTTTATTAATTTTTCCTGAAAATTAATTGGCGACTCTCTTCGAACCAAAATATCACTAATATTATGTTGGGTAAAACATGATAATCACATGCCTACAATGGGGTATACGTTTTTGCACTCTTTAGGGAATGCATATGCTTGAGAGCCACAAACTGTAACACCCCGACAATTCTCTATTTTCCAAAATACCTTTTCAATAACATAGCAGACTATTTTACTGAACTAAACTCCACAACTAGTAAATTAATTAATTAACTAAGATGGAATAGGCAATGGAAAGACTTGTCCAAAACCAAACCAGTCTTCAATTTAGAAGACGAAGTACGGACGTGACTCCGTACTCCCCTGACCTACGATATCGAGGAACCTTTAAATAAAAATAGGTCACGGTGATTAATCCGGTCCCAAGAAAAGTCATGGGCTACCGCCATGTACTCCAACTCATACTAGTCCAACACTTCAGACGTGCACAAGTCTAAAGCTATTGCTATTCACTTTCCACTTTAAGTGATTAATAGATTATCACTTGTTATGACTCACAAGTAGAACAAATAATATAATCATCAAAGATACATAAACTTCCATTTTTATCTTAGGATTAGATAAGGTGATCTTCAACTTAACAATCCAAGAATAATTCCAATATTAAATCCATAACCTTTATTTATTTGTTGAACCAAGTCAACAACCAACCAATCTTTCATAGGTTAAATAACCAACTTACCAAATAAGGCCCTCAGTCCTCATAAAGTAATTAAATAATCCAAAGGGAGCAACATGATTCAATCATGATCCAATACCAACATAAATATTAATCCCTCATGTGAATTAATAAAATAAAATTCCCAAATCCCATATGCTTGCATCAATCATCCATAAAAACATAAGATCATCACCATAACCAACATGTTTCACACAACGGCATAAAACATGCAAATCCAATTGAATATAAATCACAGATGAACTAAAATAGTTCCCTATACATGATATTACATAAATCTCATCCTTAGGACATGATACTAATTCCAGCCCACACATAGGTATGTACGTACCTTGTGTAGACAAAGTTCGAGGCCACTTTAACAAGCTGAAATGTCGCCTAAAGAGCATTCTCCGCCTAACAATAATCAACATAACCACACATCAATACTCTTATAAATTTCCAGCAATATTACAATACTTTAAATCCTCTTTACAAGTGTTTAATACCTTTCCCATTATTAAAACTTCAATTATTAATACTAGCTGTTAAAAACCCTTAAAAACTCATACTTTGATCATGAAAACTCCATTATAAGCATGCTAATAAAAATTCCAACAACTTATAAAGTATTAAAACCCTTGTAAAACATACTTAAACATAATTAAAATCATAAGAGTACTCAATTTCATAAACTATAGTATACTACTATGATTTTCCAACTCATAAACCCTAAAAATTCATGCTTTGATATTTAAAACCCTAATTTAAACATAACTATTTAATCTAAAATTTTAATTACTTCATTACATAAACTACGTACATAATCTTAGATTTATATTTAAATCATCAACTATAACTTTAAACATAACATATTAAAACAACCCTTAAAAATATAAACTTTGCATTAAATAAAACTTGAGGAGGAAGAAAATAACCAAAGAAAAGGAGGAAGGAAAAGGGACGCCGGCGTGGCACGGTCGGCGGTGGCCGTCGGCTGTCGTGCGAAGGAGGAGGGAGAAACCGAGAGAAGAGAGAAAAAGAACGAGGAGAGGAGGCCGAAAATAGGGAGAAGGAAGAGAGAGAAAAAACGAGGAGAGGGGGCCGAAAATAGGGAGAAGGAAGAGAGAAAATGAAGTGTGGGAAATTTTGGGGTTTTTGGGGTTTATGTAGTTACCCCTTCTTGGGCTTAGGAAAAGGTGTTGGGGCTTAAATAATATTAAATGGTTGGGTGATTTGTGTAGTTGGGTTCTTCTAACCCAATTTATATTCTCTTTACTAAACCAAAAGGTGTTTAAAGCTATTTAAATAGTTTTCAAAGTATGACTAAATAAAATGTTTGACTATTTAAAATCATTAAATAATTTCCTTGACTTTCAGATAGTCAACCTTGTAAGAATTAAATCATTTAAACATTAGAATATATATAATATACATTAAAATGCATTTATAGAATTTATAAAATTATGGGGGATTACACCAATAAAATAGACTTATAAACCAACTGATTGACTACTACAAATAGACAACAATTTTTTTTTTTTTTTGACATCCAGAAATAAGAATAGACAACAATTTATGGACATCATCATGACAAAAATAAGGACTAATCCAGTGACCTTATACGTTGGTCATGAAATAGGGGATGAATTTGAAAGTGGGGTTACATATTTAGTCATGAACTCGAATTTACGCAAATTTGGTCTCTAATTAATTCGATTCAAGAATAATACTCTTTATGTTCCATATTGATTGATACTCTTTGACCATTATAGAGTTTTCGGAGGTTTATTTGAATTCTTATTTTATTGTTGGTAATTGGCATTGAGGTATTTTTTATCATTTAGTTAATGAATTGTGATGCCTCAACTTTTTGAAGGATGTGTATGGAAGAGTGTTTCTTATTACTCACAACTCAGAACTCACAACTCACAAGGAGAGAGAAATAATATAAAATTGGTGGAGCATTGCCTTTTCAGGAAGTGGAATGCACAAAAATGGCAAGTGTATCGATTAATATGAAACAGATGGAGTATTAAATAACCATATATATATAGTAGATCGAACACCTAAAAAGGATCAATACTAAAAGGTAGGAGTGTTCATGGGTGGTTAACCGTCCCGAAATTTTATTTCGGGATGGTAACCGGAAGTATCGGTTCGCCATATTTGCGAACCGTAACCGTAACCGTTCAAACCGGTAACCGCATAACCGGTTAACCGGTTTTTGGTACGGTTTTCCGGTTAACCGTTAACCGTTACTCAAGTTTTAGCAAATTATTTTACTACTTTTATATATTAGATTTCAAATTTTTCTCAACATAAATAATTATTACCAAGATTCTCTATAAAAGACAATCATCTCTAAAAAATATTCCACACCATACAATATTACAATACAACGAAATGACGAATACATATCTCAAAGTTCTAAGAAAAACAAGCACAAAAATATAAAGTATTACAAGTTGGTAGTTCACAACTTCACATTGAGTAGTTCACAGTTTCACAGTGAGTAGCAAGTAAACAGAAAAAACAGTAGCAAGTTCTACTTTTCTCACACAAAAATCATTATTTAATTAATATAATTATTATAAAAAATTAAATAATAATAAAAAAATAAATTTATCCGGTTTTTCGGTTAACCGTTTTATAAAAAATCATAACCGTAACCGTACCGTTTAACCGTGAATTTTACCGGTTCGGTAACCGTACCGTTTAATCCCAAATTTTCCGGTTCGGTAACCGCCCATTTTGACCGGTTTTCCGATTTTTCGGTACGGTATTTCGGTTTCGGTTTTTTGTGAACACCCCTACTAAAAGGTTGGATTATTAGCATGTAAAGACCGGCGTAATAACATTATATGTTTTGTATTGGTAATTAGGTATTATGAAATGGTTAGTAGTATCCAATCCTTGATATTATATGATAGGTATCATAAAAATGTTTCAATGAACAATTTCGGTGATACTTAAAAGTGTTTTGCAATACCAATTTGTTTACATTTTATATATTCCCTCTGTTCCTTAATAGATTGCACATTTCTCTAATGCACGTATTGTATCGTTAATATATTTAATTATATATTAGTAAAAATTATAAAAGTTTGATTTTCAAAATGTACACCATGAGACGAATCCAACAAGACCCCACATGACTATGTTTTATCTTATATATTGGAAATTATTTTTGAGAACTTTCTTTACCTATGAATAGTGCTTAAATTATAAATGGGCAATCTATTAAGAGACGGAGTGAGTAGTTACCAAGTTTTTGATAAATGAGAAATTAGTGAAATAATTCAAATAACTAAATGAAATAATTACTTCATTACTTAATAATTTAAATTCTTGGCATTTAGTTAATAGTTAATAGTTAAATAAAATAACTAAATTACTATTAGTTCATTTAGTTATTAACTTAATTCTATTTAGTTAAGGATTAATTCTATTAATTCTATTAGTTCATTTAGTTCATTTAGTTCATTTACTATTAATTCTATTTAGTTATTAACTTAATCCTAATTAACTATTAATCCTAAGTAGTTAGTTCATCAAGTTAATTATTAACTATTAAGTAATATTAAGTAATTAAGTAATTAAGTAATTCAAATGAAATAATTAATTAATAACTAAATGAAATAATAGAAATCGGGAACTTTCATTTAGTTAATAGTTAATAGAAATTGCCATTTAGTTAAGGGACGGAGTGAGTAGTAACTACTTAATAGTGAAATTATCAACCATTTTCATAAATGAGATCATCTCGAGTGTTGTTTTCACCTGTATCTATCTGAACTGAATTTATTAAACTTGATTGGAGTTCTGATTTTACCCTATATATACACTTGATTAAATCTAAATCTTATTAGTTAGGTGAAGAAAACACCCAAGAAAAAGTTGGGATTATTGAATTTCTTTTTTTATAGTTTTTTGTACGTACAAAATGCAAAATTGCAAATGCAGGGTAGTTCAGACTTCAGACGTTCAGCACCAATGGAAGAGCCGAAGAGTATTGATTGAATTTGAATATACAAAAGGTGTGTTAGATATACGACAAGGGCCACGGGCACGGCATGTATGTGTAGGATGCCTATCCAACCCACCCTCCTACCGTCCTACGAATTGAAACAGAAGTGTCATTAATATTTCTTCAAACTCCAAAGCCGCGTCACGCAAAATACAAGAATAACCAGACCCATGTGAATTAGCCCAATTAGGTGACTTCCTAATAATTTATCGAGCTAGGTCCCACCGGTCACCTCTGCGTACCCTAATCCATGGCTCACTTTTTTTTTTTTTTTTTTTTTGATTAGGAGATTAAGTCATCAAGAAATTAACTCTAATGGCGCTTAAAAACACCAAGACATCGGTTAGGCAGCATGATAAGATGCTAGCATGTTAAACACCTTAAAGATAACGCGCTTGGGATAAGATCGAACGCCGGCGCCGGGCCAGGGGAAGTCTTCTCCACTTGAGCTAACTCCTATCCTTATCCATGGCTCACTTTTCTTTTAAGGAAAATTTTATCCTATGAGTTCTAATTATGGCAGGATTTATTTTCGAAAACTTTTGAATTTCTTAGAGTGGTCTCAACTTTTGAGAGTCTTTTTTCAAACCGTTTTTTTAAAATAATAAAACTGCTAGCTAATTAAGTTAATTGAAATACATGACACTCAAGCAATAATCCAGCACGTTAATTAAGTTGAAGGATTGTTTTGAAAAGAGACCCCTCAAAGTTAAGATTGCTTTTAGATAAGCAAAAGTTGAGATCTTAACCGGCTATAGTTGAAATCGATAGTGTCAGTTTTACTGTTAATAACCTGCTCATCACTTACACGTAGTCGAGCCTTTTTTTTAAAAATATTGTAAATATTTGTGGTCCATCTCCCACCTACTGACTTCTGTTAACAATAATTAATCAACGCTGTGCAAGAAATGATGCGTTTATGAATTAGGATAGAGATCTGGATAAATTTTTTGCTATAAATAGGATTATCAGCATCAAGTAAATGAAGCAAAGAAAATAAGATAATTAAGCAAGTAGTAGCTAGCAGTGCTAATTCTTAGAATCATCGATCAGAAAGTTCCTTCAAAAACATCACTCAAGCATGTCGTCTTACTTCAAACTTGCTGTCGTCGCATTTTTTGCGCTCACTGCATCAGGTTTGTTTCTCAACAATAAGTTGTTTCTTTTAGTTTTTTCATGTTAAAAATAAGGGTTATGATATATGCAGATAAGACATAAAGTCATAAATACACTAATTAAAATGGAAATAAGTTGTGAATTTATGGAAAAAATATGCATTAATTTTCCGCTAAAACCCTATACCTTACAATTTTGAAAAATTTCTTAGAGATTTATCATATACTACCTCCGTTTCCTAAAGATCTTCCCTATTTGACAGTTTTCACTATTCACAAGTTTTACTTTGACCGTTGTTTGTGACTTGTACGTAAGAAAAAAACATATAGTCATGTGGGATCTTGTTAGATTCGTCTCAATATGTATTTTATTAATATCTATTTTTTATAATTTTTACAAATACATAATTAGAGATATCAGTGTCCAAAGTTTTGCATTGACATGCGTGAAAAGTAAAAGATGAAAAATCTTTAGGAAACGGAGGGAGTAGTATTTGACAAAAACCAAAAAAAATAAATTGGAAGCACAACAGTAGTATAAGTCATATGGATCATATACTTTTTATTAATGTTTATATCTAACTTATTTCCTTCCTCTTTTGCTTACTACTAATATGTCTTAACAACTTTATTAGCTCACATTTTCCAAGATTGAATGATATAAACAATTAGACAAAATTTTAACAGGGTTTATATAACACATAATATTCAGGGAAAACTACATTCAATAACATAAATTTTGGCCCAACTACAATCATTGACACGGACTTGACACGCTGACATAGGTAGCGATTTGATCTTAGATATTTGTCTCTTTATTTTTTACAGCTATGGCAATGCCTGATGCAAAGATTCAACCCGTCACAAGGGGAGAAAAAGTGGGTGAAGGACTGCTGCAGGCAGAAATAAAAGCATTGATAGAACTTAAACAAGTTGAGAAGGCAATGATTTCAGACTTAAGGCATAAAATGATGGGAGCAGATCATGATTGTGCTCTATCAGGCACCATTTGTTCGCCTGAAGCACCTAAAGAGTGTTGCTCCGACTCCTGTGTTCCTCATCCTAGGCTTAGGATTTTTGTTTGCGCATAATCAGCTGAATAATCTCCTTAATATGGAGTCATCAATCATGCACCTTACTAAATAATGTGTATGAATATTTGTATTATGAAGGATATAGATGGTCTCTTAAGTTTCTATTCTTAGTAGAGAGATGAAGTTGGATATGGATATTCAACTACTCTTCAGACAAGAATTTTTATGTTTTCTGTTTTTTCAATAATCAAAGACATCATCCTTCTTGTAATATATTCGGTTTTCTGTTTTTTCAATAATGATAGATGCTTATCACGTCATATCATACTTCAATCTTCTATACCTCATTTTCCCGCGTAGGCAATAAAAACACACCTAAATATCTAATACCAGAAATTATATAATCAGTTTTATAAATATGTGTCAATGAACAATTTCAGTGATACTTAGAAGTATTTTACCAGTATCAATTTGTTTGAATTGTCAAGAAAAATTCGAAGTTTGAGACAACTTCCCAAAATAGTCCCGAGTTTGAATTAACTTTAAATTTGTCCTCCTTTTTTAATTTAAATTTTTAATTAAATTTTTCCTTCTTTTGTCAAACTGACACCAAGACATCTTCCAATCAGATTAACCAGAGTCTGCACTAATTCGCAGAAAGAGAGATCTTTCGGCCTAGATGCTATCCGATTAATATACCCATAAACGTAAACTACTGCAGCAACATAAAATGTTGCCTGATGATATGGAGAACTCGCAGCTCGCTTCCATGTACCATTTCTGAGGTGAGTTTGATAAAATGGGGTTCTGAAAAAAGATATTTCATGGCGTCGATACGTATTGAAATTCGAGATTTTCCTATCGACTTTTTTCTGGTAATCGAAAGAGTATACCGAGAACGATATGTTGTGGAAGGACTGGAATTGAAGCATCTCCATAACTTTGGTGTAGCTGTGATTATGTCTGGGATAATTTGTGATTTACTCGGAGCTTTAATTTGCCTAGCTTCTATCCATTAGCAACAGACTACTGCAAACAGGAACATTTCGGAGAAAGTAAGGGTAGCTAAGAATATAGTCATAGAGAGACAAAGTGACGCAGAAGAAGAAATAAAATGTTAATTCAATTACAACTAATGCAGGGAAATAGTTTTTTTAATTTCCTCTTTTTTCATTTATTTCGAGTTTAAATCACATAGCTCACTTGCTCGACAGGTGACGAGTTGAATGGACCAATTTGGAAGACGGGGTACAAATTTAGGATTATTTTGGGAAGACACCTCAAACTTCGGATTTTTCTTGACAATTTTTCAAATTTTATATTGTTACCAATTTTTTAAAAATAACTTCTAAAAGATAATCAATTGGTACTTAATAGTTATATTATCAACCATTTCATATAGAGGTGGGCATGGGTCGGAGCCGGCACGTGGACCGGCCGGCCCGCACGATTTGGGCCCGGTCCGACACGAGCCCGCTCGAGGCCGCTCGGCCCGTTGTCCGCTACATGGGCAGCGGGTTTGTCATGATCACAAGAAATTTTATTTGAGCCCGCAGCAACGCTTCTTTCCTTTGTTTTTTAGCTTAAAAACTGTCAAAAATACAAAAAAACAACATGAAACACGGGCCGGGCCCGCAGAGGCACGAGCTCGGCCCGCGAACTGGCCGGGCCGTGGACAAAATCTCGGAAATTTCAAGCCCGGCACCCGCCATTTCCCCTGCAAGGCCCGCCATTTCCCCAAGCCCGCGGGCCGAGCCCGTGGAACAGGCCCTGACCCATGCCCGGGTCTAATTTCATAAAACGAGATCATTTTGGGTGTTCTCTTCACCCGAACCTATCTCGAACTAAATTTATTGAGACGATTGAACGATTAGTCATGAATTTACCTTATACTCTCCTCCGTCCCAAAAAGATCTGACACTTGTTGGGACACATATTTTAAGGGTGATAAGTTGTAGGGTGGTTATCAAATGTTATTTTATTTAAAAAGTAGATGTGATAGGAGTTGGTGGAATATTTTTTATTAGAGGAGAGAAAAAATTGGGTAACTTTTTATTAATAAAAGGTAGAGTGTGGCCAAAGGAGTGTAAAAGAAATAATATATTAATAATGGGCAAATGCGCCAAAATAGAAGTGTTGAAACCAATTTGGGACATACATAAAAGGAAAGTATTCAGATTATTCTGGGACGGAAGGAGTATTTACACATGATTTTTTTTTTAATAATTTGCAGATTTTCCATTAAAATCTTGGCAAATTGCAGCGAGTTACAATAAAATTAGGAGTCCAGCAGCCTTCTGCAGCATCATCACCATACATCCGATTACTACGGCCACTTCATACAAAGATGAGATGAGACTCCTAACAAAATAATAAAGGTATTACAACCAAGCTAAAAATTCATCTCTCCTTCGCAGCCCTTGTATTGCCAAAGTATCAGCCACGACGTCAGAGCATTTTCCTTTGCATACAATTTTAAGTTCCCAATCAGTCACTGATGCATTGCATATGAAGTAAGAATGAAGTTTAAGTTCCATGGACCTCCACTTTGAGCATTACACCATTGAACTGCATTTGTCGAGTCGAATTCAACAATGATATTTGAGTGTTTGATGCGATCACAACCAGAAGATACTATGATAGCTCGGTGTATTGTTAAAACTTTGGCTTGATTAATTTCCAATAGGACTGGAGAACATACACAAAAATTTTCCGTTGGAATTATGTACTACTCCACCAAATGAGGATTGTAGGTGAAGAGAGTGAACTGATGCATTTACATTCTGTACAAGTGTGGAGAATAATTGTGTTAACCTGATTAGGTTAACCCTGACGTTATATATATAGGGGTACAATAGAGACCTAATACTAATATAATTCCATTATATCTTGTGTACATATAATATTACACTAATACACCCCCTCAATCTTTACGGGGTGAAACAACGAATAGATTGGAACGATGTTTAGTAAACAAATAAGTAAATAGACCTTTAGTAAAAATATCAGCAACCTGCAACTTTGTAGGAACATGACGAACCATAAGACCTCCTTTGACAACCATTTCACGAACAAAATGATAATCAACATCAATATGTTTCACTATCCCACATGGGGTAAAAGACACAAAACTCATCAAAAATTTAAAGTGGCTGCAAACCCAAAGTCGCCAGTCGTGTCTCACGCAGAAACAAGAACAGTCATGTGATTGTCTAATTTCTTTCACAAAAGAATCTTTAATTAAGCAAAGTCCCTGTAAAAAAAAATAATTTAGCAAAGTCCCAGGTGTTCGTACCTTATCCTGGTGGATTAAATTGCACCTTAAATATGCACGAAATGATGCGTTTTATCTGGATAGAAATTTGATATAAATAAGATCATTGGCATTCATGTAAATGAGCAAAGAAAAGTAGATAGTCTACCAAGTCCATCACTACAAAAAGTTTTCTGCACAAAGATCAGTCAAACATGTTGTCTTACTACAAAGTTGCCGTCGTAGCATTTTTTATGCTCACTGCCTCAGGATTGCTTATTCTTAGTAATAAATTAAGGAAAACCCCATATATATTTATGAGGTTTACATTTAAGAATGAAAATTATAAGCAATAACTTAGTGGATGCATGATTTTTTTCCCATAAATTTCCAAATTAATAGACTACTTCATATTAGGTGGGTAAAATAGAAGAAAAATTAACGATCTCTCTTACAAGAGGTGAGACTCATTTGCAGGACATTTAGAATAAAAAATGACACAAACACCACTAAACCATCACCAGTCTAGTCATAATTCACCAGTCTAGTGTATTTGATGAAAATATTCTATTAAGCATTGACTTTCTCATTTTAACCATTATATAAAATTTCTAGAAAAAAATTGACATAAATAATCAACTTTCACCAGTCTTCTTCTAAAAAAACATATTATTATTTAGGAATAATCCAAAATTTTAAGGCTCTGAAAGCAATGTGAAGTGTTCTTCAACTTCGGATTATTGCCTAATATTCAAAAGATAGTACTATTATTTATGTCAAATTTTACTGTGATCTTATAATTTTGCCACTTTGTTATTTGTAGCTATGGCAATGACAGGTGCAAAAATTCAACCAATAACAAGCACACAAACAGTGAGCAATAAACTGTTGGAGGCAGAAGTAAAAGCATTGACAGCACTTAAACAAGTTGAGAAGGCAATAAGTTCAGATTTAAAGCAAAAATTGATGGGAGCAAAAGAGTGTCTTCGATCAGGCCACCCTTGTGCCGGTTTAGGACCTCCAGAACAGTGTTGCTCCGGCGCTTGTGTTCCTCATCCTATGCTTAAGATTTTTGTTTGCGCATAATCAACAAAATTAATATAGACTATGGAGTACTCGATCGTGCACCTTCTCTCTGTTATGCTCTTTGAGTTGGAAAATTAATGTGGAGTCTGTAGTGTAACTGTGTAAGAATAAAACGATCTTTAAGTCTATAACGAGATATAAATTTCCTAAGGGATCTTGAAGTTTTAAGTGTAAGAAATAAGAATAGATGGTCTCTTAAGTATTAGGGACATTATCCTTGTAATATTTTCAGTTTTACTGTTTAATCAACCAGATTCCACTAATATTAAGGAAAAATTTATTCTAATAATCCCACCTTTGACCGGTCTGCTCAAAATAGTCCAAACTTTCAATAATCTCAAAATAATCCCACCTTGATACCTTATCTTCTTAAATTGGCCCTTTTACCTAAAACCGTTGAACCTAGGTTAAAGTTTATTAATGAAGTTCATTTTCTTATTTTTAGCGTACGTCAACTTCGACCCATCAACTCCTCGATAACATTTCTCTCTCAACCACTTGAAATTTGAATCAAACCAGCAACCAAACCCAATCGACCCACCCCACCGCCAAAATCACTCGAACACCGGTGATGCACCCGCTGAATGGTGGTGGGATTTGATTATAAGTAACCAAAGAAGGTTTACACCCAACATCCTCCATTTTCCTAAAAACACTCACAACCTCCCTATACCTCCCATTACTAGCACATGCACTCACCATAGCAGTATAAGCATAAACATCAATCAAAACCATTCTCATTTAAATCATTAATCAACGAAGCGGTGAATCCTAATCATAACAGCAACAACATGCCCATCCAACAAGATTTCCACTAATCATTTCATTTGGGAAGATGAAGAAGAGATGGGTTTAAGATGTTGGGGTTTATCACAACAAAAGCACTCTCATCGCTCAGGATCCACCGCAATCGCAATCTTGCGCGTCACGCTTGCCGTCGAGTTTTCGCTCCGCTGCACCCGTGCGGTGGCAATGGGCGTGAAAAACGTGACGCATGGGGACGATGTTCTACGACTTGAAGCTGATGGTTTTACACCAGTGGGGCATTTCTTGGTACAATTGGTTGAGTTTCTGGGTTCATTGGGATTTGATTTTGTCAGTTAGAAGACATTATTTTGATTTCTGGGTTCTTGTTTTTACTAGGTTTAGTTGTGGTGTTCTTTGAGAATTGTGAGAGAGGAGAGAGAATCTGAAGAAATTGCTTATAATTATGGAGGAAAAGGTTGGTTGACGTTGATGATTGTAAAAGCTACCTTAGAGTGTAGTGAGAATTGGATTTGTGGGTGAGTTGACATCGAATTTGGTTTAGGTGGGGGTTAGTTCTTTGGTGTGGGGGTTTATTTCGAGGGTGGGGCATGTGGAAGAGGAAGTGGAGGGGTTCGAGGGAGGAATAGTAAGAGGAGGACTTCTGGTGGCAGGCGTGAGAGAGGATGGGGGTGGTCCGTGGTGGTGGAAGGGTAGGTGGTGCTTTACTTTTTTTTTTAAGTGTATAATTACATGATTAGGGTTTTAATCGAGTCTTTGATTATATAATTAAGGTATTTAACCTGGATTTACAGGTTACCAACCGGTAATGACCTATTTTGGGCAGATATGCCCCAAAGTTAGGATTATTCTCAGATTATGAAAAGTTAGGACCACTTTTAGAAGATGGGGTAAAGGTGGGATTATTCCTATCAATTAATCCCTAATATTAATTCGGAATAAGTGTGCTACTTCATCCTTTTTTTCCTATCAACAATAAGTGAGTTTTTGCACTATTCATCCACCACCCTTTCACTATTTATTGACTTATTGTGATTTTTACGTATGGAAAAATATAGTCATCAATTGGAATCTTGTTAAATTCGTCTGGATATATACTTTCAAAATATCAAATTTATATAATTTATACTGAAAAGCTTTTAAGATATTAATAGTTAAGATTGTGCATTGATAAGCGTGAAAATTCAGTTGTTCCAATAAAAAAAGAACGCGGGAAGTATTCGATTATCACTGACATTGGATGTTGGAACGACATTTTTTGTTCTAGAGATTTAGTATCGAGTAGCATGTTCTTGAATGCAGAGAATATGACTCCAAATATGGACCATAAAAGTAAAGCAGCTGACACATGAGATAATGAGAAAGGGTAAACTGTAAACATCTAATTGAAAGATGTTTACTAACATCTAGCAAGGACTAAAAAAGTAGTAAAAAAATAATATAAAAAAACAATTTTTTGTTTGCAATTTTTTATTTACTTTTTAATATATGCAAACACTAGTTGGACTTACATGAACACCACTTGTTAGTTGCATAAACATTATTTGTAGTTACATAAAGACTATTTGTAATTGTATGAACACTAGTATTTGCTAATATGTGTATCATTTTCCGAGGTCAAATTTTTGTTGGATTGATAACTTTACCTTTATTCTAGTTGGATTGCATGAACATTATTTATATTTCATGAACGCTATTTGTTAGTTACATAAACACTAACTATATTTACATGAACACTACCTGTAGTTGCATGAATACTACTTCCTCTATTTCTTTCTAAGTGCAACACTTTAACTTTTACACTATTCACACACCTCACTTTGACCATATTTCTTTTACTAATATATAAAAATAATAATGATCATATAAAATATTAAAATGTTGTTGGATTTGTTTCAATGAATATTTTCATAATATCAACTTTTTTATAACTTTACATATACATAATTAGAGATATTAATGATCAAAGTACGTTGCCAAGCGTAAAAGTCAAATTGTTGAACTTATTTAGAAGCAACTGTTAATATTTGTTAACATCGCATTTTTTGAGGACAACTTTTTGTTAGACTGACAACTTAATCTTTATTCTCCCATGTACATTGAAAGTCTTACCCCTCCTACATGCTAGTAGATATCTCTCAATTAGATATTTATCATTTCTCATAGATTTATGTGGTTTGGTTGACATGACCTTTTTCATAGACAAGGCACAAGGGCATAGAATATTTCATCATTTCATGGAGGTATATAGGAGAAGCGTGATTGAAAATATATGGAACGAGAAAAAATGGAGATAATAATTATCTCTACTACCCTTTAAGAGCACCATTGATGATAATTGAGAAATAAGATCAAGTACTTGATCTTAAAAAAAATCTCTTAACAATGAATGAAACAAAGATTGAGGGTTGATTGGGGAAGAAAACTTGCATGGGATGAGTGAATTGGTGATCGGGCGTGGTGGGCCCCACCGGCCGATCAGCCAACTCACTTTTTTCCCTGTCCGGCCGTTAAAAACGACGCTGTTTTAATACCAAAAATTCGACATGCCTTCAGCAAAGCACCTTTGTCATAAATGGAAGGAGGGGTGCACGCCACTTGTCATGCCATAAATAGTTATTAAAATGTAATTGTAGTAAAATTTGCAACATTTATATTTTAAAAAATACAAAAGTAAAAAAATAAAAAAAAAATACCAATGGCTCTATTTTTCCGAGCTCCATAAATAGAGATCCATTTTGCTATATTTCGGACAAATATTTTTTTCAGCTATTTACTAATTTCCTCTAATTTTTCTTATTTTATTATGAAATATAGTTCATTTTAACACTTCAAAAACAAAATAAACAATTTTTTTGTACATTCAATTTAGTGTATGGTAAAAACGCTAATTATGTATTTATTTAATTCATTAATATTTATTTTATCAATTATTAATGAATATTTCATATTATTAAAAAGTAAATAATAAAAAAATATTGTATAATGATGGTGAGGTGATGAGATAGAAAAATTAGTTGGGTGGAGTCAAAAAGTAAGAGAGGAAAAAGTAGTTGGGATGATCTTTTTTTTTGTTCATGGTTAAGATAGGTGGGAAAAGATTGTGGGATGTTATTTTTGAGAGAGAAAGTTAGAAAGAGAGTGTGATGATCTTTGTTTAAGATCATCAATAATGGTGCTCTAATATCTCGGTGTTGTTGAGGTCACATCTTGTCTTAAATATAGTCTCCTAAAATTTCCTCGGAGATTGTTAAACACCGCCACAAAAATTTCTTAAAATCACCTCTAGGCCCATTTTATATTTACTATTTTATCCCTTGTTTTTTATAAGCCACCCCGCCACCACCCACCTCTCCCCGCCACCCGCCACCACTTGCCACCACCCACCTCCCGAAATTTTTTAATTAAGGGGTGGAACGTCTGGGCGTTAGGACGTTCGACCCATGGCCCAAACATCCGAGGCCGGACGTTTGGGCCATGGGAGGAACGTCCAAGCTAAAAAGTTCGACAATTTGAAGGGGGGTGGTGTTAATTAGGATGGCGGTGGGGTGGAGGATCGGAGGTGGTGGCAATCGGGGTGGTGGTGGCGGGGAGGTGGTGGTTTGGGAAAAGAAAAAAAAAAAAGGAAGGGTAAAGTTGAAAATGTTTGATTGCCCTGGGCAATTTAAGAAGTTTTGGTACGATGTTTAGCTTTCCAATAAAAAAAAATTACCCTATATGTTCTTGACTCTTGTTGAAGCAAAAATGCAAGATTAGGGATATGTCCTTGGCGAGTCACTAGTCCTTAGATTTAGGGTTTCTCTATCACTAACGTACGAGTTATCTTAAGCTTCTTGTAGATGTGGAATATGCACCGTACCTACATGGGGTGTACGCGTACTTGAACTCTCTGAGGAATAATGCATGTGCTTGAGAGTCACCAACAAAAAAGACTTAGGGCATCCTTAACAATGATATTTAAAAAAAACATGGCCACAACCTTTAAAAAAGGTGCTCTTAACAATGATCTTTAAAAAAATCATGGCCACAACCTTTAAAAAAGGTGCTCTTAACAATGATTGGAAATAAGATTGAGGGAGCTCAATTGTGAAAATGGAGCATGGGACATCGGAATGACGCCCAATCGTCCACTTGGGCCCTACATCCAGCATGCGTAGGAAATTATTTTTTTGCCTTTGCTTCAGTCAGTGCCAATCACGTTGCGCTACTTGTCAATGTTGGTTTAAAAAATATAAACTTTGCAAATATTGCAACGATTATATTTAAAAAAATACAAAGCAAATCAAAATAAAACTAAGAAATACCAATGACTCTATTTTTACGAGCTCTATAAATAGAGACCCATTTTGCAATATTTCAGACGCTTATTTAATCCCGCTTTTTACTAATTTCCTCTTATTTTTCTTATTTTATATGATATATCTTCCATTTTCACATTTCAAAAAAATCATGAATTTTTTTTTAAAATAATTCCCATCGTGCAAGTAAATAATTATTTTTTAAATAATTTATATCAAATATTTCATATTATTAATCAAGAAATAAATAACAAATATATTGTATAATGGTGATTGGGTGATGAGAGGGAATGAATATTGGGTAAGGTCAAGATAAAGAAAAGGAGAGAGAAAAGATAATGAAAAAAAGTAGTTGGGATGATCTTTTTTTGTGCCTCATTGTTAAGGAAGGTGGTGGGAAAAGATTGTGGAGGAGATATTTTATAGAGAGTGAAAGTTAGTGAGGGAGTGAGATGATCTTTTATATCAATCATCAATAATGGCGCTCCCAACTAGCTGGATTATGCAAATAAACAGCAATTTAAGGATATTAATCATGACAAAAGTTAAAGATAAGGACTAATACAATAACCTCATACCTTGGTCATGAATCAGGGGATGAATTTGAAAGTGAGGGTACATATAGTCATGAACTTAAATCTACGTAGAATTGGTCTCGACTTAATTTCATTTAATAATATATATAAAAATAAATAAGTTCCTTAGAAAAAATTATATAAAGTTTAATAAAACACACTTATACATAATATTAAAAAAAGGTACAGTGTAAGTGTGTAACGATGTACATAAGGTGAAAAAAAGGGGAAAGGCTCCGTATATACCAGTTTGACCCATATTCGTGATTGAACAGGTTCACGCAGTCTTCGTCCTCAAAGCTACCAAATACACTTGCATTTGGTACAAAAAAAGGTTTTAAAAAGACCTTATATTAGTACCACAAACATTTTCTGAATGGTACTACCAATTTAGCACCAATATCTTTTTGGGGTGCTTCTTCATTTAAATTTATTTGAACCGAACTTACTAGACTGATTGGACCCTATCAGCCCTAATTTTACCTTATGTTTACATCCGATCGATTAGAACTTAAACTTATTTTATTTATTATTGTAGCTAAATAGAATACACCCTTGGTAATTTTTTTGGGTAATATTGAACTTTTTTAGGTAAAAGCTTTAGGACCCGTGCATAATGCACGGGTGTATTTATTGGTTTATTACATATTTAAATGAAGTCACATAATAACAATGACATAAATTACACAAAATCATAAAATCATAATATAAGAGTGGTAAGGAACACAAATTACAAATATATCAATTTATATGTTTGCAAACACATCCTTGTAAACTACATTTGTTGTACTTGTACGCACACCGTGTTCTTTATCAAACGGAAGGATCTTGAGACCTTGTTTGCTGGTAATTTTGGAAACAGCAACATAAAATTGTTCACGGCTAAAAAGGTCTCGGGAGATACATGCCTATATGAGACAGAGATTATCCTTGACTTTTATTTATAGCCATAGCAAAACAAACCATTAAAGGAAATTGTCGTCTCCGAAATCGATAGGAAATTTTTTGACTTTTAGACCCCCGCATAATGCACGGGAGTATTGTTGGCTTTATTATATATTTTAGAAGTCACACAATAACATTGACTTAACTTCACGTATTACACAAAATTATAAAAAAAATCATAAAGTAAGATTTGGTTAAAAAACAATAGATACAAATGTAATTTCCAAATCAATTTATATATTCTCAAACACTTTCTTGTAAAACATATACCCATATTGTGTTCATTATCAAACGAAGGATTTTCATACGCTTTTTGCCCGTCACTCTGGAAACAGCAACATAAAATTGACCAAGGTTGAAAATGAGTCTTTCATGCATAATGCTCTGAATTATTTTAATTTATTAAGTAGTTTTTTTGTGTTCCAAATCTAATAAATGCATATATTTTTAGAATGCATGCATATAAAGTTAAAAGAATAAAAAATGTAAAGTTAAATTATTGGTTGGTGATTTAAAATTTTATGATATTGTATTTAGAATAATTAAAAACCGACTTACAACCGATGTGTTGCACAATTATGATGATTCTCATGCTATATCCTTGTTATATTGTACAATATAAACCATCTAGAATATATTACGCTAATGTTGTTTATCGTTTTCTTCTATTTACTAACAATGTAGTATCGAAAAACTTTCTAGTGCTTGCAAAAGTAATATAACAGTGCTATATTCTCATTGTATCATACAATATATATCTATATCTATATCTTCTATATTCTATATAAAGCTAAGTTCATTATGCCTACATGTCAAGCTAATATACATTACGCCAAATGTCATCTTCTCATAGCGTTTCAAAATTAAACTGCCATGTGTAGATTGATAGAGAGCTAACGCTTTATGTGTCGCTTGCATATCGTTATAAGGCGTGTGTCATAATCTTTATAGCTAGGCAAGAGGAATCTGTAAATCAATTACAATATTTCGAATTAGGAAATATTGTTATAATGTTCCTTAAATCAAGCAAAGAATCGTGTACTGGATTAATCTTTATGTATCCGGATAAATTAGGAAATATTGTTATAATGTTCCTTAAATCAAGCAAAGAATCATGTACTGGATTAATGGCTTAGAATAAATTGCCTTATATCATTCAAAATTAACAGTCTTAGCTTGATCGGAATCAATCATAGTAGTTCTTTGCCTACTATATAATAGAATCCTCCAAAATCATTACAATACATCTCCTATTTTCTCTTAATATTTGCAATGTAAGACTTACAAAGAAAGTATGAATTAATTTTGCTACTGACTTAATGACTTAGTCTAATGTAGAAACTAAGTGAAAAGATAAAACTACACCAAGCTAACCGTGAGATGATAACTTATCATATACAATAACTATGAGATAATATTCGACTTACTCAATTCTTATCTCCAACAATTTTACCCATTGTTGCCAAAACAGAGCATGCGAAGGAGAGAACACTTATTTATGAGGATGTTGTGTTTTTGAAGCTGTTGGGCTTTCTGATTGACTAGAAGAGCATGGAGAAAATGTTGGAAGTTCGAAAAATGGCATTCATTAACATGCTTCGAGCTTTTCCCAATTGTTCGAAAACATTTTTTTTTGTTAAGATGATCACCAGTATCTATAAAAAAATATATTTTAATCAATAAAATGATAACTTAGAAAATCATAGTTATAATATACTTAAAATCAACTTATATACTACTTTCCCCTCAAAAAAAAAGTTATATACTACTTCCTTTTATAAAATATATTATTTTAGAATGAATAAAAAATCTTCCAAATGGTTATCTGTTCAGTCTATTTGCTCAGTCTAAGAGATGGACGTCTATTTGTAGCCATCAAGGTTGAGATGAGCAAGTATTATAATATAGTCAATTGGCTATTTGTTCTAAAAATTCTCAGTGCTTATGAGTTACTTCCTCCAGTTTTTATTAGTTTACCTACTTCTTTGGATATAGAGTTTTAGAAGAAATAAGTATGTGGATCATAGAAGAAAAGAGAAAGTATTAATCTATTGGCATATTGTTTTGAAATTAATGTTGTGGGTCAAAAAAAAAAGTAGAGTGAGAAGCTAAATATAATATAAATAATTGGTGAGATCATGCCAAAAACAGAAAAAAAAAGTGGGTAAACTAAGAAGGGACAACCCAAAAAAAGGATAAACTAATAAAAATCAAAGTGAGTACATATCAATTGGACTATATCATCGATCATTTTTAGGGTCTGCTTTAAGGTATAGTATATATGTGGAGTAGTTTCAATCATGATGCATCATGCATGTTGTATCCCTGATCTCTTTATCATCTCTTCTTTTTTAGCATGGACATTCTTTCCTAAATAATCTCTTCCTTTCAAGCAATATTACAGGAAGGAAATAGATATATTAAGAGAGTTACAATGTCCAAAATGTCATTAAGGACAGAAAAAAAAGGAACTCTAAAAAAGTTAATTAAGTTTTTCTATTCTCATCATCACTTACTCCAATTTTGTGTTGTAATACGTTTCGTGAGTGTTGAGATCCTCTGGAGTTTCAAAATAACTCAGACGGTAGAGTTCGTTAAATATCGATCGTTGATTAAGAAATCAAAGGCTTGTATTTTCTCTCCCAAAGATCCCCCTATTTTTCCCCGAATATCCCGCCCATATCTTTTCCTTTCCCACGAAATGAGCCCTTGATTTTATAATATATGGTTAGGGATTCAACTCTACTTTGTAGAGTTTTCATAAAACTCCTAGAGGATCCGGACCGTTTGGTGAAGGATGTGATTGAATAATATGGTTACTTCGTTCGGTTGTCGTTGTAGCCTCATAAATAGAAAATGATTCAAACCAGTAGACTATGTCCATAAATTTATTTATCTTTTTCAACAACATGCATATATAAATAGATTGATTTATAATATCTAATAAAAGATTGATTGTGATGAAGGGTCTTATTTTGGTTGCTTTTTAGATCTACAATTAGATAAAAGTAATAAATAAGTGAATACAAGCTCGTAAATTTATAAATTTAAAAGTTAATTTACACATAGTTTACATCCTTAGATTTTCGTACCATGTACTTGGCAAATATTACAATAATTACATGGTGTTTATTTTCCCAAAGTGATCATAATACTACCTCGTTTTTTTTAGATGCAACATTTGATTATTATAATCTACCCACTAGAAAGGCAAATGTTGCATATAAAGAAAACAGAAGAAGTATATAATACTTTGAGTGTTATGTAACCTTATTTCCTAAAAGCCATTAACTAATTTTTAATACAAAAAGAAAATTGATATTTTTAATAAATAACATGTTTATCGTTCTTTCGCAAAAATAAGACTCACTATGTACTCATATTTACTATAATGAAAAGAATCTTAAGGTGGTGGGTAAGAAATATATTAAGGTGGTCATTTGAGCGGGTAAGATGGGTGATGAACCGGGTAATGTGATTATTGTATAGAAATCGAGGTGGGTGCTAAAGCGAATAGGGTGATTAGGAGGGTATGGTAGTAAAAAAATTAGTTTTCTTCACGACACAAATGATTAGTGGTAATCAAAATCAAGAAAGAAAAATGGAAAAGTGCATTCTATACGGTATACATATTGTTTAAATTTATTATAATTATATAGTCAAGAAAAATATATCTCTTAACCTTTAATAAGGAAAAGTTAAAAATATTTATTGAAAAGTAATATAATAAAATTGGGGTTCATTGAACATTGAAAAAAGGGGTGGAAGAGAAATCCACTAATTTTAGATTCTTAATTATACCCATATCTATTTACTAAGGCCGATCAAAAATATTGAGTGATATAATTAATCTATCTCTATTTGTCCGCTCTTTAAATGGGTTTCTTAAAAAATGTGTCTAAAGGGTATGTTGCAATAATAATAGAATGGAGGTCAAAGAAGTATATATATTATTAAAATGACAATAATATATACAAAGATGTATCATGTTCTAATATGTTCATATATATAAGGACAAACAGGGCCAAATTTATACATACCCACAAGGATTTAAATACTAGAAAGGTTATTTAAAAACAACTAACTATCAACATTGTCTTCTATTTTATATAACACATACGATATTCAAGCTAGCAACGAAGTATACACCAACATCGGGCGGCTATTGAATATTATATCAAGTCATGCGGCTATTTAACATCGAACTTTTAGTTGTATTGAGTATGAATGATGAGAACCGCATAAATGTTGATAGGGTGTATGAAAATTATTCTCTATCAAGATCGGATGGCCGACGAAGTTGAAGTCGATACAATTTTATAGGACGAGATGAAGAGAATTGGTTTCGGAGTTCCTAAAGTAAAGGATAATAATATCCTTAATGAATTATTATCAAGTTGTTGTAACGATAAATCTTAAGATTATTGTAAGTGTATCTTAGCTAGCCTTATCTTCATATAGGTTATTATCATCCAAGTCACACTAAATCTCATGGGTTATCTCATATAGTTAGTTGTAGTTGATGGTTATGCTACACATATATATTGTCTTGGATTAATGTAATACAATTAAGCTTTTTTCAATTTTTGATAAGAACAAATAAGCTTTCCATAACTCTTACACCCGAAACTCATATTTT
>CANSZD010000359.1:0-225000 GCA_947648045.1 Beta corolliflora | reverse complement strand
CCGCTTTTGGTAGTCCCGTTACGCCTTTTGCACCATCATATTTGGCCACCTACGCCCACTACCCACTTATCCATTATTTTAATTTTAAACTCGTGCAAGTTGCACGAAATTTTTTGTTTTATAAAGTTAAGATTTTATGTTATTTCTCCTAAAATCGGGGTTGAAATATTTAACCCGTTAATCTATAAAGGGATAATATAAAAGTTAAGAATATAAAAAATAAATATATACATATAAGTTGAAAATTTTAATTTGAATTTGCTATTAACCATATGTTTTCTAAAGCATGAGTGGTAAATTATAGAAAATCCATGTTGAATTCAAAATTATTTACTTATTTTAAGAAAAAATGACGCACTACTTTTGTTGTTATCTTTGCTTGTTCAGGTTCTTGAATGCACATATTTGATCATCAATTCAACGGATTGAGACATATCTTATACGATATTGTTAACACATACGGAGTACTAAAATAAAATTATGCTAAAATTTTCAAACAAACTTTGGACCTTGAAACAAAAGTGAATTGACATTTTAGAGAAAGAATAATACTTTTTACATATTACCATCAATGTCATTAACTACAGTAAAAAACTTTATTTAAATTTCAAAACTGATAACTTGTGATTTATATTTTATGATCTTGTATTAAGATTTATTAAAATTGGCTTATGACCCGTACATTGTACAGTTATGATTTTAATAAAATGGAGTTGATATCTGAAATTTTTTCCAATACTTTTGAATTGGTAATATGAAATATTTTTTACATATTACCATCAATGATATTGACTATAGTCAATGCTTTTAGACTTTGAGACTTCCGTGACAATAATTTCATCCAAATTTCAAAACCAATAACTTGTGATTAAGATGTCATGATCTTGTTTTGAGAATTATTAGAACGGGCTTAATATGACTCATGTGTTGTACAGTTATGATTTTTGTCTGCTCACCCTTTTTCTCTTGCTATCTTGCACCACCACTTCATACACGAAACCACCAATTGGCCAACACCCACCAGCCACCATTGAGTGTCTTCTTCACTGCAACATGCAAACTACATGTTTCCTTTTTTTCTTTTACTTTTGATTTTTTCTATTGATTTTGTAATTTATTGTTGGGTTTTAGTTACTTTTCAAGGAGTTAAGTTATACTATCGAATTTTGATCGACATAATTCGAAAGTTCTAGCGAGTCATTAGTTTTGTTTTTGATTTTTTTTAAATATCTTATAGTAGTTCTGTTCAATTTAATTGTGGTTTTTTAGTGACAATACCTTTTTTTCTCTCTCTCTCTCTTATCTTTTCCATAATAGCTTTCATGCACCACCACTTCACTACACCAAACCACCCATTGGCCAACACCCACCAGCCACCATTCAGCGTCTGTTTCACTACAACCTGCAAACTACATGTATCCTTTTTTTCTTTTACTTTTGATTTTTTCTGTTGTTTTTGTAATTTGTTGTTGGGTTTTAGTTACTTTCCAAGGAGGTAAGTTATGCTACTAAATTTTAATCGACATAATTAAGTAACGTATATATTACCAATCAAATAAATTTAAATTGGCAATGATTTAGGATTGATTAGATACATAGAAATTTGTTGATATTTATTGAGCCAATCACTTCCTATAATTACGACAATATCCTATAAATTCTAATTGACATGTGGAATTAAAACTCATGCCTACTGACACCTAAACAAATTTATCTTGTAGTAAATTAGTATATTAGTAACTAGTCTTTAACCCGTGCAAAAATGCACGGAAGGTTTTATTTAGATATGATGATTTGTACCCGTGCATATTAATGCATGAAAATTATTATTTTTTATTAAATAGTTGTTATTATTCCAAATTTTGAATCCATAATTATTAGAACCATACATATAAAGTTGAAAGTATATATAAAATGTAATATTATTTTTCATGATATATAAAAATCCTTTGTTACAACATTTTAATGTTTAAAAATCTTATAATCGTGATATATAAAATTATAAATACGTTAATGAAACAAAAAAACACATCAAAATGCATGAGATTTTTTATTTTATAAATTTAAGATTGAGGATGTTTATCCTAAAATCATGGTTTAAACATTAGCTCGTGATTCAAGTTTTTATAATCAAATCGCGTACTAAGACTACATTTTAAAACTGGCGTTGCATTCGGATGGACGATGTTGCTAATTTCACGGTGGAACATGAGAACCACTATTTTTACAAATAAAAAAATGAGTGAAAAACTTTCGCTCTGCCCATTACTTCATTCAGAGGCTCATATAAAATTACAATTTGCATCACTATTGACACTCAATCATGCAACCACTTCCCCTCCCCCTTTCTGTAGTCCCGCTCAAACCTTGAAACAAAAGAAGTGAATTGACTTCTAGGGAAGCAATTTTTTTTTTATATATCAATATCAATATGATTGACTATTGTTAATGCTTTCATACTTTGAGAACTCCATGAAAATAATTCTATCGAAATTTTAAAACTAATAACTTATAATTTAAATTTTATGATCTTGTATTGATAATAATTAAAACTCGTTTACGACCCGTGCATTGTATGACTATGACTTATGACTTATTTATGATAAATAGTATTGTTTATTACTTTCCTATAATTGACACTAAGAAAATACGTACATTGAATCTCTATGTTATTCCATTTTCTTTTTCAAATTGAGATCCTCTCGTAAAAAAAATTAATTTTCCATTATGTTATTCCATTATGAAAATACGTACATTGAATCTGTATGTTATTCCATTATGTACGTGTCCAAATCATATGTACATAAAACCTCCCGTACAACCTTAATTATCATATTATGTGTTCTTTCTCACATCGAATGATGAGGCCCGAATATTTGTTACTCTAGAAACGGCTACATAGAACCGACCGTGACTAGAAACTGGTACGGGGAGATACATGATTCAAATATCTATATCAATTGTGTTACATATAAAAAAAATAACAAAATGATAATACCACTCGATAAAATTTGCATTGGGAGAAGTAAAGAGGCAATACCACTTGAAGCCGTGGTAAAACAATATTTCCCTTATGCCTTACCGCAACACACAATATTCTCCAAAGGTAGGACTTTCCTGTTCCTCCCTTATATACAACTAGCTTTTTATGCACGCGATGCGTGCGACAATATTTTGGGCATAATTGTTACTCAGTAGTAAAACAAACCAAAAACGAAAGTTCGCATCTAATTTCACCTCCACTTCGTCCATAAACTTACAAATAGTATTTAAAACACTTCATGATTTTATGTAATATTGTTGTTTAACTTATAATAACTAAGCGAGTAATTGATTAACGTTAGTTGTTTGTTAATAGTCAAAAAAATTTGTAGCCCAAAGCCACCCGTATGCAAGTAACAAACCCACATAATTTTTCCCACCTATCCATATGACTATCAATCCCACCTACCCATATAACTATCCACCCCACATACCCATATGATGAATCTCACGTATTTTTCATCTAACCCACCTACAACCTTACATCTTCCCTTCCCTCAATAAATAAGAACCACTCATCTCCTTATTCTCACTATCTTACATATTCACTTAAAAAGATTGAGATTTAATCGAGATCTAATGGTTATTTTTACAAAGAAACACCACATTAATAAGTTAAACCTGGTGTTAAAATTAACCCCATTAAAGCTCCATTGATTTTTAGGGTAATTTTGGTCTCTGTTCTTGTGGGTCTTTTTGGGTTTTCATTTCGATCTGGGTGGTAATGTTAAGAACGTTCGTCGAAATGGGGTAAAAGTTGGGGTTTATTTGGTTGACGAATTAAATGGGGGCCTCAAAGTTGAAGGTAATTTTTAAGGTTTTATGTTCCTGATTCCGTCCCAAAAATTTTAATTGTCAACTATATTTCTCAAAGATCCGGTTACATTATGTTTGAACTTTTATTTGTGAAAATGGTTTTTTTTTTTGAAAATTCGTGGTGGAAGTTCAGAATTTGGAATTTGCAAAAATCCAGTTACAATCCTAGTCGGTTCTTGAATCATCCACTTTTCCTTTTTCTTTCCTTTTGTTTTTTCAAGACTTTTTCTACTGCTTTTGCTAATTTTGTATGCAAAGTAATTAAATTTAAGCATAATTTATTGAAGACCTTTTGCGTCTGGGTTTTTAATTATTCATAAGAAATGTCAATTTTGTACTAATGGTTTATAAGATTACATTTATTTTTCGAAAAATTGCTATCGAAAAGTTATTTTATACACTTCTTTTTAATTATGAAATACTATTTTTTTAAAATTCAGATTCGGTTTTCATATTTCATTCCACATACTACTAAAAGAAAATCAATTGTTTTCATCAGTTTACAATTTCACTATTTGTTTGGGCAAATTAATGTAATTTCTTTTTTAGTTTGATTTTTGTGTCATTGTTATTGTATTCGAAATTGATTTATATTTTATAATGCCTTTTTTTGTTACAAACATGTACTGATTTTTATAATTATTATTTCGAAATTTATACCATACAATACAAACTTAAATTATTCATGTATCATTTTTATCGTATTTTTTTTTCTAAAACATGTAATTATCGATACTACAGTTGAACATGCATTCGAACATAAAAATTGCTAGTTTTTTTCATCTAATTTGAAATAACTTGCAAGATTAAATAGAATTATGCACCATTTTCGAAGTTCGCAAATCGCCAATGAACAAATGTGTGATATCCCCGTTGAAATCGTATGTTTTTCTTAGTTTAATTTGTAATTTGTATTGACGTTGTAATATATTGGTAATTTTTTTGAGTATGTAATTGCAAATGGTTCTTGAGAACGGATTATGTAATTGCTAATGAGTTATAGTTTGTAATTGAATTTTTTAGTTTTTGTAAAATTTCCTAATTTGAGTGATTGATTGTTATAATTGTATTTTCGGAATTTTTTTTAAGCCCCGATTTGGTTGAAATTAGTTTTGTAATTTAGAAAGGGAAGGGGGTAAAACAGTCTCTTCAAAGGTGGACACCATAGCTCCCCCCTTCCCTTATATAATAGAGATATTAATCGTGATATTATGTGTTCTTTGCCTCATTAGAATGATGATGCCTCGTTTATTTGTTACTCTAGAAACGGCTAAATAGAACCGACCATGATAAAAAAAAACTGGTCTAGAGATACACGATTAACATATTTTGAGGTCCAATTTGTTCTAGTATTGAATTATATACACATATAAATTTTTCCATCTTTATTTTGTAAACCCACCCTTAATTACGTTTACCAAATCAATAAGATCATATCCCCTCAAAAAGAATTAATAAGATTATAAATTGATATCAATCTTAGACTATGAACTATGAGCTGATCTGATGATCATAGCTTGTTCATAGATTGGTATCCTAAAATTGTAGCAAGTGGTAATACCCAATTATAAATAGTACGATCCGTGCATTGTACGACTATGACTTATGACTTATTTATGATAAATAGTATTGTTTATTACTTTCCTATAATTGACAATAAGTTATTAGTTTTAAAATTGACACTAAGTTATTAGTTTCCTATAATGGATTTTCCACGCTTTTCTGCCATTATCATTTTCCTTCTTTCACGATTATTCCTTGCATGTTCTTCACTCATTATTAAAGCTCTTATGAATTAAGGCCTAAGAGTAACTAGCCCAAATAGCCGCCCCCTCTCTCTTTTTCTCTCTCAAACCCTAGCCTCCCCTACCTATTCTTCATCAATTAGGGGCTGCAATGGATGATTTCATCCATGGTAAGTCATTTTTCCCCTTTTATTTTCAGTTTTTAGTTCATTTTCTTATTTTGTTTAATAATTTAGTCTCTCTTTATGAGATTTTCTCAAATCCTGTTATGGGGTTTTTAGTTTCTGTTTTGGAAATCTCCTTCTCCCCTATGGGAGTTGTGAGTATGGTTCTCTTGTTTTTAAGTATGAGAAATTATTCTCATTGGTTGAAGTTCGAGACTCAACATGAAGGTATTGGAATCTCAAATGCGGTCAACCTGACTCGATCAAGAATGTTCTTCCCAAACTATATCAGAATGATAGACTTCCTCATCAATAGCTAATTGATTCAGCAAATACAAGGGGGATGCATTGTATTGCTCGATCTGGTTCATTGTAGTTTCTTCAAAGACGAATTTGATTTAGTCTTGTTTAATTGTATCTTGTTTTTCTTTAATACCTATTGTAGATGCCGTTTGACCTTCAATTAATGAAAATTCTCTTTAAAAAAAAGCTCTTATGAATTAGCCTTCAGACGATATGGGTGTATTGTGGAAAATTATTTGTTGTGGCAAAAACTTATAGTTGACTGATATATAATATATCCCAAAAGGTCACGTAAATCTAATTAGACATATATAGATATGTGCACAGATTGAGTAAGTGATATTAATATATTATTAATTATTATCGTGATTGTGTACCCGTAATTTGCGCCATCCATGATTTGGTATTCATAAAATGAGAAATCTCTATATATAGAGTAATATCACGATTATGAAATGATTTATTTTCCATTAAAAAAGTAATAAAATGGAATGACCTGTAATAATTTTTTTTAAACTTATACGCATTATGAATGAGAAATTTTAAGAGGATGGATATATGGATTATGGGGTGATGGTGAACTAAAAAAAAGGTGGAAGGTTTGGTCCCTTTTATAGCACAGATAAAAGGACTTCACAGTAAACCCTAAAAAGTAGGTGGAATTGGTGGTCCAAACTTAAATAAGTTTTTTTTTACAGTTGTTTGTTGCCAAAATTGAAATGATGATATCCATAAAATAATGGTTTTTTCAATATACATACGACAAATTTTTTTTCAGATCATATATCTTCTTTCAACTTTCCAAATTCACCATATACCATCCACTTTTCAAAAAATACATCCACTTACCCTTTTTGACTAACAAAGTGTTAGACTTTCGTTAGTCATTAGGCCCTAATCCTACCCTAACCCTAATTAACTAACCTAAATCAAACCCTAATCCTAACCCTAACCCTAATCTAAAATACTAACTTGGGCCCTAACCCTAACCACCCCTCCCCACTCCCTTACCCCCCACTGCCACATCACCCCACCGCGGGGAAGGGGGGAGGAGGGAAGAGGGGGAGGGGGCTATTGATTTGGTGGTGCAGTGGGGTAAGCAAGGGTTGGTGGGGGCGATGGAGGGTCAGGGGGTGGGGTGAAGTGGGGTAAGGGGGTGGTGGAGGGGAGGGTTGGGGGTGTTAGGTGTTAGGGTTAGGGTATTAGGGTATTAAGGTTAGGGTTAGGGTTAGGGTTAGGATTAGGGGTAGATTTGGGTTAGTGAATTAGGGTTAGAGGGGGAATTAGGGGTTAATGACTAACGGAGTTTAACGCCGATTAGTCATTAAGGGTAAGTGGATGTATTTTTTTCAAAAGTGAGGGGTATATAGTGAATTTCAAAAGTTGAAAGGGTATATGGTACAAAAAAAAAATTATCAGGGGTATATGGTGAAATAACCCATAAAATAATCTATATAATAATGTCAAATAAAAGGGTGTTGAATAAGTGCTAACAAATTAGGAAAAACTTGGGTCCGTTCGTTATCGTTTTTTGTTTCCAGTTTTAAGTTTTTTTGAAAACCAAAAACAAAAATATGGAAACTAGAAAAAGTAGTTTGGGTTTTACGTTGTCGGTTTTCAAAATTAGCATGTTTACTTATTAATATGATAATTTTAACCTTATTATCCAACTCATATCATATAGTTCAAAAATCATAAAAACCAAAAAGCGAAAACGCGGTGATAGGATACGGGACCTTACCAAGTATGTCAGTTTTTGGAAATCAATTTAAGTCAATCAATAACTATGATTTGCGGAAAAGAAGTCAATTAATAACATTCCTTATTAAGCTGGGCACACGCTCAAAGCAAGCATGCAAGCGACAACTCAGCAAAACTTATAAGTTGTAGGACACGTGGCTAGGGGATGTGGTTGAAGAAATTATGAGACGACAATTGGCGTGAATGATAGTAGTTCGACACCTAAGTAGAATGAACCTAGCTTTATATATATATATATACTAGTCTTCTTTGCACGCGATGCGTGCGTGGATTATTTTGGCGGTTATCATTAAATTTCATTTAAGTGTAATTTTGAAGAATGTAATTTACAATCATCATTAGTTCTAATTGAATATCGTTTGGTGTAAATACAAAATATAAATATTACTTGATGAAGAAGTTGTTTTCTTGGTATTTTTATTACTTGTTAATGGATGTTGGTATTGTTATTGCATTTCAAAGTTTAGGTAAAATTAAAATTTTTGTCTTTGATTTTGTAATTGATTTGAAAACTGCTTTAGTTATTTTAATTTGTTCTTCAATCATAAATTTTTTCTTTCACTACACATATTTTTATGAAAGTTTATTTTAGCTATTTTGAACTTCTTTTGATATACATATATTAAATTAGGAAGGACTATGATTGAGGAAAATTTCAAAATCTTAATACCTTGGCTTATATAATAGAGACTAGCTTTTTATGCAAGCGATGCGTGCGATGATATTTTTAGGCATAACTATTACTAAGTAGTAAACAAATAGAAAATGAAAGTTAGTATCTAAGTTCACCTCCATTTTATGAATAAGATTCTTTGAAATACTTACAAATAGTATTGAAATATACTTTAATAAATAAGTATAAGTAATGAAATTGCATTTCTAGCTACTTTTTTGTTGACTTGCACTAATTTTCTTGAAAATCCATGCACACTCATCAGCCCAGTCAACTTCAAATATGTAATCGGCGAGTGTGGACCGATTAAACTCCATGGTCTTACTTGGTGGACGTAAAAACCATGGACGTAAAAATACACCCTCCATCGCGTTAATTTCAAAACGTATTATTCTATTATATACTTCATTCGTTCTATAGTTATGGTTACACTAATATGTGAAAGATTAATAGTTAGATGAATTTAGATATATGAATTCGCTAATGTAAAAGACTAACAAAGGTTGTGAGTGAATTTTAATATTAATTTTTTGTGAATGAATTTTGAACAAAAAGAATAGATATAATGAGTTGGTTTGACGAAATTAAAAGAGTACCAAAGGTAGTAAGGGCCTATTCTCCCAGCTTATCTTCGTTGATTCGGTTCGCTTCGGTTCAATTCGGTTCGGTTCAATTGGTTCGGTTCAATTCAATTCGGTTCGGTTCCTAAATGATAATCATTACTATTAATTAGTTATAATTTATTTCGGTTCGCTCGATTCGGTTGATTCGGTGCGGTGCGGTGCGGTTCGGTTGATTCGGTTGATTCAATTCGGTTCAATTCGGTTCGGTTCGGTTCGGTTGTTTTATGCTTGAAGAGAAACGAGCCTAAGTGTATGCCATCTTTTCTTATAAAATAAAAAGGTCAAGATATTTTGTCCATTTAATTTTTTGATTGAAAAATATGATTTATATAAGGTATATAGTATATTGTTAAGGCTAACTAAATTAAAGTGGAACACTTTTGAGTGGGTATTAAGTAATTTGCCTAATATACAAATGCAGACAACAAATGTATTGAATATAGATGTACAAATTACAATTCCACTAATCCTCTACTGTCATTCATTCTCAGCTTCTACTTTCTCACTACAATTAGATGTATAATTCCACTACAATGATTAACAACTATTCATTCTCTCTATACTCACAGTAACTCTCCCCCTAAAAGAATCCATCACTCTCACCCCTAAAAGAATTCATTCTCTTCTACTCACAATGTACTCTCACGTACTTGCAAAAATGAGAAAAATGAAGAATAAATTAACCTGCCAATTCTCTACAATTCCCTCCCTATTTTTTTCTTTCTCCTCTCACCTTAACCTCCTCTCTAGATCTAATTCCTAAATGAGAAAAATGATGTCGTACCGCGGTGGTAGAAACGGCGGAGGTTATTCAAGCATGCACTCCACTTTATTCAAGCATAATCATCTCCTCTCTAGATGGGTCAATTTTAATTTCTAACAAAGAGAGGTAAATTCTTAAGTCTGGATTTCAGTATTTTCTCTATGATCCCAAATTTTTATGCGAAAATTATGCGTATAACATGTATTAGCGTGCAAAAAATGCTAGATTTCCCTTGGATTTCAGCTTCTTTTCCCTTGTTTGTGGGCTGAAATTTTCCCCAATTGTTCATCACTCTCATATTTAAAATTTTCTCCTTTTCTAAATTTTAACACTTTCAATTTAAATTATATTTGAAATGAAATTTTAAAATTTTCATTCACAATTTAGATTTTCTCAATATTGAACATTATACATACTCTTATTTTCAACAACTTACAATCTGCGTACCTGATTAACGGTGAAGTTACTGCAAATTTGAGACTGTCTTGAAGCTCCAAGTGACGTAAAAAACTGATTTTTTTTGAGTTTGTGTTGAGTAATTGATTTTGGGTTGAGTTTGTGTTTGTAATTTTTTTGGACTATCATGAATATGATTTTGAGTTGTATGTAATGAGAATGTCGTGCGTTGTTATTTTTATGTGGTATCAATTTTGGGTAATTTTTTGATTATGAATATTTTTTATTGTCAATTATATTGATTGAGTTTTTAGAGATTTGATTGAAATTATTTCTGGCAAGTTTATGAGTGGAGTTTGTGTTGATTTACTGTTGTTGGTTTATTGGCAAGTATATCAGTTGATTGAGTTTTTAGAGATGTGATTGAATTTTTTTTTGGGAAGTTTATGCGTGGAGTTTGTGTGCAATTATGTAATATTTTTTTGGGAAGTTTATGCGTGTTTTTTTTTTTGGTATTGAGATTCCTTTTGTAATTGAGAAAGGGAAGGGGGCAAAATAGTCAGTTCAAAAGAGGACACCGTTGCTCCCCCCTTCCCTTATGTAATAGAGATATATAGATAGATATAGATAGATATAGATGCTCCATCTCATAATCCAAATTTTCATAGGAATGTCCATTTTCAATTGAACTTTACATATAGAATGAGAGGAAATGGAGTTGATGGAGCTTTCTGTGTAAAATGATTGTAGCTTATTATATACTATCTGATGATACTTTATCTAATTGAATCTTGTATTTATTTATTTTCATTTTATTAAATAGTGTTATATTATGGCAATGTTAACGTTCTTATATAAACTTTTATTAATTAGTGTATATGAAACCATATTATATTTTGTAATTGTAAAATCATTCAAATATATAAACGAATTGGAAATGAATTGGAAACCAATTGATCAATCTCGTCCATTATAAGGATATTCATGTAGTTTGTTGAACGTGTCATGTAGCAAATCAATTAAACCAATTAACAATTGGAAACCAAACAATTAATCAATCTCATCCATTATCTCTCTCCCTCACCATTTAAACGAATGAAACAAATTCCCACTATTATATCTCTCTTGATCACCATTTTCTCCCTCACCTCTCTCCTCAAGTGAAACGAAACTTTCACTTATATTTGAAATCCTAAAAATTACAAAAATGAAAGAAATCAATGTGATAATGGTTAGAAATTAGGCGAAAATTTATGGTTTTTCAACATGCATGGAGTTCCATTAATGAAGAAGCAATCGGTTCATGAATAATGGGATGACTTGAGTCTTCAAAGTGGAGGTTGCCAAAATGAGGAAGAAAAAATGAAAAACTTGAATTTGGATAATATCCTTCATTGCATGTTAGTAATGATTCATTCTTAATCTAATTTGGCAAGTTTTAACTTTGATTATGTTGATTCCAAATCTTGATTGTAAATCCCAATACAATTTGGCAAGTAATTATTTACATTACGTTGTTATTGATATTGCATGCACGGATGATTACCGTTAATCATGTTATTTTTTTACAAATTGTGTTAAATTAAGAAAAATTAAAAAGAGTGACAATTATAGTGAGATCTGAAATTTTTAAGATGTAAAAACTTTAAATTATCGATCATTATTCTGGTTGGAAAACAATCACAATGTGTTAGCATGTAGCAGGTGGAAGAGAACAAGGAAGGAGAAGAAAAGAACGTGAAGATTGAGCACAGCAAGCAGGGGAGACGCCAGGCAGAAGCTTGTGCCCGGGTCGGGCACTTCGGGCAAAACTGGGGTTTTGTCAGTTTCTAGTGCCCGGGTCGCGCACTTCGACGGAATGCGCGATCTTGCTTGCTTTGAAGTCGATCTTGTTTATTTTCTTGTTTATTTTGTTTCCTTGTTTATCTTTTACGTATTTGTTATTTTATTCCTATTTACTAGAGGTGGATGTATTTAGGAAATAAGATAGAATTTTGGTAAGTAATCTTTTAAGGAATTAGACTTGGAGATCAAGTTCTTCTCCTAAAAAGGATTAAGGTTGTTTAGTATAAATAGGGGAGTCTTTTAGGCTAAACAAAAGTGGAGAATAACAGAGAGGGATTGTATGATTGTTGTGAGGTTGAATACAATTAATACAATACATTATTCTTGAGGGGAGGAAATTCAAATTTCCTCATTAAACACTTGTCTATATTCTCTATAATTTCTTGCTATACTTTGCATTGCAATTCTATTTTGTGAGGAGAGTCTTATACTTTTGTGAGCAACGATTCTGGTAACCTTTAGCCCACGCTTCCGTTTCAACAATTCTTGAATTTTAATCTTTCACTATGTTTGTATTTTTTTCGAATTGTAATTAATCAAGAAAAAAAAAGTGTCAATACAATAAAAGTGCAATGAGATATGGAGTATAATGAATAATGATGTCTCAACACGGTAAATTAATGTTTTTTATTTATAATTTTTTTGACATTATATGTAGGTCTAGGTGTAGTTAGAAATCTGTACGATATTGGATAAAAAAAATTAATCATGTAAAATTATCATTATATTATCATTTTATTTTATCATTTCGGATAAACTTTTTTTATAAAACACAAAAATCAGCTACCATATAAGATTAATCAACAAAGAAGGAAACTCAAAACAAATTTCTCTCAACTTTTATAGTTACAATTAAACATATAAAATTCGTACTAAACAATTAAAATGAACATAAGAATTTAAGATTATATCTAAATTATCACAACCATATACTCCCTCTGTTTCTTTTTGTTCTTCCTATTTTGACTTCCACGTTTGCCAATGCACGTTTTTGACCTTAAATATCTTTCATTGTGTATTAGTATAAATTATAATGATTAAATATTAATAAAGTACTCGTTGAGACGAATCAAACAAGACCCCACATGACTATATTTTTTATCATATGTTAAAAATAATTTAGAAGATTCTCTTCAATTGTGAATAGTGTCAAGATTCTAAATAGGAAGAACAAAAGAGAACGGAGGGAATAAGACATAAAAGTAGGGGTGTTCGCGGTTTGGGTTGGTGCGGTTTGGGATGTAACCCAACCCAAACCGCAAATATACGGTTTGACATTTTCCCAACCCAAACCGCACCGCACTTTTGCCCAAACCAACCCAAACCGAACCGCACGAAACGGTTTGGTGCGGTGTGGTTTGCGGTTTAACCATTTTTTCCTCCGCGACATTAATTTTGTAAACTAAGAGTAAAAAAAATTTGTTAATAAATATAAAGAGTCTAAATAACTATGAAGTTCACTTCATAATTAAACATAAATAATAATTTATCAAAAGTGTCCAAGTTCTTTACCTCAAACTTCTTTTTTCAGTTGTATACTTGTATGCCACCTTGCCAAGTGTATTTAAAAAAAATCAAAATAGATAAAAAACAATTTTTTTTAAAAATCATATAGAATTACGGTTTACGGTGCGATTTCGATTTACAAAAAATTAAAACCCAACCCACACCGCAAACTGCGGTTTGCTTGAAATCATAACCCAAACCGCAATTTTGAAACCGCAAACCAACCCAAACCGCGAAAAAACGGTTTAGGTTGCGGTTTGGTGCGGTCTAGACCGCACTCTGAACAACCCTACATAAAAGGGTAATACTACTTGAAAGAAAATAACTATTTATAAAATTGCGCAAGATCATATTCACTCACTAAAAATATACATAGTGGAAAAAAGACTTCTTCTACAAATCACACAAAAAATAACTCTCTCTCTAGCAAACCTCCTCACTTAGGAAACCTAAAACAAACCCTCAGCAGCCCTCGAAACCCTAGGGGGTTCGACAGCTACCTGAGCCGCCTCGGCGCTCATAGGGTCGCCGTCGAGCCCCTTCCCTCTTTCCCTTTTTGTTCTCTTTTCGGGTTTAGTATAGCAGTTAGTGCAGCGGCGGGGTGGTTTTTTGGTGTTTCGCGAGTCAGTTTCATTCACCGTCGAAGGGTTGTGCTCCGTCGTCAGCTTCCTCATGCAGCGACCCGTGTTTCCGGTGAGGTGTAAGTGCGCTATCTTTCTTTAGTGTTGTGTCGTTTATTCCCCCGCCCTGTTTGTAGGTTTTAGTGGTGCTTCTCCCCCTCCCCGTCCCCTGTTCGATTGCTTTAGCTGTGTAGACTCCCCTCCCCTATCCCTTGTTAGGTGTTTTTAGCGTGTCTTCCCCTTCCCCCTCCCCTGTTAGCTGTTGTGTTGTGGTTTAGTTGGGCGGTTCGGTTGCGTGTTTGCCGTCGCCTTGGTTTGGTTAATTGACGTGGCTTCGGCAGTTAGGTGTGCCTTGGTTTGGTGTTGAAGCTCATTTAGTGAAGGTTGTTTTTGGTTATGGTCCGTAGTCTTCCAGTTGGTTTTGATTTCGTTTTCTGTTATAGTCTTTGTTTAATGAATGGTTCTTCCAGATCCAATATCCCTAGCCTTTTTGTGTATGGATGTGCTTGGGTGTTCGTTATTTGTGATCGATGGGCAGTGCAAGGTTCTTGGTTTCCTATGACAAAGAAAGATCTAGGAAACTTGTGGAATAGAGCCTATAATCCTGGAGTTGGCCACGGTGTTTCTGCCGCTTTAGGAATGCGAGTGTTGGTTAAGATGAAAGGAGGTGTTCAATTCAGACCTGTTGTGCGTCGTTCTTCTAGATTTGGGATTGTGAGGTTGGATCTTCGGATCCATAAGTGGGGCGAAGGTAATCAATCAAACTCGCTCCAATTTCTCGTGATGGCTTCAAGTGTCATCACACCTAAAAAACGCATCTTGTGGGAGGCCCTCCAATTTGATTTGGAGCAAGTTTCGACCTCCACCTCTTTCGAGTTTCAGTCCAATGCGACTAAACTCCGGGTACCTTCGCAGCAGGGTCAGAAGTCACCAAAGGAAGTGACTTCATTGTTAGTTGATTTAGAAGAATCCCAGGAGGATGTTTCCTTTCAAGGACCTTGGGATTTCGTGCGTAGTAGACATTGGGGTCTACTAGCGGTAGTGAGGCAATCTCTCGTTGCAGATTGTCAAAGTTTCGTAACTCAACAGGCTCCCTCTCATATCGGGTCTTTTCATCAAGACATATAACCCAACCTCAACCGTCGACGCTCAAGACAAACTGTCTTTGAGCTTGGACACGTGATCGTTAGTGTTTTCTTCATAACGTATGTACGAGCTACTAAAGCTCTTGTTATTGTTAGTTTGTTTCTGTTTGGATGTATTCGCATTAGGTTGTACTCTCTGTTTTAATTAATGCAAATTTTCTCGATATCAAAAAAAAAATATATATACATAGTGAGGATAACTGAAAGAGAGAGATTGATAGGGGTGGGAATATGCAAAAGCATTACAATCACTTGCTATTGTATATGCAGGTTCATCACTTCACTATAGTCCAGTATTTACTGTAATTAGTTATGACTTATTACTACATACGTACGGTCCGTTTGGTAGTCGTTAATAAATTGCGGTAATGGGAATGAATTTTAAGTGTAGCTTACAAGGAAGCACCCTTAAAATCTCCTTGGGGAGGCAATTTCAACTCCCCATGTTTGTGTTTTTCTCCATGAGGAAGCAAACTCACCGCTAATTTTTATTACCACTCATTCTCGCCTACCAAGGTGGTATTGGATGGGAATGAAAGTTCAAGAAGAAAAAATAGATACTATAGGATCAATTAGCATTACCATGGGAATGAACTATGATTTTCTTCACAAATTTACATACAAATTCATTCTCACTACCACCATTTATAACCAAATACCAAACGGGCCAATAGTGTCAGGAACATCATTCCTTACACGACCAGATTGAAAAGTAAAGAGATATTGAAATGCATAAAGTGTCTAATAAAAGATCTGGCAGAAGTCCTAGGATGGTTGCGGGTAGGCCTCTTGAGAATCTACATAACTATTACTTGATCGAGTGATATGGCCATAGATTGGCACATTAGTTTGTTCTTTGGTATAGATTGCTTCTAATATCTTTTGTGTTGCCAAATTTACTCTTGTGAGTTGTGATTTATATACTCCATCAATCATTACTTTTTTCCACATGGTCTCAGGAATTCCCTAATAGCAGCTTACTACTGGTTTCGGATTGTTTTTGGAGCTGGTAAGCAGGGCATGATATATATGTGGGATCTTGTGGTGGAAGAACATCTGCTACTTTTCAGAGCCATAAAGAGGTTAAGTAGAAACAGTCTTCCGATGCTAGGTTTCTTTTGAGGAAGATTGAGAAGGAAAAAAAATATGGACTAAGCTATGGCATGATCCCTACTTATAATTGCAATATTGTACAGAGGATTGAATTTTTTTAAATCCGAAAATATGGTTGATTGACAATTAAGATTCTGAAAATTATGGTTGATTGAAATTTTGAAATCCTTACCATAATTTACGTTTTTTCTATCAATCAAATAAATCAAAAAAGACAATAATTTTGTATTGATTATGTACATAGAAATTTGATGATACTAATTGCCTAATTAGAACCATTAATCACGGATTTACCCTAATTAAGGTTCATTGGTAACTCATTCAAATCATTGCCATAATTTACGCCATTCACATTTCATATATAGATGGGCATGATTGATTTCGGTCAAATCTCATATGAGATAATGATATTAATTGCCAAATTTACATCCCTAATTAACGCAAATCACGGTTTCTTCACTCAACACAAAAAATTTCGAAAAAAAATATTGACATGCCACGTGGACACCGGATATGAGAGACTTTAGTTTGTGAAGCTCTGGAATTGCTTGGTGAATGTGAGCTTGCCACGTAGGATTTATCATTTTGCTCTAGATAATAGTATAGATGCGAAATGCAGGAACATTTAATACCAATGTGGAGAACATTTAATACCAAGGAGTAAAGGTGTGTTTGATACGACCTGAGCCATTAGGGGTGTACCCTACACACACAAAAAGTGGGTACCACAAATCGGGTACTCGGTTCTTCCAAGTTGGGTCATAGGGTGCACGGTTCGAATCTGCAGCAGTAGCTTTCTCTAAAAAAAATTATTCACTGGATTAACTAGGAGCTTAGGATAGCTACTAAAATATGCTAAAACCTATCTCGCACTGCCTTCTAATTATAAATGTTGACAAGTTCACTCAAAAGCAAATTCTAGTCCTGCTTGTGTCAATTACAGGTTCTCGGCCAGTGCCAATTAGTATACATTCACTACTACTTACGTGCTGTTTTATGGAATGTGTTCCTTTTTTCTAAAATATAATAATTTCTTATCTTTCAAAATGCAAACATACTGACTACAAAATCATTTACTTACGTGCTGTTTTATGCAAATTAAATAAATCACTCTGTAACTAAAAGAAATATAAAGGCCATCTTCCTTTCTTAAATCAGATAATTGACTACAAAAATTTCAAAAATCATTAAATGCCCATTAATTATGGTGATCAGCATGTATGTGTTATGTTGTGTGTATCGTGTACGATGCCTATCCACCCTTGTAAAAAAACTACCAGCCATAGATATTTCTACAAACTCCAAAGTCCTTTGTCGCGCAAAATGCAATAATTGAAGTTGTGAATCATGCCACTATTAATTTAGCGAGCCTCTCTCTTCTTCTTTTTTCAATTAAGTTTTTTGTGGTCCCTCTCCCACCTAATGAATACTGTAACAATAATTAATCAATCAACACTCTAATTTGGGAAAGAAATTATGAGTTCAGGATAGAGATTTGGATAGAAATTTGCTATAAATAGGATCATCAGCATCAAGTAGAGCAAAGGAAATAAGATAATTAACCAAATAGTAGCAGTGCTAATTCGTTAGGTCATCACTTAAGAAGTTCCTATAAAAAGATCACTCAAGTCTCAAACATGTCATCTTACTTCAAACTTGCTGTAGTCGCATTTTTTTTGCTCACTGCATCAGGTTTGTTTCTCAAAAATAAGTTACTTCCTCTATTCATTTCTTTGCAACATTTGTACTTTTGCGTTTTCCAATACACAACTTTTTAACTATTAACTACTCCCTCCGTCCCATAATATAGCGCTTGTTTCTTTTTTACACGGTCTCCAAGACGTAACTTTGACCTTTAATATCTTCAATTCCGTATTGATAAAAAATATAAAAAGTTGATATTATGAAACTACACATTGAGACGAATCTAACAAGATCTCACATGAATATGTTTTTTTATATATATAAATGAGAATATTCGGTCAAAGATTTTAAAGTTTGACCCACCAAAAATGAAGTAGGCACTATATTATGGGACGGAGGGAGTAGTTTTTAGGCCCGGGCTATGCCACACGGGTAAGGAAAATTTTCATTTATCAATATTGTACTTTAAAATGATAATACTAAATACAACTTGGTCTAGTGGTTAAAACTTTAGTATATGAACTTGAGGTCACGGGATCGAAACCTATACTATGCAATTTTCATTTTTTTATTGTACATGGATTACATGAACTAAACTCCCTTAGGGAGAGCGCCACGTGGCACCGTTCCTTGATTAGGAATGCCTTTTAGTATATGTATACTAGCTTTTTATGCACGCGATGCGTGCGATGACATTTTTAGGCATAACTATTACTAAGTAGTAAAGAAACAGAAAATGAGAGTTAGTATCTAAGTTCACCTCCATTTTGTGAATAAGATTCTTTGAAATACTTACAAATAGTATTTAAAAACACTTTAATAAATAAGTATAAATAATGAAATTGTATTTCTTACTACTTTTTTGTTGACTTTAACTAATCTTCTTGAAAATGCAAGTTAGTATTTAAGTTCACCTCCATTTTGTGAATAAGATTCTTCCATGTTCTTTTTATGCTGTTATTCGTTTTTGTGATTTTGAATAGTTTTTTGTTTCTCAAGTCTATATGCGCATGTTCTTTTATAATCAGTATGATGTTCTTTACTAAATATCGTCATGTTCTTTTTTTTTGGTTTTATTCATTTTTGTAATTTATAATAGTTTTTGATTTCTCGCAGAAAAATACAAAATGTTGTAAAGTTTTATGTTGTGAGAAAAATTATAAAAGATTGTTTCCCACGAAAAATATAGTACATAAAAATTTTGTTTTCACATATTATCCTTTTTCTTGAGGGAGTAATATGTTCCTTTACTAATTAATTATGTAGTGTTCTTTTCATATAAATATTATATTATAATTTAACTTGCAATATACTTTTTTTACATAATTGGTGAAAAGTGGTTTGTTAGTGGAAAATTGTGATAGTAATTCTTTGATTTAGATAAGAGTAGTTTCTTTTTTTATCCACATGATGCGTTAGTAGTTAAGGTGATAGATTGAAATTCCATCCAAATGAATCATGATGGGTTGGTTTGGGTTATTTTTATTTTGAGCAATAAAACTTGTGCACTGCTGTCGATTTAATTTAGGAGGATTTTTTTTAAAAAAAAATCTTGCTTGTTAACCGAGAACAGTTGGTCCATATACTTATTTGCCACTTAAATCGGTGAAGAGTGAAGACCCATCAGACCAACAAAAAAACATTTCTCCAACTATTCATTCTCTCTCTCCTCTCAGTGTATAATTTCAGTACTTTTCTAACTATTCATTCTCTCTCTCCTCTCACTACAAATCTACAACCTATATTTTGAAGGAACCTAATTCATATTTGAAGGAACCCAGTTCATCCAAGTATGCAAAATACAATAACAAAATCAGACGTTTCAAGCCTTAAGCAGTAAATCTAATTTGCGAACAACATCAAAGAAATACATGCAACAGTAGATTTTCAAGTCAACGTCAAAGAACAACATCAAAAAATCAAGCATTTCAATTCAAGTCTTAAGCGGCAGTAGATCTAATTGGGTCGATTTTGTAACAAAGAAAGGTAATTTCTTCAATCATGGATTTTAGTAATTTTTCTATGATCCCAAAATTGTAACCGAAAAGTATAATACAATTTCAGTTTTTTTTTCCTTGTCTAACTTCTAAATTCTGATTTCACAAATTGATATTTAAAAATTTTCATCATTTTAATTTTTCTCCTTTTCTAAATGTTCACACTTTGAGTTTCAATTATATTTGAAATGAAATTTTAAATTTTTCATACACAATCTGATTTTGCATGAAATGATCATTTTAATTTTTCTCCTTTTCTAAATTTTAACACTTTGAGTTTCAATTATATTTGAAATGAAATTTTAAGTTTTTCATACACAATCTGATTTTGCATGAAATGGTCATTTTTAATTTTTCTCCTTTTCTAAATTTTAACACTTTGAGTTTCAATTATATTTGAAATGAAATTTTAAATTTTTCATACACAATCTGATTTCACATTAAATGGTTTTCGCAAATTAATGTAAATTTTTTTTTTCTGAAAATGGATTTTTGCAAAAGTTGTTCGCAAAAAGGTTTGATATTGTTTTGTTTTTCAAAATTTATTTCGAACATGGATATTTTGCAAAAGTTTTGGGCAAAAATTTTATATTGGAATTTTTTTAAAAAGAACTAAATTTGCAACTTTTTCATCAGTGTCATAATTGAATCAAATTTCATACACATCTTGTTTTCTGATTTCATATGAAAATGAATCAAATTTAAGTCTAATTATATAAAAGCCCTTTTCAAGTAATTGCTATTATCTCCATTTTTTCAACTACATAACAGTCGACTAATGTGAAATAACTTTAAAGATTAAAAGAATTATGTACCTGTTTGAAAGTTCGCAAATCGCCGATCGACGAATGTGTGATATCACTGTCAAAATCTTATGTTTTTCTCAGATTTGTGTTTATAGGTAATTTTTGTGAGTATGTAATTGTGAAAGGTTATTGAGAACAATGATTTATAAGTGAATTTTGTGAATGTTTTTGTATGTATTGACGTCCTAGTATATTAGTTTTAGTTTGTAAGTTAATTTTTAGTTTTTGTAAAGTTTCCTGATCATTTGAGTGATTTGCGTGATTTTTACAACGTGATTTTCTCAATTCTATGAGTGATTTGTAAAGTTTCCTCATATAAGTGATTTCTGAGTGATTGTTGAAAATTAATTTCCGGTGGCTTTGTTTGACCCCCATTTTGGTATTGAGATTCCTTTTGTAATTTAGAAAGGGAAGGGGGGCAAAATAGTCAGTTCAAAAGAGGACACCGTTGCTCCCCCCTTCCCTTATGTAAAGTGGATTACATGAACTAAACTCCCTTAGGGAGAGCGCCACGTGGCACCGTTCCTTGTTTAGGAACGCCTTTTAATATATGTATATAGATATATTCAATTATTAATAACTAAAAATTACAAAAGTTGATATTTTAAAAGTATGCAAACGAGATGAATATGGCAAGATGTCACAGACTATATTTAACCTTACATATCATACTAGATGGTAGGGCTGTACAAAAATACCCGATTCGAGTGATCCGATTCGCGATCCGGCCGATTCGAAATTTCGGATATTCGATCCAAATTTTTAGATTCCGGATTTTTTGATCGGATGCAAATAGGAAAAAAAAAACCTGGTTATCCAAAATTTTTAAAAAAGATAATTATTTTAATAAAAATTCCATAAACTTTAAAAAAAAAACATAGGGGTCAAAGTTCGTAACATCCCATCCCAGACCCATGCCGCACCACTAAGCCCTTCCCCGGTACCCAACCAGCCAACCCTCATCACCAGCCCATGCCGCGTGTCGGCACTTCCCTTGCCCCTTCGACTCTTCACGGCAACGACCAAGGGTCGAGATCTTCATCTTCAACTCCTCACCACCACCGGTCGAGCACCACGCAACACCTTCCTCATCACTCAACACTCTTAGCACTTCACCGCACCACCGGCTCATCCCTTCGTCGAGCACCGACCACCACCAACCCACCCAAGAACCGTCAAAGCAAAACGTGTCTAGTAGTCCACCCCATCTCCTATCTCTTCCTCTTCTTCAATTTTTGGTTTAATTAAAATATGAGGAACTAAGTAATAAACGAGTCCATCCCACTACTCATGCTTGTAATTTGTTATCCTATTCAGAGCAAATGGTAATTTTTAGCTAATAAAAATCTAGGATGTTAGTGGTTTAACGTTTGCACAAAAAATGGGGAAGTAGATAACGAAGAGCTACAAAACATGGTTTCACAAGTAATGAAAAATAAAGGGAAAACGGATCGGGTATCAGATTATTTGATCCGAAATGATTTATTGGATCATATTCGGATCGCATTTTCTCTTATCCGAAATTTCGGATCGGATCGAATAATTCGAAATGAACACCCCTACTAGATGGTCAAAGAAAAATGTATAAATAGTGTAAAAGTCAATTATTTTCAACTGTTTGGGAAATCTTTCAAAATAATCGGAAATGTTATTATATATGTCAGTTTGTCATTTGAAGAATTTCGCTTAAAACCCTTAACCTTATAATTTTGAAATATATCTTTGAGATTTATCATATACGTCCTACGCTTAGTAATTAGTACAACACTTGCCTTTGACACGAAGATTTAAGTAGGAAGTTGAAAGTGGGTATTGTGTTAATATTTATGTTGAAGTAAAGAGAGAGAAAAGTGGTTCCAAATGTAGGTACTTTTTTTCTATATACTCCCTCTGCTTTTTTTATTTGCTACATTGTTGTTGCGCGGTTTCCAATATGTTTTTTAATCTTTAATATCTCTTGTTTCGTTTAAGTAAAAATTATAAAAATTTAATATTATGAATCTACACATCGAGACGAATCTAACAAGACCATACATGACTATATTTTTACTTGTAGAAATATCAAAATAATCGGTCAAAGTTAGTGGTTCATTTCCCAATTAAAACAACAATGTAGCAAATAAAAAAAGCGAAGGGAATATAGAATATTTGTGCAGTGTCGGGACATAATTCAATTCTACATTTACAATCAATTGGAATCAAATTAAGTTATATTTCAAACTATAACAGATCAAAAGACCCCATTGAAAGGATGTATCAGACAATGATTATGTGATGGAACAGTGTATACAGAAGTGTCGGATCTCATTTACAATGATTGTGGTTTTGCTAGGTTAGAATTTAACTTGATCAAGATTGTTATGTACTCCCTCTGTATTTTTTTACCCACTTGAAATCTTGACACTATTAATTAAACATAAGAATCTTCTAATTTTTTTTTCAATATATAGTCAAGTGGGGTCTTGTTTAATTCGTGTCAATGAGTACTTTATTAATATTCAATCGTTATAATTTTTAGTAATATGCAACCAATGATTAATAAGGTCCAAGAAGTTCATTGACAAATGCGCAAAAAAGTGGATAAAGCATTGAACTATTGAGGGAGTATCTGTTAGTTTTAATATTTATTTTGGATGCTATATGACTCTTTCATTATTGAATTAAATTTACATTCAAAAAAATCTATACAAAAAGATAAGATATGTTAGAAAATTTTAGAAAAATCAAGAAATTTTAAAAAAATGGAAGAAGTTAAGACAAAACTTGGGAAATTATGAAAAAAATAGTTCAAATTAAATAATTTTTTTAGCAAAAATGAGATAAAGTTAAATAAAACATACTTAGGGTAAGTTTGACGCAAGTCTTGGGGATGAGTCTTTGCTTCATACTCTCCCGTGACTCCTAATCAAACTTGCGTTAATGGAGTTTGCAAAGTGGAGTAGTCTTGACATGAGTCTCGAAAATTAAGATTCGCTTCAACACTTGTCCAAAGATAAAATGGATTCAATAAAATGATGTTAAAGTAATGTGGACTTGTGGAGTGAGTCTAGGATGAGTATGAGGGATAAAATATAAAACTAGAATGAGCCAGAAGTGAGTTTGAAGGATAAATATAGTAGGTTAATGTAGATGAAAGCTGATGTGACACAGTTGGAGTTTGGAATTGAATATGAGTGATAATCTCACCCCTTATAGATAATGCCAAAAAAAGATAAGGTATCGTGTAACTTTGTATCACATAAGGTAAAAAAAAAAAGGGAAAGCCTTTGTGTATATTAGTTTACCATTGATTCACTAGTATTCAACAAGCTAAGTTCACAGCTGTACCAATTTGCTCAGAGATGGGTACCTAGTTGTGTTCATAAAAAACCAAAACCGAAATACCATACCTGTAGACACATAATCGTGTCTCCCCATTTAAGGGTCCGATGATGAAATATATCGTGGTCTTAATTGGTCCGACCCAAGGGCAGAGCAGCCTGAAAAGCCATTCAAAACCATTTCAAAAGTGTTAAAGTCCTATTTTAAAGCACAATTATTTATTCATGATAAATAATTGTATTTGAGCCCAATTCTTTGAAAAGCCCAATTAATTGATAATTAAATGATTTATTTTAATAAATAAATATTTTCAAAAGATATTTTTTATAAGTTAAAATAAGATTTTATCCCGTAAAATCGGATATCCGTAGTTAAAAGATAAAAGAAAATCTTTAAAACGCGTTTTTATCAAAAAAAAAAAACTATCAAAATATGTTAAAAACTGCGCTGAGCGTAGTTGCTGCGCCGAGCGCACGTGTCCTGACACGTGGGCTTCCACGCAAGCCGCGCCTAGCGCACAGCCTGTGCCAAGCGCACCAGAACTGCCACGTAGACTTCTGTTTCATGTAGAGTCCTGCGTCAAACGCAGTTCTCTGCTTGAGACGCGGATTTTATTTTCTTATCTTTTTTAAAAACGCGTACCACGTGTACGCTTTTTACTAGTCATGCCGCGTCATGCGCTTAACACGTCAGCTGCGCTAGGCGCAACTGGCGCGTGAGGCGCAGTGTCGTTTTCCCTATAAATACGCCTGTTTTCCGTACAGATTTAAAAAAAATGGATTTTACACATCACACTCGACGAATACTTACGAATTCTCTCTACGAACTACGAGACTTATTTACAAAAACTCATACCTTTCAAACACAAATACATTCAATCTACATACATTCAGACATTCAGATTTTGGCTTCACGATTGCTCGTCCCGAAGGTTGTTAATCTCTCAAACCCAAGCCACGGTATAATCCTGAGGGTCCTTAAATAAATTATTTTTATATTGAAATTACTAACAGTTTTCTTTCCTGATGTAAACCTTTAATGTAAAATCGCTATACTGTATATTCTAACCCTTTTTCTATACTTTCTTTTATTTTCTTTTATTATTATTCATGCATTTGTATATTATATGCTTGTCTGATCACTCTGTTCATATTATATGATTGTCCTGATTTAATGCTTTTATCACCCACATGTTATTTTTGCTAATCAAAGACCTAAATAATTGTTATAACATTAATCAGATTAATTTGAACAACCTGTTAGGTTCCCTATAATATTGATTGCCTAATAACATGTCACTAAAATTAGTCTCTTTATGTGATTCCTGAACCTACTTAGACTAAATATTTTTAGGGTGTTTAAAACATTATTTGATTATTCTTTGGCATAAAATACGCAATGAATCGATATTTAGTAGAGGGCAACTATGGGCGAATGTGGTTCATTATGACTATATTCGTACCCTCATCCCCGAACTCAATCTTTGGTTCACTTTGACCATCTATAGAGTCAGGATGGGGAAATCTACATTGGATTATTTGTCCCTACGGTATTTCCCATATCCAATTAGGTTTATGATTCTTCCTAAAAAGAATTATTGGCGACTTCTTTCAAAACAATTTTCAATAAAACCTTTACATTGGGGTAGTCAAATCTAATACGCGTTCACACCGCGTAGGCGAAATAAAAACACGCCTACAATACCGAAATACCGAAAAACCGGTCTAAATGGGTGGTAACCGTATTGATAAAAAAATGTTTTAACGGTACGGTTACCGAACCGATAAAATTAACGGTTAAACGGTACGGATATAGTTATGATTTTTGAATGAACGGTTTACCGAAATACCGATTTTTTTTTCTCTATTTAATTATTGTGAAATATTTTCAAACAATTACATTAATTCTAATATTTATTACTAAGTTACAACAATTAGAGGAAGTATGTATTATCTGGAAACTCTAGTACTAATATAAACACTATAATTACGAAATGCAGTGAATTCTTAATGTTAGTTATATTTTCCAATGGATATTTATAATACATTTTATATTAAAGTATATATAATATTAAAATATATGCACAAAAAATAGAAATTATATATGTACATTAAGTAAAACATAATAGTATAACTTAAATGACGACTAATGGTTAACCGAAAATCCGTACCGAAAAACGGTTAACCGCTTAGGCGGTAACCAGTCTAAACGGTTACGGTTCGCAAAAAGAGCGAACTGAAACTTCCGGTTACCGAACCGAAATGTTGTTTCAAGACGGTCAACCACCCATGAACACCCCGGCTAAAACATTTGCATTTAGTACCAAAGAAAGGTTTAAAATAAATCTTCTATTATTACCCCAATCATCTTCTAAAAGGTACCATTTTTAGCACCAATATCATCTAGCTGTACTCTCTTCACTTGAACTTAAATGAACTGAATCTATTAGACTTGAGTGGACCTAATTAGTTACACCTGAAACTTATTTTTAAAGGTGAATAGAGTGCACTATTGAAAAAAAATTGATACTTCTAAACTTTTTATTAAATTTTTATTATGTACAAAATGTAGATGCGGGTCATTCAAGTACCTATCGAAGAGTATTGAGTACTAAAGATGTGTTTGATACGACACTTGGCCATGACAAGTATGTGTAGGATAGGGGTGTGCAAAAAGACCTAATCTGAGCGACCCTATCCATTTATTCGTCGATTGGATCTGAAATTTCGGATATCTGATCCAATTCTTTAATTTCGCATAGTCCAGATCGGATATCCAGAAAAATACCGAATTTACGGATCGACTTTTTTCGTTTCGGATAATCAGAAAATCTGATCTTTAAAACATTTTTCAATGAAAATCAAAATGGGTTGTAGTTTAAAAAATTCCTAAATCTAATTGTTCGTTTATCACTCATCACTTCCTCATGCCTCTGTCTTCAACTCACGCTCTTCTCTTCAATTATGCTTCTGCTCTTCTCTTCACGCCGGAGTTAGCAGTAGCATTTTTAGCAGCGTTTTGATATTTCAGCAGCATTACTTAGCAGTCTCTTGATATTCCAAGTTTCAACTCTTAATCTAATTGGCAGTTAGCACCACTTAGCAGTAGCATTATAGTAGCATTACATACAACAAATTAGTAATATAAAACAGCAAATTAGTGATATATACGACAAATTAGGTCGGCAAAATGGCATTGGCAGTACTCAATAGCCTTAAAACTTGTGCATTTGATATTTGTATTAATGAACATTTATGAAATTTATCAAAAGGAAGAAATATATATATTTATAGGATTCAAATATCTAGATATCCGATCTGGAAATTCTGATATACAGACATTCGGATATGTAGTTTTTTCAGAGATTGCAACATTTACCCACTGGGTAGATGTTTATGCCGATTTTGTACCAAGTACGCAAAAGGTATTGGGGAGCCAACAACAAGAGCAATATACTTAAACAAATGCGAAATAAATAATGATCAACAAAAACGTAAATAAAAGAATAGAAAGACAAACAATTGTTGACGCGGAAAACCCAAATGATGGGAAAACCCGCGGGTGACACTCTTGATCACCAATCCACTATTGTAACGTCGCCGTCAAGTATGTGAGTTCAATCACCAATACAGGAGCTTTTATATATGTTTAATGGAGAATGAAAAAGAGAGAGAGAAAGCTAAGTGTAGGCTAGTAATCAGTAATAGCTCACGTAATTAATTAGGTTATAAGACTCAAATATATATAGGCTAAGGAATATCCTTCAAAGCTGTTGCCAAACTCCCTAGAAAATAGGCCACATCAGCTTCCTTTGCAACTACTCATTTCCTTCTCTCAACAAATAGAACTTGGGTCCACTTTCTACAGCAACAACTTCCGTATGATAACTGATGCCTATTAACTCATAATTTGAAATAATATTCTTGCCGCTAATAGTAAAAATTTTGGGCCCAACAATTGCCCCTAATTGATGTTCCGCTGCACAATCGTATTGGGAAGTGGCATCAATTACACTCTTCCATAAATCTTCTCCTTCAAATGGCTTCAAGTACGTTGTTTGTTCACTTCGAACGCCGTCACTCTGTCTAAGTTCCTTGCTTATTTTCACGCGCTATCGTCAGAAAACACCATGTCTACCAGAAACAAATCTCCTGGCGTCAACCTCTCAGAGGAAAAAACGCTGGAAAGGATGCAGAAAAGGAATAGAGAAAAAACTGAAACCGTCAGCCATCGTCACCTCTACGAAAACGAGGAAAAGAATCAAAAGAAAAGGGAGAAAAACGGTGAAATACGGAAATCACGAGTGAAATATGGCAAAGCAAAATTGCGAAACTTGCGAGAGGCCATAACGATAGAATAATAATCGGAATCGAGTGATTCTTGAGCGTAAGTTCAATAACTTTTCGAGATCTACACTTTCTCAGAAGGAATTTTTGGCTAAAAATAAACGGAACTATGAGAAATCTGGACAATCAGATTCAGGTGAGAGAAAAAACGAGTGAAGGGAGGGAAAGAGGAAAGAAGAATTAGTGGAAAACAAAAGCCAAATCTGAAAATATGAATCATGGGAGGTTTAATGAAGTATTTATAGGTTCTCTTTCCCTAATCCTAGTAGAATTAGAAGTACGTAAGACTAATAGTCTTATTAGGAAAAGAATTACTCCTTTGGGCTTTCAAATGGGCTCAAAAGGCTACAAATTGGGCTCCTCAACCCATATGCTTAATTTAATAATTAAATATACTTTAAATACTACTCTTTAAATAATTAAAGTTCCACTTAATGAAACAGTTAATTAATTTAAGAAATAAAAACCATAAAACTCTTTTAACTCCTCAAAATAGTCAAACATTAAAATAATTCGACTCATATAATATTAAAATCATTTATAAATATACTTTAAATATATTTATAAAATTCATAAAATTACGGGGGATTACAATCTATCCCTCTTAAAAGAAGTTTCGTCCCGAAATTTGGGCACGAAAATCAAAACTTTTAAGAAAACTCTCTTTCAAAACTTTAAAGTAGGCAAACTCGGAGATATTTGCGACACAACATGTGTACACTATTCCCAAAATAACTTGACTGCGCCACATAGTGGACACTAAACTTTGCACCAACATGTGCAAAACTCAAAATCAAGCATTAAAATATGAAAAAATACCATAAAAATGGACAAAAGCGCGAAATTCTATCTCATTCTACCCCCCTTAAAGAAAACGAGTTACGCCCTCGTAACTCACCTCAAGGAACAAGTATGGATACTTCTTTTGCATCTCATCTTCGGCTTCCCACGTTGCCTCTTCAGACTCGTGGTTAGACCAAAGTACGTTCATGATGTGGACGTCCTTATTGCGTGTACTACGCACTTTCCTGTCGAGAATCTTGACAGGTCTTTCCTCATATGTGAGGCTACTATCGATCTGAATCCGTTCAGGCTCTAGGACATGACGCTCATCAGGGATATAGCATTTGAGTTGGGAAATATGGAACACATCATGCATCTTCTCAAACTCCATTGACAATGCCAATCTATAGGCTACTTTTCCAATTCACTCTAAAATCTCATATGGGCCTACATACTTAGCACTTAACTTGCCCTTTTTCCCAAATCTCATGACGCCCTTAGTGGGTGATACTTTCAAGAACGCCTTATCACCTATAGCAAACTCATCCTTGCGTCGTTTCAAATCGACATAACTCTTCTCGCCTATCTTGCGCGGCTTGGATTCTAGCCCCGAATTAGTCGACATTCTTGACGGTTTCCTCAATAAACTCTTGTCCCCAAGACTATATTTTCACTAAAGTCATTCCAACAAATGGGGCTTCTACACTTCCGTCCATATAATGCCTCAAAAGGTGCAATCTTAATACTCGCATGATAACTATTGTTATAAGAAAACTCAATCAGGTCTAATTGGTCCTCCCAACTACCTTGAAAGTCAATAGCACATGCTCTCAACATATCCTCCATAGTCTGGTTAGTCCTCTCAGTCTGACCATCAGTCGCAGGGTGAAAGGTTGTACTCATCTTCAATGTTGTCCCAATATTTAATTGGACCTTTTTCTAAAATTTCGAAAGAAACCTAGAGTCATGGTCAGAAATGATATCCTTTGGAACTCCATGTAGTCTCACCACATGCCTAATGTATGTCTTAACAAGTTGCTTCTTTTCCATGTCTCCTTAATGGGTATAAACACAGCGGATTTGGTCAATCTATCCACAATAACCCAAATAGTGTCGTTTCCACTCCTCGTTTAGGTAAGGCGAGTCACAAAGTCCATAGAAATAGAATCCCACTTCCATCCAGGGAACCTCAAAGGATTGAACCTTCCGCATGGGTCTCTTATGATCTATCTTCACTTTCTGACAGGTTAGACACTTAGACACATACTCGGCTACCTCTCGCTTCATATCATGGCCACCAATAGATACCCTTAAGGTCCTTATACAACTTGTCACCCCCAGGGTGCACAGAATATGGAGTATTATGCCCCTCATCCATAAGGCGTCTCTTAAGGTCATTACATTTTTGTGGTACACACCACCTCCCTTTAAACCTTAAACTCCCATCATCATGAATCTTAAAGTCAGCTTCCTTACCTTGCCTAATTTTCTCCTTGATTTTATCTAGGTGCTCATCCCCAACTTGACCCTCTTTGATCTCATCGAAAACTGACAAACCCAAAGATAGAGCGCTAAGTCTTGCCTCACTTTCCCCAGGATTTAAGAGTTCTAGGCTCGGCCTTTGCATATCTCGACACAACTCCTCGGGGGACTATCAAGGTACTCGAAGCTATGACTCGATTTTCTACTCAAGGCATCAAGACCCACATTTGCTTTCTCCTCATGATACTGGATGTCTAGGTCATAATCCTTAATCAACTCCAGCCATCTTCTTTGCCTCATATTCAGGTCTTTTTGAGTGAAAATGTACTTCAAGCTTTTATGGTCTGTGAATATCTTACAAGTCGCTCCATAGAGGTAATGTCTCCAAATATTTAATGCAAACACTATGGCAGCTAACTCTAGGTCATGGGTATGGTAATTAGCCTCATAAGGTTTCAATTGACGCGACACATATGCAATTACCTTCCCATTCTGCTGTAGCACACATTCTAGACCATTCTTCGAAGCATCACTATATACCTCAAATCCCTCATTCCTATCGGGCGGGGGTCAAAACAGTGCGAGAGGTTAAACGATCTTTCAAAATCGAAAGGCTTCTTCACACTTTTCACTCCACTCAAATTTTGACTCCTTTTTCATCAAATTGGTCATAGGTCTTGCTATCTTCGAGCACAAATCTCCTATAATAGCCAACTAGACCTAAGAACTTTCTAATATCTGACACGCTCTTTGGAGTTGGCTACTCACTCACAACTTGAATCTTAGCAGGATCTACTGAGACTCCTTCCTTAGACACATAGTGACCCAAAAACGCTACTTCTCCAAACGGAACCCACACTTAGAGAACTTGGCATACAATTGGTTTTTCCTCAATGTCTCCAAAATGATCCTTAAGTGCTTATCATGCTCAGCCTCATTCCTCGAATATATCAGTATGTTATCAATGAAAACTACCACAAACTTATCTAGAAACTCATGAAAGATCCTATTCATTAAGTCCATAAATATAGCAGGAGCATTGGTTAACCCAAATGGCATTACAGTGAACTCATAGTGACCATAACGCGTTCTAAAGGCATTCTTAGGTACATCCTTATCAACTACCCTCAATTGATGATATCCTGAGCGTAAGTCAATCTTTGAGAACACACTCGCTCCATTCAACTGGTCGAATAGGTCATCTATTCTAGGCAAAGGATATTTGTTCTTGATGGTTACATTATTCACCTCCCTATAATCAATACATAGCCTCATGCTTCCATCCTTTTTCTTCACAAACAACACAGGGAGCTCCCCAAGGTGATGCACTAGGCCTAATATAACCTTTATCCAATAGCTCTTGCAATTGCATTTTCAGCTCACTCATCTCAGGAGGTGCCATTCTATAGGGTGCCTTAGATATATGTTCAGTTCCAGGAACTAAGTCTATGGTGAACTCAACAGCTCTCGCATGTGGCATACGTGAAATCTCACTTGGAAACACATCCATAAACTCGTTCACAATTGGAACATCCTCAAGCTTCACTTCAACTTCCTTACTCACATCCTGCACACTACAGAAGAATAACTCACACCTCATTCTCATCAACTTTCTTACTTGCATAGCAGAGATAACTCCAAACTTCTTAGGTTTTCCAAAACGTCTATAGGAGGTCAATTTTCCCAAAGGGTTTCTTAACACTACCTTCTGAATCTCACAGTCGATATTGGCCTTGTAAAGACTTAACCAATTCATCCCAAGAATCACATCTAGGTCTCCCAAATTGAATTCTATTAAGTCAGATTGGAAAAACATAGTCTCCTATCTTCAAAGGCAAATTTCTAAACAACTTGGTACACCTTATGATCTCCCCAGTAGGAATACTGATAGACAAGTCAATTTCTTCATAATCTACTAACCCCAATTGAATTTCCTCAATCAAACCTTGCTCAAATCACTGAGCCTTTAACTCCTCAGTGGCTACTACCTAAAAACCTAGACAATGCTATGGATTTGCTATAATACTTAGAGATGGTCATGCTCCCCATCCTAAGGTCTATGAACCCTGAGCCTTTTCTTTCTCATAAAAGCAACGTAAATTTTTCCCCTTAAAGCAGCAATAAAGGATTCCCAATTAAACTCTTCCATAACACTAAGTCTATTTCCATTTTCTTTCCACCATAAGTCGGCCTCATCTTTCGGATACGATACAACTTGACCTACTTTCATACCTTCGGGACGGTTCCACGGCCCCAAAAATCTTTTCAAACTCCCTAATCCACTCTTTAAGAAGGTAGGGTCGACTTGCCCCTTATAGTACAACGATTTAATCTTAGCTAGTCTCTCAAACATGTCCCCATCGAGATCGAGATTCTCGGTTCTTTCGTGAGTCAATTTCTCTCGCCAATAGGCGAATAGCGAAGCTAAGGCATCATTGTTGTTTGACACTCTACTTCGCGACTGAAATTTAACGTAACTCTACTTTGGTTTCGATTCACACTTACTTGCCATTTCCTACGAAGACAACATTTGATTTGACCATAAAGATCGCATCAACAAACAATTTCTCATGAAGTTACTATAACACTAAGTTCACACATTATGAACCATAACAATCATATATTCACGCATGAATAAATAATCACATAAGGATCAAATGAAACCAATCATAATAAATAAAATATTTCCCCTTTTCACGTACTAAAATATATTCTCACTCAACTCAAATAACTGAATAATAACTTTTATTCCTCGAACGATAACAAGAATATTTTCCAATCCAAAATAACCAACTTATTCCTCAACAATATAAAGATGCTAAAGAAGGAAATTTAAACCATTGTAGCTTGACTACTTTCCAACAACTAATCTTAAAGCATAAATAAATACTCTTATGGAGTTACATTATCATTCCTATCCTTATTTCCTTTATGCTTTTATGGAGTAAACATTTCATCTTCAAAGTCTCCAGAGTCTTCACTATAATAATAATAATAATAACCTGAATTCCTAGATCTAGTAGATCTTCGAATCCTTTTGGGTTGATGTCCATTTTCATCCATCTCTAAATCACTAACATCGCTCAGATAAGGTCTCCAAGTAACATTGTAGATGTCCTTTTAGGTTTGCGCTGTAGTACGATCAAACTCGTGAATTACTTCATATATCGCTAACAGGGATGCCTACTTTTAACACATAACGCATAATGCTCTCTAAGCTAGTGTAGCTATCACTTCCAGGCTCATGACATCGAACATTCTCATCATCACTCAATACAATTGGGTTATGATGGCTTCCTACTCTATTAACTTGCCTGCCAATTCTATTAACTTGCCTGACAGACATGGTTAGGGATCTATAACAATTAAACCTATTCCAATGGATATACTTAGTACTCTCCCTATACGCATTCCCAAAAATAATAATACACAAGTTGCCATTAACATCATAGGCACAAGAATATAACACTTAGCAGGCAAGAAAAATACAAACAGTTTGCAGGGAAGAAAAAATAATCATGAATAGCTAGCAGGGAAGAAAATAATAATCATGCTGAACTAACTATTCAATGCAGGCATATAATAATTCTATCCTATATGCTCTTCCTATACTACCCATTCTCACAATGCAACAATTAAAACTTTGAAGGCATGAAAAATAATGCAGGCATCCTTATAAAATAGTACTAATTAAATGTCGAACTAAAAAACTTTCGACTAAATAAAAAAAAAATCAGACTTCTAAAATTCGAAAGAGGAAAACAATTCGAATTTTTTTTCTTTAAAAAAAATTTTGGAATCCTAAAATTTTCGAATTATCACAAAAATTCGAAATAACAAAAAATTTCGAGCAAATAAAATTTTCGGACCATGATAAAAAAAAATCGGACCCCTAAAAAAAATGCGGTCCTCTGAAATATACATATAATAATATATTCCTATAAGTTTTTCAAAACAAACAAGTAGGAGCAATTCTAAGAGTTTATTCAAATAACTAGTAAGTTAGTTAGGCGCCTAAAAGTTTTGAAAATAACCTAAAGCTCCCAGATACCACTTTGTAACACCCCGATAATTCTCTCTTTTCAGAAATACCTTTATAATATAAAACTTAGAGAATTACCCAAGTATTATCGCCCGTGTGATAACGTATCGACTTATTCAGAATTTTGCAGCGGAAAACATCTAGCTAAACTTCATACTTTATTATCATAAATAAATAAATAAGTACTTTAAAATCAAACACTCTATATATGTCGACTCAAACAAACTTATTATAATACATTCCTACTAATGCGAAAATATGATATACTAGATTACACAAGCTCTCCATTCCCGGATTCCCAATGATGCAACATCTGCGAACCCGTAAATGTCAATGCTCTAGAGAATCGCTCACCAAAATTGGGTCATCACAGGATCAATAAGGCAAAGCCATGATCAACAATCACAAACAAAGCACGTAATCAGCAAAGCTGAGTACTACATACTAATACATAAGCGTTCCTAGCAGGATACTAAATAAATAACATGTAGGAATAAATAATAATATAATCATATAACATTCTGCATACAACTTTAACTAAACTAAACTCTAAACATCTTTTTATTACTCAAATGGAATAGTTATTGGACCTGAGTTGTCTTATCTACTAATGCCTTCATTAAGAAGACGAAATACGGGAGCTACCACATATTCCGAAATGACCTGCGATATCGAGGAACCTTTGCTAAGCGAAAAGGGATGGTGATCAATCCATCACTCGTAAAAAGCCATGGCTCGCTCACCATGTACCCCAACTCCTAATGTCCAACTCTAGACGTGCACCAGTCTAAAGTCTATAACTATCCTCGTTACACTTTACGTTCTTTACAAGTTATTACTTGTTATGACACACATACAAGCAACACAGAAATACAATTCAAACATTCACAACTGAACTTCTTTTATCTTAGGATTTAATAAGTGATCACAACTTACAACCCAATACTTACTTTCTTTTAATCTCAACTTTCTTATTTGTTAAACCTAGCCAACAATCAAATTTACCTTTAAAAGACATACTTATCAACTTACCAAATAAGGCCCACAGTCCTCATAAAGTAGTGAAAATAATAACATAAGGGAACACATGATTTAAACATGATCCAACTTTCTAAATATATTAATTCCCTCATGTGAATTAATAAATAAGGTTCCCAATCCAACATACTTGCATCAATATTCCATACAAACATGATATTCAGCTCATAATCAAATCTCATCCTTACATGTTCGCACACAAGCATAAAACATGTAAAATTCATTCATAATAGAAATCATATATGAACTTACAAAGTTCCTATACATGATACTACAACTTTTTCTTCCTAAATCATGATACTACATCACATAACGCATAGGTATGTACATACCTTGTGTAGACAAATTGAGAGGCCACTTTTCTACTCTAAAAGTTGCCTAGGGAATAATCTCCGCCTAACAAAATACAAAACATTGGTATATCAATATACCAATAAATTTACAACAATAAAACTTCACTTAAAAACGTGTCAAAACCTTTTCTAAAATTCTTTTGACACCAAAGATTAAATATTTCAAACCCTAAAATATGGTACTACTAAAATAGGCTTTTAAAACCTCAAAAATCAAGACTTTAATATTTAAATCTCTCCTTGAACATAAAATATTAAATCTGAAATTCTTTTTGCTTAATAATATGAAACATATAATCTGAAATAATTAAAGATACAATCTTTAAACAATAATTTAACAAAATAATACTTTGAAATATTAGATCAATATATATGAAATCAATATATAAGAAAACGAGGAAAAGAATCAAAAGAAAAAGGGAGAAAAAGAGTGACATACCGAAATCGCGAGTGAAATATGGCAGCAAAATTGCGAAACTTGCAGAGGCCATAACCGATAGAATAATAATCGGAATCGAGTGATTCTTGAGCGTAAGTTCAATAACTTTTCGAGATCTACACTTTCTCAGAAGGAATTTTTGGCTAAAAATAAATGGAACTATGAGAAATCTGAACAATCAGATTCGGGTGAGAGAAAAAACGAGTGAAGGGAGGAAAGAGGAAAGAAGAATTAGTGGACAACAAAAGCCAAATCTGAAAATATGAATCATGGGAGGTTTAATGAAGTATTTATAGGTTCTCTTTCCCTAATCCTAGTAGAATTAGGAGTACATAAGAAAAAAAGTCTTATTAGGAAAAGAATTACTCCTTTGGGCTTTCAAATGGGCTCAAAAGGCTACAAATTGGGCTCTTCAACCCATATGCTTAATTTAATAATTATATATACTTTAAATAGTACTCTTTAAATAATTAAAGTTCCACTTAATGAAACATTTAATTAATTTAAGAAATAAAAACCATAAAACTCTTTTAACTCCTCAAAATAGTCAAACATTAAAATAATTTGACTCATAAAATATTAAAATCATTTATAAATACACTTTAAATATATTTATAAAATTCATAAAATTACGGGGGATTACATCTACAAATATGATTTTGGCCTTCTCAATGGAGGATTATCATGATTGTTATCATATTGGGAATTTACCTCAGGTTGTTCATTTGAGAAATGAGACTATTTATTCAACAAATAAATTCCATTTTCACTGAAAAATAAATAAATTCAAACATATTAGATTATCACAATGCAGTTGTATTCGAATCCTGTACCATATGAGAGGTGAGTAATTGCTACATCATCCAGTATGATATTGAAATCCTTTGCCCTGCACATGATAGCAAGATACAATTAGATTCAACCCATTGATGAGAAAATTTCAAAATCTCAAGTTACTTTCCCCCAAAAAGTAGTCTATTTCGGAAATGGTAGAGAAATTTTAAGCATACTGATAAGGATCTTTGGGCTTAGTTGCCTTTGGCGCCAAAATAGAATTTAGAATTACATTATGATTGTTACAGATTAGTTGCGCATTACGTTATGCACATGTGATTGAGAGCAATTGTATATAATCAATTGAAATAAGTTTGTAGATTTCCTTCAATCATTAATAAAATACAATCTCATCTCTCTCTCTCTCTCTCTTTGAATTATTTCTTCTTCTTCTCTCTCTCTCTCTCTATATGTTGATTATCTCATTCTCTCTTCTACATTCAGTTTTCTTGTGTAGTTCTTAACTGAACTAATATCCAGTAGTTGAGCTTAGTTCTGCATCACACACATACGCGGCAATCGTCTTCATTTCTTTCCAGAATCGCACATTAGGTCTAAAATAGCTAAAATCATTTCTCAAAGCATATAATATACAATTCTTGAACTATTACCAATCATATTCGTCTCAAAACCTCGATTGTTCTAACAACCAATTGTTTTGCAAATCCACACACAAGAAATCTAATTCAAAGAATATGGATATGAACCGAACGATTCCAAAACAAGTAACATAAATCTAGTTCAAAGGTCGTGACTATTATAACAAATAATACAAATATTTAAAAGGAAAACAGATTTGATTGTCAAATGATTTTAGTTGCTAGTATTATCAAGGGAATGTCAATGATGAACATGTAGTTGGAACTTTTAGGTGATTTCCGTAATATTTTTCCACTATCGAAATTTCCTATTGAAAAGTTCCCCCTTGGGATTCAATCATCCATCTGTCAAAGACTTCTTAAAGAGAAGGAAATTTAGTTCTACCATAATGTAGTAGTTGTCGAGGACGAAAGTTCAAGTAGCTAATCTTACGCCCACCAACAATGTTAAGCAAGAAGATTCATGCTTAACACACTTGGACATCAATGATATAATACAGCTCTACAAACCTAAAATCGAGTAGATAGTTTAAAGTCAACAAGATGATTCTCTTGAGATGCACAACTATAATGATACTACTATTAATGAGGAAATTGATCATTTCAAGTCTACTAGTTTATGCTTACCATTTACCATGACTATAAGATTTGATTATCTATTTTCACCCAATTATAAAATATGATAGACATAAAAAAAATCTGACTCAATTAAATTGATTCAAGGTGTATCTAAGATCATAACAAATCCAAGAAAAGACAAACTTTATTTACATATAGCATCATGGGCAATTCCTAATAAGGGGAGTTCAAATTTACCAAAACATGGACATCAACCAAAACACGAGATACAACACTTGGATAGCAATACAACACGAGATAGCAAACAGCAGTACAACTCGAGATTTTTTTTATTGTATGAGATAGCAAACCAAAACAGCAATACAACGCAAATCAGTTTAATTAAATCAGATTTTTTTAACGTCAATACAACACGAGATAGCAATACAACAACAATACAACACAAGATAGCAAACAACAACATAAAACGAAAAATTAGAGCAAAATTGAAAAAAAAAATAAATAAATTTGAGTAATACCTGAGCTAATGAATTCCACGAACACTTGGATGATTGAAAAAATCGAATCACTGATAATTTTTAAAAAATTGATTAAAACAAACTGAAAATTGAAATACCCAATTGAATTTTAGAGTAAAGTTTAGGAAGAACCACTGCTCAATCGCTGAGTTGAGAGAAGGAGAATTGCGTTAAGAGAAACATTAATCTACACTAAAAAAAATAAAATCTGCAACAACTCTTCAAATAACTAAACAAATTACACCAAAATTAAGACTTTATTCAAAAATAACAACCACCCATAAACAAAATCACCAAACCCTAGAAAACCCAAAAGACAAAACACCAAAAAAATGAAAATTAAGGGTGAAAAAATGTAGAATTACTAGCAAAGAAGCGAGCTGGGACTCAAGGGAATCAAAAGCGTAGCAAATGTTCAAAAGGGCTTCTGAATCTTCATTTGTTTCTTCAGCAGCTTCTGCAGAAGAAGGATAGTTAGTTGAATCTCCATTAATTTGAGCTCTTTCAAGATGAGATTGAATTGGAGTTTTTGTTTTATGAATGCAATTGGCGATTTTGTAGCGCAATTCTGAAGCCGGTAGGAGGCGCTGATAGGAAATGAAGAGGAGAGCAGAGAGAAAAGGAAGGAAGGAGATCGGAAATGAAGAGGAGAGAAGAGAGAGAAAAAATGGTGAGGAGAGAGACGAAGAAGATTGAGAGAGAATGGAGGGTTCAGAGGAAAACCGGGAGGAAAAGAAAGCACGTGGCAAAGGGAGTTTTGTGAACAACATAGAGTAGATTCGTCCCGTCACTGTTCTTAAGCACAGTAACTTGAACTCCTTGCTTTTTAATGGGTATAGATTTTAATCAATTTAGAACTCTATTTATATTTTTAAAAAAATGACATGACACTTAATGAGCGCGACAAATGGTGTCCAATGAGGACGCCAAATGTCACGACCTCGTGAGCTGACTTTTGTACTCTACTTTATATATTAGTTATATGATAATAAATAATATCATGTAACTTTATCTTTTCAATACATCTTGTGTGGACCGGGTTTACAATAATTTATTCCCAAACTGAATTTATCACACAAGAACTGACTATATTAGAAAAAAACCAGCTATATCATAAGAAAAAATTGACTATATCATACAAAAACTGACTATATAAAAGGTGATTATATCATACAAAAATTGATCATATCAAATGAATACTGACTATATCGAACGAAAACAGAATATATTATATGATTTTCGGTGCATAATAAGTTATTATAAACCTGATCCATTCAGTTTTTTTTTTTAATCTTTTGGAGTGTTACATTTAGGGCCTATTCTTCCCAGCTTATTTTCAGTTCAGTTTAGGTTAGTTCAGTTCAGTTCGGTTCAATTCTGTTCGGTTCAGTTCGTTTCAGTTCAATTCAGTTCCTAAATGATAATCATTACTATTAATTAGTTATAATTTAATTCAGTTCAGTTCAGTTGTTTCATGCCGAAGAGAACAGGCCCTTAAGGGTGGGAGTTCGGTGTACGGTTTGGATTTAGGCCTAATCCAATTCGATTCGAACAAAATTTGGATTTTAGTTTTCCAATCCAAATCCAAATCCAAACCAATTAGAATTTGAGTCCAAACTAATCCAATTCGAATTTTCTGACACTAGATTGGATTCGATTCGAATTATCCAGTTTTTTTAAACTATATTTTTTCAATGAAATAAATTTCACGCGAGCATCAATATAAAATGTTCCATAATATATAATATTAATTCATATAATCTCATACAAAACATTAATAAACTAATGACAACTAATAATTCATTAGAAACTCATAATTCATTACAATGGAAGGTTCAACAACAGCGTTACAACATGTTCAACTACATAGCAGGTTCAACTTTACATCAGCAAGTTAGGGTTTTAACTTTTAGGAGAAGGGAAGAGCCGTCAGACCATTTGGGGGTTTTAAAAAAAAACATAAACTACATATGTATAGCCGTATGGTATAGTTATACGGATAACACCCTCACGCTGCGTTGGTGCCCCCAACCTACGCCATTAGAACCTCTCACTTCTCAGCTTCCCTCACTCATACGCAAATTCCGAGGCTCGAGTTGCAGACGCTCGTCCCAGGTTTGTTCCTTAGATGAATCTACTTGTTTAGACGATTTTGTTTCGAATTTTGGTATGAAATTTCGATCTTTAAGATCTACTTCATGTGATTATTCTTGCGATTGGTTTTGTGCGGTTATTATTGTTTGTTTCATGAATTCAACTTATTTTTTCTTTATCTCATATACTTCGTTATTTCATGTTTTTAGGGATAATTTACCTGTTATAAACTTATGATTAGAATTTCTGGTATAACTTCTTAATTTATGCTTGTTTCATGGACTAAATGATAAGAAAATTTATGTTACAATTTGTAGATGCGCATACTTGTGTCCACTTGTTCTTGTTTAATTTCATCATATCCATTTTTCAAGTGTTGTGGCTGGAAATCAGGAATGAATGACCTGTCATCCCTGGGCCCAGGGCGGCCGCCCCTCCTCCCCTGGCTCAGGGACGGGCCAGATCTTTATTCATAAGATAAAAATTTATTTATTTTGAGTCCAATTTTTATTATTCAGCAGAAAGATCTGTTCTTTTGTGCAAGTAATGTTTTACCCAACTATGAACTATGTCTCTAATTTCTTCCCCGAGTTGTCGATCTAATTGTGGCTTTTGAATGAATTGATTACTTCATTTTCATCAGTAGATTGAAAAAACAGATTTTTCTTTTTTGTACTGCTGCTGCATTTGTTTGTGTTGGCAGCAATCAGAAGAGGCAAGAGCTGGCTTTGGGAGGAAATGGTAACGGCTTTTTTACTCGGATTAATTAATGCTATTTATCTTGTTAATGAAAGTCTCTTGCATAAATTCATACTTCCTTTGTGTTTTTTTGTTTGTTTGATCTTTCTCCCTTGGAATATTGAAGTCAACGATAGAAAATTTTGACTATGTATAGGTGATTATTATCTATGCGAAAACACATTCATGTATTGGTTTCCACCTGTAGTTTAAGAATATCAACTTTTCCTAATTTTTACTAGTACCTATTTAGAGATATTAAGGGTCAAAGATGTGCCATGGAGACTATGCAAAAGTAAGTAGGAAAGACGAAAAAAATATAGAGTGAGTACATTTCATGTGCTATTTTTGACAATTTTTATCCCATACTTTCCCGGAACATAGTCCTACTTAAACATATTCTCTATTTGAACGTGTTTCTTTGGCTAAATCATAACGCATGTTGTGTTCCAGGATAGTATTTTTCAACTTCCAGATGATATTTTGGTGAAAGATGCTATTTTCCAGAATAGGATTAGTCAACTTCCAGATGATATTTTGGTGAATTTTTTGTCTAATTTGGAGATGAAAAATGCAGCGCAAACTAGTGTTGTCTCAAAATTGTGGAGGTACTTGTGGACTTGGCGGACTGATCTCGACTTCGATCCTGCAATATTATTCCCGGATCATGTTACTTGGTACAGATTCACGAACAAAGGAAACCGATACTTGAATTGGGTTAATCAAGTGGTGAACATGCATTGTGGTCTACATCTTAATAAATTCAGAGTTGTTTTCTCTTGTCTCTCGGCCCACCATTCTGCTCATCTTGACAAATGGGTTAAATTTGCATTCTCAAAACAAGTGCAGGAGCTAGTGTTTGGAGTTAGTTTATAACGACTCTTTCAAGTTCTCTCTTGGATTTGACATTTTAAAGCACTCACCTTGTAATACTGGCATTAGTGCCCTTATATCGCTTCATCTATCATGTGTTGGTGTGAGTAAAGATTTTTTGGAATATATATTCTCGCGGTGCCACCTCTTGGAACGGCTATTTGCGTGTCGTTTGAACGTGGAAAGTTTGAAAATTAAGGCCTGCAAGTTGAAGTATCTGAGCCTTATCAATTGCAAAAATTTGAAAGAGCTTGAGATAGATGCCATTAATTTAATGTATTTTAGATATGAAGAGCATCATTCCGAATTTTTGCCGCGTTTGGTGTTTAGCAGTGTACCAAGGCTTGTTGAAGCATGTTTTGCAGGGGATTTTTGCAAATGTCCATACCCGATTTTGGACCACATCTCTTACATCTCCGAGCAGCTCACCAAACTCTCATTTTCACCACAAGTTAGTACATGATTAGTGCATGTATCTCATAAAGTTTCTTTTAAATTTGTTATTATTGGGCTTAGAATGACCTTAATCTTGCTTCTCAGCTTGACTTTCGCAGAATTATAGATGTAGGCTGTTCTTTGGAAATTGCCTATTTTTTTCCGAACATCAAGCATCTCACATTGACTTTTAAGGCTTACCAATGGAGTTGCATTAACTACGACACATGGTTCATTGAGGCATGTCCAATGTTGCTCGAATTGAAGCTACAGGTAATTTGAGCTACATATGAATTCCAACGTTGTGCTCAGTACTATATCTTCTTTCTTTCTCATTTTAACATTGGAATCTTTTGCAACCATCAAATTGACTAAAATATCTCTTTCTATTTCTATGGTCACTAGCATTATTGTATTCTAGGGTGTTTTGAAAAGCATATTTCGTGACGGTAGATATGAATGTAGATAGAAGTATAGACAGAGTGACTCTTTAATTTAGGTCTGTCTAAGAACCATTCTTAAATTAATAATCGCGAAACTGCTTACAGTCTACAGCCAGAAACGACCAAGACTAACTAATTAAGGAGATGCGGTGGAGCACGCACAATTATAGAATGGTATAGATGTGGTTCAAGGTTCAAGGTTACATAGAACATGTTCACCAATGTCGTTGTTGTATTTATCCTGAAATTAATGTTACGGATGTGTCATTCCCAGCGTCTCATCGAGGGCATAACATGCTTTCACTTTTCTTTTTGTTTTTTTCATTATCTTTCATTATAAGTGAGCTTTTCCTCCCCTTATCAATTCACACCTCCTTAAAGGATATCTTATATTTATATTATACATGGGGTTTTTTTTTTTTAACATCAACCTAACCTATGGAATGCAACTTTTGCTCAAACCACCTTACATTACATCTAGTAACAACAATCTACCAAATCAGAGAAAAAAAAAGAGAAAGGAGAAAGACACGGCTATGTGTTCTACTTTCACTCCATTGATTCGATCTCTGAATTATCACAGATTATGTTATGTCTAGAAACTAGAACAAAAGATCAATGGAAGGTGGGGAACGGTTTGAAGTTTGCACCAGTGAAACTTTGCATATATGTACCTGGCACAAACATTATATTAATTGACATATTGAGAGTGATATGGAAGAAAGTAGATCATGGTATTCTATTGAAAATTTAGCAAGATGTCAATTATGTGGAACAATTGAAAATATAAAAACTAGAGATCGTATCTCATGCTATCATATTTAGTCGTGTGTCTTTTGCTAGAAATCTTGTGGGTTTTGCATTTATACACTTTCCTCGAGATTGCGATGAAGGAATCCATCACTTACATCCATTTGGGAAGGTTTCACTATGTTGTCTTTGTAGAAACCTTCTAACCAGCCTTGCCTTGTTCCTTTCCACACTTCCATGTGCTTTTTAATATGTACTTTGTTTTAAAGAGCCATCTACAGTTCTACACCCAATGGACTCCTTGGGTAAATTTAGTGACCTATAAGGTGTCATTAAGTTCCAAGGCATCTGGCTCTTGGTTCATAGCTTTTGGCTCATGTCTGTTTGAGCAACTTGTTTGATGGATAATTCTATTATCTAAACTGCATGCAGTTTTTATCACCTAACTCCACATAAACTGATCTAATAATCATTATACACTTGTCACTTTTGAATTGGATATAATAAAATTCTAAGAACTGGAAAATAAACCCAGGTTGTCCAGAATAATCATCAACTACGGTCTACAGTTAGGAGGTATCTTATTTTTCTATCGTAGGGAACTTGTTCCATACGTGGTTGTGTTACATTTCTTCATCAGTATCATTTCGATGCCCCATTGTCGTGCTGCCAGGAACTGATTTTAGTAGATTCTCCCGATGCTCGGGGTGGCCTGCAGTGGCAAGATCAGGTTGTTCTTGTTGTGTATGAATGTTAGCTGCCACTCTTGCTGCTTCAGTATGTCAGCGTTGAAAGTATTGTGAGGTTTGTTGGAGTAAGGTTTGGTGAACTGAGATTCGTAGCTCCCCATGTAGTTACCCTAACACGATCCATCTTAGGTGACCCAAGTTTTGATGAACTGTTGTCGTCTGGGTATGACTTGTCCAGGATCCCAATCATTTGTCTCTGGTGTGATTCTACAACCCAGAGACAATATTTTCTGAACAGTTTCTACTTTGCTCATCTAAAGCTGAGCTATCAATAATCACCTTGTGATCATTTAGAACTTCTATCTGGGTTGTGGTGGAGTCCTCTGGTTTCTATAGGTTGCATCTAACCCACTAAGGAATTGAAATTATCTTTAAGCTTCCTTTTGCCATACTGTACTTTCACTATAGGCTGATAATTCATGTGTGAGCTAACTAATATACCACGGTAGTCATTCATATCCTCCGACTCTTCTCACATGACACGCAGGTCATTAGTGGCCATTTCTTCTGTTTTGTTTCATATGTGGCCTTGTTCAGCTATTTATTGTTAGAATTATTGCTAATACTGAACATTGTTTTTTCTTTTTCCTGAGAGATCCATATGCCTGGTCCTATCCGATTTCGAATTCTTGACTAAGCACCTGATGGTTGATGGATTTATTTTCAAGCGGAAGTTATTTGGTTGTATTGTGGGAAAAGTTTATTGTTGAAGATTGATTTGGTGTTGTGGCAGGAGACTTAGATGTAATACAAAATGACTTTCCTTTTTTCATTCCTACCTTGCAGCTTACATCATTACATATTTATACTATGTAATGTCGGTTGTTTTGCCGACTTTACAATTTTCTTGTTGTTTCTAGGTTCCTCTAGATAATTCTATACCTATCTCCCTAATTCTCTTTTTCTATTTTTACAAAACTTCAAGTTACATCTAGTTTTTTCTAGATTTTTCTTTATTATTTAACACTCCCCCTAATGGGAAAAATCTTGAACTCCGAGTTGTCTTCTGAATTGCATGAATTTTTCTGTTGAAATTGCCTTTGTAAAAATGTTTGCTAGCTGCTCCCCCGTCTTGCAGAATTGTAGCTCGATCTCTTGTTTGTCGACCAGCTCACGAATGAAATGGTGTCGAATCTCGATGTGCTTTGTGCGGCTGTGAAACACCGGATTTTTCGTCATGGCTATTGCAGACATGTTGTCGCAATAGATAGTTGTTGGTTCTTCTGATGTTTGTTGTAGATCTTTGAGAATCCTTTTAAGCCATACCGCTTCACATGCTGCTTCCGCTGATGACAGAGCTATTGTTGCTTGTTTCTTGGATGACCAAGATATGGCCTTGGTTTCCAGTCGAAAGACGTAGCCACTTGTACTCTTCCGATCGTCAATGCTTCGGCCCAATCGCCGCCGTCTCGTATCCTGTAAGCTTGTGATTCTCCTCTGTCTCATGAGAATACCATAACTTTTTGTTCCCTTGACGTACTCGAGAATCCTTTTTCTTTGCCAAGTGAGTTTTACTTGGCTCACTCATGAACCTGGATACGATGCTGACAGCATGTACTATGTCGGGCCTTGTATGTGTAAGATAGATGAGAGAGCCGACCAAACTTCGATATATTGATGCATCGACCTTCTCTTTGTCATCGTTCTTAGATAGCCTTTCATTAAGTGCCATTGGTGTGGCCACTGGCTTGCATTCACTCATGTTGAATTTCTTGAGTAGGTCGTCTGCATATTTCTCCTGTGAGAGAAATATTCTTCCTGGGCTTTGCTTGACTTGCATGCCAAGGAAGTACTTCATGGCTCCAAGGTCGGTCATTTCATATTCCAACATCATTGTCTTCTTAAATTCTTTAATCATTTTCGGATTGGTGCCTGTGTAGATTAGATCATCTACATAAAGGCACAATATGAGAAAATCTTGTGATCCTTGGGCCTTGACATATAGTGATGGCTCACTTGGGCTTTTTGTAAACCCATTTTGAAGTAGGTAGCCATCTATTTTGCTATTCCGAGGCCACTGGTGCTTGCTTAAGCCCATAAAGGGCTTTACGAAGGCGGTATACTTTGTCTTCTTTGCCTTCGATGAGATATCCTTGCGGTTGCTTAACATATACTTCTTCTTCGAGCTCCCCATTTAGAAATGCTGATTTGACATCTAATTGAAAGACTGGTAATTTAAGTTGAGCAGCAAGAGCAAGGACTGACCTGATAGTCTCCATGCGGACAACGGGAGCATATGTCTCGTTAAAGTCAATCCCTGGTTGTTGGGAGTAACCTTTGGCGACGAGACGAGCCTTATATTTCTGGATGAAGCCATCTTCGTTATACTTGACCTTGTAGACCCATTTGAGACCAATGACTTCTTTGTCTTCAGGTTTCTCAACAAGCTCCCATGTGTTGTTTTTCTCGATCATCTTGATTTCTTCATTCATGGCCTCAATCCATTTGTCTTCTCGAGCGGCTTCTTGAAAACTTTGTGGTTCGCTAGTGAAGAGAGCCATGATAGCTTGATTGCACTGGAAATCCTCCAAGTAGCCTGGTGGTCGCCGATCTCTTTGTGAACGTCGCACTACTGGGGCTGAGCTTTGAGAGCTTGATCCTGATGTTGGACTCATTGATCTCGAGGATGTTGTTGAAGATCTTGGCAATGATGGACTTGAGGATGACTGCGTTGCTTGATGATTTGGGCCTTCATCTTCACTTGGACTTGGTGGAAGAAAATCTCCTTCACGTGGTTGAGATTCCTTCTCTATCCACATCCATTGAGCTCCTTCATCGAAGATGACATCTATTGAAATGATTAACTTCTTGGATTCGGGCTGATAGAGACGATATCCTTTAGACTCGTCACTGTATCCAATGAAGATACATTTTTCTCCTTTTCCGTCAAGTTTTTCCCGATTCTCTTTTGGGATGTGGGCATATGCTATGCACCCGAATACTTTGAGGTGCTCCACTCTTGGCTTTCTCTTATGCCAAGCTTCATAGGGTGTCATACCCTTCACTGCTTTCGTGGGAGACCTATTAAGAATATACACTGCTGTATGGACAGCTTCGGCCCAAAAATATTTTGGCAATTTCTTTGCTTGCATCATATTACGGGCCATTTCAGCAATTGTTCTATTTTTCCTTTCCGCAACACCATTTTGTTGAGGTGTGCGTCGTACTGTTAATTCTCTTTTAATCCCATGCTCTTTACAGAAGCTGTTAAATTCTTTACTTGTAAATTCTCCCCCACGATCTGTTCTCAGGATTTTTATAGAATGCCCACTTTGTTTTTCTGTGAGGGCTTTAAATTGCATGAAGTGGGAAAATGCTTCTGATTTTTGCTCCAAGATATAAACCCACATCATGCGAGTGAAATCATCGACAAATAATAGAAAATATCTTTTTCCGCCAAGAGACGGATTTCTGGTAGGGCCCCATATATCTGCGTGAACGAGCTCTAATGGAGCTCTAGCCCTCCAAGATGAAGTGGGGAATGGCAATCTATGCATTTTGCCATATATACAGCCCTCACATATTTTTCTTTCATTTGTTATAGGTGGAAGCCCAATTACCATTTCCTTTTGTTTTAACAGTTTTAAACTGTTAAAATTTAGATGCCCGAATCTCAAATGCCACAATGTGGACTCATCCACCATAGAACTTAGGGCAACATTATTCTCCAATTGCATTCTTAATGGAAATATTTTATTAGGAGCCATTTGAGTAGTAGTAATTAATTGCCCTTTTCTCTTATCAAATATGAGGCATTTATTAGCATCAAATTTCACCATGTAGCCTCTTTGGATCAGTTGGCCTACACTTAACAAATTTTGTGCAAGCCCGGGGACATAGAAAACATCAGAAATAAATTTAGACGAGCCGTTTTTTGTTTTAACGGCTATTGTCCCCTTACCAGCAACCTCTTGGTTGCTTCCATCACCAAGAGTTATTTGTGTTTTTATGTTTTCATCCAGACTGACAAATGAATTTTTATTGCCAATCATGTGGTTAGAACAACCACTATCGATATACCATATATCATTTGACTCTTGGTGAGCATTCAAACACGTATAAAATAATTGATCTCTAGGCTCCTTATTTTCCGTAAAATTGGCCTCTTCTTTTTGCCGGAACCAACAATCTTTTTCAAAATGAGTGTGTTTTTTGTATCTTTTACACTTATACCGGCAATCTTGTGTATTATGGCCATTTTTCTTACATAAATTGCAATAGGAGCCATATTGATTATTTTCTCGAGTTCCTTGATTTTTGTAACTTCCTCTCCCCCTGCTACGGTTATATGAAGTACCTCCTTTACCGTAGCCATTTTTACTTTTATTCTCTCCATTATTAGAAAATTTTAATTTTGCTTGAAAAGCTTGTTCTAGTGGCTACTCTGTAAATCTACGCATTCTATCTTCATGTGCTAGAAGGGAGCCCATTAATTCAGTTAAACTTAATTTAGATAAATCTTTATTAGACTCCTCTATAGCAGCCACTATATGATCATAATTTTTGGGGAGACTTCTTAATATTTTCCGAACAACTTGGACATCTTCAATTTTATCTCCATTAGTTCGAATTTGATTTATAATATTTGTTACTCGATTAAAAAACTCTTGAATTGTTTCATTTTCCGCCATTAATAAATTATCAAAGTCTCTCCATAAAGATTGGAGTTTGAAGAGTATTACCTTTTCGGAGCCCCTATATTTTGTCTCCAGGATACTCCAAGCTTCCTTGGCCGTTGTAGCAGCCATAATAGTAGGGAGGATTGTTTCATCTACTCCCCGATATATTAAGGATAGGGCATAATTTATCCCTTATCCGATTTTGTTTATATTGCTTTCGGCGTGCTTCATCCCAAGTAGCTTCTTGGATTAAATCGTTTGGTTGTTCATAACCATTTTGTACTAACTCCCACAAATCTTGTGAGATAAATATGGATTTCATTTGGATAGACCATTGTTGATATTTTTCACCTTTAAATGTGGGTACCCAATTTACTTGGGGGTAGTTAAATGTGTTTGAAGTTGAAGTGTTTGGGGAAGCCATTTTTGTTTATGTGGTGTTTGGTTTTTATTTAAGGGAGTTGGTTCTTTTGTATTTGTTGTATAAGTTTTATGGAAGTATGATAATTTGTATGATGTAGTGGAGGTTTGGATTTACTGGCTCGGATACCAATGATGGATTTATTTTCAAGCGGAAGTTATTTGGTTGTATTGTGGGAAAAGTTTATTGTTGAAGATTGATTTGGTGTTGTGGCAGGAGACTTAGATGTAATACAAAATGACTTTCCTTTTTTCATTCCTACCTTGCAGCTTACATCATTACATATTTATACTATGTAATGTCGGTTGTTTTGCCGACTTTACAATTTTCTTGTTGTTTCTAGGTTCCTCTAGATAATTCTATACCTATCTCCCTAATTCTCTTTTTCTATTTTTACAAAACTTCAAGTTACATCTAGTTTTTTCTAGATTTTTCTTCATTATTTAACAATGGTCTCACTTATAATGTTCAACAACCAAGAAATCGCAAAGCTGTAACGTGTGTCCCATACTTCTTACCCTGTTGTGGCAAAGGCAATTTTCATTTGCCTTTTCCATCGCCTAAATATGCTAATCCACGTAAAGAGGGCAATTAGCAGAGTTGGCTGGTATTTCTCCCCCGCCTAGGGGTGTAAGTGGATTGGACTGGATTGGACTTTGCCAAATCCAAATCCAGTCCAAAGTTTTTTGGACTCGAGAAATTGAGTCCAAGTCCGATCCAAATATTTTTTGAGTCCAAATCAAATCAGGTCCGATAATTTTTTCTTGAAACCGAATCCAAACCAGGTCAAATCGATTATTATATTATTTTTTTCCCCAATTTAGATTCAATAATTCACAACGTTTTCTCATAATTGAATTTGAAAATTTAAGCTCATTATATCCATTCCATAAAATAAGTCACATACATCTTTTATAATATATATATATAAATATTAAAATATATATACATTATATATATATAAATATTCAATATATATTACATATAAAAATATTTTTGGACTGGACTGGACTTATTGGACTCCAAAGGGTTGAGTCCAAATCCAATCCGAAAATATTTGGACTCGAAAATTTGAGTCCAAGTCCAAATTCAAAAAATTTTAGTCAAATCAGGTCCGACAAGTGAGTTTGACTTTTCAGCCCACTTACACCCCTACCCCCGCCCATGATAACAGGTCAAATAATTACAAGTTCAATGCAGTATATGTCGTGCATTCAGTTTGCTTCTAGCTTCAAACCCATGTAGCTTGAACTAAAGCTATGGAATCTGGCAGAAATTTGCAGAGTGATTTTGAGAGAATAGCTTTAGCTTTGCTCTGTGTCGGCTTGCACTATTGCAGCTATTAGATGCACCATTGCAGCTGTCATATGCACCATTGCAGCTGTATCATCCTGGGATCAAGTGCCAATTATAGCCTCCTAAGATCGCTCACTAATTATACCCTTCGCGCTCTCTCTTTTACAAGCTGTAAGTTTTACTTAATCCACTGTGCAAACTGACGAGCAAAAGTTATCTAATGTTTGTGCAGATAGAGTGGGTGGAGGATAAGATTTGGGAGGAGGCTCCAGCACTGCAAAAAATTGAATTTGAAGAAGAAAGAAAGAACAAGGGGTCAGGGAGTGAGCTGCTATTGGAAACGGATAGGCAATTCCAGGATGTGCAGCTGGTTGACGTAATCAAAGATAAGAATTACAATTACCCAAGTCATCAACACCTTAGGGTACTGGAAATTGTTGGCTTTCGAGGCTGTCGGGCTGATGTTGATTGTGCATTGCGCATTGTAGATTATGCCCATTCTCTTGAGACAATCATATGCGATCCACGGGAGTTTTTAAGGACTGAGACAACTTTGGAATTCAGAGAATACGATGAGGATACAGATATTTTTAGAAGGCTAGCTCGTAAGCTTGCTAGAATTGTACCACCAAATGTGAAGGTGGTTATTCTATGATATGGCCAGCAGGCAGCCACTGATGAAATTTCATTTAAAACCCACTTGGTGTGCAATATGTATTCAGGAGCAATAATACTTGCCAGGTGCTATGTGACATTTGCTCAGTTTGGCGGAGTTGCCACTAGAGGTGGGCATGGGCCGGGCCAGCACGCGGGCGGCCCGGCCCGGCACGGTCAAGGCCCGGCCCGTTGTCCGTTCCGTGGGCCATGGGCCTGCCACGGTCAAGAAATTTATTTTAGGCCCGCGCCGGCACGAGCCCGTCTATGTGGCCCATGGGCCGGCCCGTGGGCCGAACGCCCCTTTTCTTTGTTTTCAGCCTAAAACTACCAAGAATCCAAAAAAACAACATAAAACATGGGCCAGGCCCGCAGGAGGCACGAGCCCGGCCCGCGGGCCGTGGACAAAATCTGGAAATTTCTTGAGCCCAGCCCGACCCACCATTTCCTCAAGCCCGCGGGCCGAGCCCATGAACAGGCCCGGCCCATGCCCAGGTCTAGTTGCCACTCTTCTCTTGGGACTAGTGTAGTAGCATTGCCTCTCTAGTCTCTGGGTTTGCTAAGATAAGTTAATTCTATATGGGTGTTGTATGATTATCGAATTCTTTTTTTTTTTCTTTCACTCGTTTTTCTCTCAATCCGAATACTAGAATTGGATTTCTGTTTTGTATTATTATAATAAATTATGACGAACCCCGACTTAAGGTCCTTCAACATTACGATATATCCTTGTATATTTATTTTTAAATATACTAATAAACCTTAATCATTTTGTCGTATGTGTCAGTTATAAAACAGCTCTCGCCATTTGGCAGCAAAAATATTGCCTCAACATTTCGGTGGCCACGTGTCATCCTAAAATACAGCTACATAATTGCTTCCGCCACGTGTCATGTTTTTAACAAATGTTTGCCACATAAATTTCAATTTAATTGGCCATCTTTCAATCAAGCTTATGTCAATCAATTACAATTTTTGAAATATGAAAATAAAACATGTGGATGCTTAAATTATGTGCAAGTTGATCACCTAAATCTCAATCATTCCTAAATTGCAAAAGGTGATTTTAGGGATTTTATTTTTTCAATCTTTATGATACGGTTTTAAAAAAAAAAACCGAGTACTTTTTTGTAAACCCTAATTCTAGCACTATAAATATTCTAATCATGTTTGCATTGCAATACTACACCAAACTCCATAAACTCTAATATCCTTCCCCTAAAAGCAGCCATCTTAAATTTTCTTCAAGTGGAGAATGAAGATGGTTCATTTGAAACAACACCTTCACCTACACGTTTAAAAATTTGGCATCCTAAAGTGGAACACTCAATTTTTTTTGATCATGAAAGTATGGTATTAACAATGTTCCGTTCAGGTTATCTTAAACTCTACCAAGTTTGCAAGGATGTTACAATGGATCAAGATTTGAATTCGGATAATTGGTATATGGTGGAATATGTATTTTCTACGATCAAGGATTCTAGAATTTATTTGCATTTAGAATATATGGTATTAAACTTTCTTCATTTCAATCCTCAAAGAACTCATAAAATTTGTGGAGTTTATTTTGAAGAAATCAACTTAAACGAGGAAGATGTTATACCAACTAAATTATTCATATTTCTACTTCTTCATAAATTATTCAAGATTTTCATACAATTTCTGATGTAAATGTTTGACGTTTTATGATTCATGGAAAATTTATATTCTCGCTTATGAGTGATGTAATTTTTATAGTTTTGAAGAAAATAATCTAAATTAAAATATATCTTATATGTTTTTATATAATTGGTTCTTTGTATGTCTTTTTGTGTTTGTACCCCTAATTATATCACAACACAATTTACAATAAGTATTCAATTTTATTTAGAAAAATAGTATTTATTTGTATTATTTGATACTCTTCATTTTAGTTATTAATATGCAGTTACACCTGATCTATGGTTATATGTAATAATTGTTTGTAAAAGTTTCCACCATTTAGAGAAATAGCAACTTAGATATGAACTCTATACAAGTCTCTTTCCATAATTCAATCCAATAAAAAGAAGAGCCGAATCACAAAAAAAAAGAGATTTGTAGATTTCATTTCTAAAAACAATAAGAGCCTAATGAAACAATATTCTCCATATATATTAGGAAGTGATATGTTTGCAATACAATTCAGCAAGGCATTTAAAGGCCAAATTTGCAATCAATTAGCAGTAGTCCAGTAGATTAAGGCATTAATTCTGCGACATTTTATGCATTTCTTAAGCAATCTTATTATGTGAATCTCAAACCATTTAGGGGGTAATTTTTCCTGCACAAATTCTTGGAAAAGACGGTCTCACGTTAGTCTTAACGTGACACCTGCCCAAACCCAAGAGATATATGTTTTTCAAAAATGGACCGCGTCTCACAATCTCTCACTATTATATTTTTGGCAAATTAGTTAATATTTTTTGCGAATTAGTTAAGGATTTTAGCAAAATAGTTTAGAGCTGGTAATCTTTGTGTAGACTTACATTATTTTTCAGTTAACATATCTAGTACATTAGTAAGTGTTCTTCTATAATTAGTTAAGATTTATTGGGCATTATCTAGTTTCTAATATAAATGAAGAAATAACTTTTTTATTAAACTAATATGTCAAATACAAAAGATTACATGAAAAAAGAACTTAAAACAACCTAGCATTTGGAGTAATTGTACCAATTTCAGTTTGGTCCTTGGAATTTATTTTTTAAATCTTCTTCGCGATTTAAAAGAATTTGATTTCTCGATCTTGTTGCTACCGCTTTCCAACAAGTGTGAAGGAGCCCTCGAAAACCATCCGGGTCTAAAATAACCAATGTAGTTGTAATTGATTAGCATTGTTCTTCTACAATTGATATTGTAGTTAAGACTTTGTTTATACTTGCAGTAGTATTTTCGTAGACTTCTTGCAGTACCTTTCTTGCATCTTAATCATCTTGACTTCTAAGAATGAGATTGTAGAACTTTCTTACGGTTTCATATTGCCATAGCATGCGCCAGGTTACATTATTTGTAACCGCTCCAGAGGTTTCCCTATCCATTTTTCTTTTCCACACTTCGCTCTTTGCAAATCTAGTCCACCTTTTGCACATGTACCTATGTAGTATTGTTGTGATTGAACGCATGTGCATGATTGAATGCATGTGCATGATTCTCAAGGCATGAAAACATAACAATCTTGGCAGCATAACTTTTACATCATGCTATTCAACTATTACGAATAAATTAATAATTAATAACATTTAGGTATTAGTTATGTTTTTCATATAAAAAATTAAACTTTCAATGCAAAAGTTAAGTTTTCGGTACCAAAACTGATCTGACATGTTTCTTCAAAGTTTATGCAAGTGCAAGTTATCGTTTGATCATGGGAGTATATATTACCCTTTGTGATGAATATGTGTCAAATTCTTCTTTCACTTCAAGCATGATAGACATCTTATTAGGTGAAAAAACAACAAAGTAAGTGCTTGTGGACATTGTCATCGCAAACTCGTGCTCAAATATTTTACTTACATTCAAATTAAACAACGAATTCAGGTTGTATGCAGAGAATGGAGGAGGAAAACAATGCGGGTTTTAGGGTGTCTCAATGGATTAGAGAAGAAAGAGATAATGATTTACGTGTGCTACTAAAGTTAGGGCCAATAAAATGCGTTATAATCTGGTTTCTATGAAGTAACTAGTATACTTCAGCACTTAACTAATATACTTTAGCGCTTAACTAATATACTTCAGCGCTTAACTAATTCATCCAGAAGCAATTTAATGCTAGCATAACTAATAGGTCCAAGCGCTTAACTAATTCTGATCTTGGTTTCATGCACGTGCATGATGTCAGCATGGCATCAACCGGTCTCACGTTAACACTAACATGAGATGTAGGATTTTTGTTTGCGCATAATCAACTAAATAAGCTCCTTAATATGGAGCTATCCATCATGCACCTTCTCCATGTTATGTTCTTAAATTTGGGGAAATGATGTGTATGAATATCTGTATTATGAAGGATATAGATGGTCTCTTTTAACTTATAAGCTTTCTATTCTTGGATAGAGAGATTAAGTTGGATCTAGATGTTCAACTTCTCTTCTGCCAAGAATCTCTATATGTTTTCTGTTTTATCAATATTGTAATATATTTTGTTATATTATGTTTTGATCAATCAGATGCTTATCAGTTATATCACACGCTGGATTGTACTCCAATCTTCTACACCATATTTTGTATGTATTGTATGCGCGCTACTTATTATTATTGGTTTATTATTATGTGTATTAAAAATTTAAAATGTTAATAAAAATTGATGGATTTTAGTGAAAATACCAACCAACATAATAAAGTGACATATAAGTGATACATAAATTGTTGGATAAAAGAATTTGATTCCATTATGAATTTTATATCTTACCTTTGGTAATTAACAATTTCGAGTCATTCTCTATGTCAGAAATTTAGTATCGAGTAGCGTGTTTGATTTCCGCAAGCATTATGCATATGAGATATGAGTTATATGACCACAATAGTTTGGCACACAAAAGTGAAGAAGATGACCTTCCACTGGCAAGGGGATAAAATAATCCATTAGCTTTGGGCCTTTGGCAGAGTTATACAAGAAACCCATAGCAAACATACTTCCTCTGTTTCTAAATACATACAACATTTGCATAGCAATTACTATTTATCTATCAATCTTATCATATATTCTTTCATAAATGTATAAGAAAAAAATATAGTCAAGCGCCGCCTTATTTATTTGATTCGTTTTAATGCATACTTTCATAATATCAATTTTTTATAATTTTTACTTATGCTTAATTAAAGATAATAAGGAACAAAGTAGTGTATTAGATTATATGTAGGTAGAAAATTTTGAATGTATTTAGAGACAAATAAAGCATATATAGGACAATAATAATGGATTAGATGCATCATATAGGGCGTGCTTTAATTTGTTCAACTTATATTTACTTATCTATAGAAAAATGTGTATCCCAAGAACTAGTTTTTGATACAAAAAACTCTAGTTTTCTTTTCTCTCTATTTTCCCTCTATTCTCGTTTCCTCCTTCAAAACCTTAGTTTTTTTTTCGGCATAGAGGTTACCACCAACCTTTTGGTTGATTGTAATCCCCAATTCTCTTGTTTTTTTCTAGTTTTTGTTTCAAGTCAATAACAAAACTCCATTCTCTCTATTGGAGTGTTGTACTACCCAATTATTGGGTTATTTCTACCCATTTATTGTGTTATTTCTACCCATTTATCGGGTTTTATCTACCATTATATTGGGGTTTATCTCTCTATGTTCTTAATTTCGCAGAAAAATTTAATTTGATGATGAAGATTTGTTGAGCCACTATGGGTTTTGATGATGACAAACTAAAGTAATAATTAACAAGGTTTATAAATTTTATGTGTGCAAGGTTCATTAATGGTGCTTTATAAAGATAATAGGTGAAGTTCCTGAGTTGGAACTCCAAGAGAAGAACGAAGTTCTTGAATTGGAACTATGGAACTGTTCCTTTGAATAATGGAATTGTTCATTTGAATAAAGGAACTGTTCCTATGGAACTATGTTAGTGGAACTGGTTTAGGAAACAAGTTGTCTAAACGAGTTCCAGAGATGGAGTAATGGATAGCATGGAGCAAATGTTCAAGGCAAATCAATACACCCTCAACAACAGTTCCTAAGCGATGATTCATGATTACAGTTTTTGTTCAACAGTTCCTCAAGGAACTGTCTGCTGTCACTAGGAGACTAAATGCTTATTGATGCGGTCATTAAGTGGCCTATTGCGGCAGTTTTGGCCGCGCAACAATTAAGGGCGCAACAATAGGTAATTAACCTATTGATGCGGTTTAAAACCGCAACAATAGGCCAAGATATTGCTGCGGTTCTTACCCAAAACCGCAGCAATAGGTATTTTTTTTAATAAAAAAATAAAGCCTATTGCTGCGGTTTTTGGTAGAAACCGCAGCAATAGGTTAACATATTGCTGCGGTTTTGGGAAAAACCCGCAGCAATAGGTGCAAGTAAATTTTTTTTTTTTCGTTTTTTGAAATTTAAATATTATAGTAGTTCTCAATAAAAATTACAACACAAAAATAACTCCAACAAACTACACATTGAATTCATGTATTGAATAAACATGATAATCTTACAATAATTACCAAAAATATAACAAACATAAAAATCGAAAAAATAAAATCAGCTACACTAAAATACAAAAAGCTTGAAAAGAAATGAAAAATAACGAAGGATTAAGAGATATGAAAAACTCCTCAAAAAAAAAAAACTGCAAAACAAACTAAAACTAAGAAATCCAAGAAATACTGCTTTGCTTCCTCTGTTTGTGGGCGAGCTACACCGCACCACCACCGAACCACCACTTCACCACCGCAGCGACGCTACCCAGACAACCACCGAAACACCACGCACTTCACCACCGCAGCGACGCTACCCAGACAACCACCGAACACCCATCGAACCTCCACCTTCTCAGCCACCTTTCCAACCCCGCACTTCCTTTCTCTCGCACACTTCCCTGTTCTCGACCCACCAGTGCCGACTCGCCTCCACCGTAACTAACCCCTTCGTCACTCGTTTTTGTTCTTCAACGACGGCGATAATAAGAGGCGAGAGATAAAGCTACCGCGCGACTTATTTGGGCACTGGTTTGGGAGAGAGAATTACGACGGTGATGAACGACCGTTGAAGAAGAACGACCGACGAGCGCCACTGATTGAACGACCGACGAAGAAGGACGAAGAGAGAAAGGAGTGGTAAGGACGACGAAGATGTTGAGAGGAGTTTCCCGGCAAGTTGAGAGCGGCCAGCGAGTTGAGAGGAGAGTGTGAGGAGATTGGAGAGAGGAGAGAAGAGAGAGGGGAGTGAGAGGTTGAGAGAAAACGGTTACATTAAAAAAAATGGGGAACAAGAACCCTAACTGCACGCGTGTCTTATATTAAAAAAAAAATGGGGATATTGCTGCGGTTTTTTGTAAAACCGCAACAATATATTAAAATATTATTTTAATGGGAAATTCCCACTGATAACCCTGTACTATGGAACATTTGCAATGGTAAACCGTTTTTCTTTTGAGTTTCAAAAATAACCCTATACTTAGTAATATTATACAACCGTGACATTAATGATGGTTAAACTGTTACTTTAACCGTTAAACCTATTTACTATCCTAACCCAAGTTAACCCCAAACCACTACCTAACCCACTAAATCCCTACCCCACCACCACCCTTCCACCGGAAGCACCATATCCCGTCACACTCTCCCTCCCGATGACTTTCTCTCTCTCCTCGTTACTCTCTCCCTCCCCGTGACTTCTCTTCTCATCTCTCTTTATCTTTCGCTGCTGTCTCCCCAGATCTTCACCGTCGCTCTGTTCTCTCTCCCCTTCACGTTGTTGGTGCTGGTGGTGTTCGTGGGGCCGGATGTGTTGTTGCATCTTTTCTTTCTCTTTAATTCGATGGTGGTGGTGCTACCGTTGTTGCACCGCTCTTGTTATGACTGCGACTTTTCGGTGTTGGGGCTTTGCCTCTCTCTCTTTTGCTCGAGTCTTCCTCCCTCCTCTGTCTGCTTTGCTGCGACCCTGATTATCTCTTCCTCTATCTTGTAGATAAGGTGGTTTCGAGTAGTTAAATGGTGGTTTTGGTGGCTGGAGTGGGGTTTAGATTGAGGGGTGGTGGTTTCAAGGGTAGGTTGGGATTTCGATGAGTCAAGTGGTTTCACGGGGTGGGACAGTGGTGGTGGGTTTAGATTCAGGTGGGGAGGTGGGACATTAGTGGTGGAGTGGGGTTCATGTGGAGAGGTGGGACAATCGTGGAGGGGTGGAACTGTGGTGGTTAGGTGGGATGTCAGTGGGCTAGGTGGTGGTCGGGGGTTGGGGTTAACCTGGGTTAGGTAAACCAATAACACTAACGGTTGAATTAACAGTTTTACCATCATTAATGTCACTTTCGTATAATATTACTAAGTATAGGGTTATTTTTTAAACTGAAAAAAAAAATGGTTTACCATTATAAATATTCCATAGTACAGGGTTACCAGTGGAAATTTCCCTATTTTAGTATATTGTTGCGGTTCTTGCCAGAAACCACAGCAATATATTTGGTCCAAAAGTCAACTTTTTTTCATAAATTTTCCCGTTGAAACCATATTGCTGCGGGTTTTTGCCGAAACCGCAGCAATATCTTTATTTTATATTTTGCCTTTTCTTTTTACGTGATATATTGATGCGTATGGGTAAAACCGCAGCAATACCACCGCAACAATAAGCAATTATTTGCTTATTCTAATAGTGTGTTCCTGAGTTAGGACGCATTCTTGTTCAACAGTTCCTCAAGGAATTGTCTGCTGTTCTTGAGATGGGACGCATAGATCTTCAGAGTCGAAGAATTAAAGAGAAAACATAAAGACTAAGTTCAAGAGTCTGCACTTAGGATTTATGTAAGTATTTTATATTACTTAGATATTAAGGAACTTAGAAACTCACTTAATAATGCGACTGACCTTTTAGAAAACACTTAAGATTTAGCAATAGAATTATATGTTTTCATTTAGTAGTTTGTAATGAGAAAGACTTCTCCTTTTATAGTGAAGTCTTCTCATGTTAGTTCCACTTATTCGTCCACTAAGTGTGAAGCAGTAACTCACGTAGAATTATTTTCCCACGTTCACACTACTTGAGGAACAAGCAAAGACATTTTCAAACACACTAACAGTAAGTGGTTTAGTGGTTGGGAAATATAAGGAGATAACTTAGGAAATCCATTTTTACTTGTTCAGTAATCAAAAAAGATTTTTATTTAGAAAATAAAATCTGTTTTATTTATTTACAATATTTCCTAAAAATTCTTAGTTAAATATTTTTCAAAACCACTTGTTGCCATCTAGTTCCCTAAAACTAAGCAATATAAAATATTACATAAATCCTAAGTGCAGACTCTTGAACTTTGTCTTTATGTCTTCTCTTTAAATCTTCGACTCTGAAGATCCATGAGTCCCAACTCAGGAACAGCAGACAGTTCCTTGAGGAACTGTTGAAGAAGAATTGTAATCATGAATCATCGCTTAGGAACTGTTGTTGAAGGTGTATTGATTTGCCTTGAACATTTGCTCCATGCTATCCATTACTCCACCTCTGGAACTCGTTTAGACAACTTGTTTCCTATACCAGTTCCACTAACATAGTTCCATAGTAACAGTTCCTTTATTGAAAGGAACAATTTCATTATTCAAAGGAACAATTCTATAGTTCCAATTCAAGAACTTCGTTCTTCTCTTGGAGTTCCAACTCAGGAACTTTACTTATTATCTTTATAAAGCACCATTATTAATTAATGAACCTTCCACACATAAAACTTATAAACCTTGTTAGTTATTACTTTAGTTTGTCATCATCAAAACTCATAGTGGCTCAACAATTTTCCCCTTTTTGGTGATGATAAACCAAAGCAAAGTATTATAAAACTGACACAAATAAAATAAAATATAACAAATCAAGATCATGTTAAGTAGAGAATGAACCAGTATAAGAACAATAAATAATCATCAACAAGAGTATTGTTTTTCAAGAATTTGTGATCAATCTTCCAAACTTATTGTGACACTACACCACCATAAATATATAATTATTGGTCAAACATGAGTTTAAATTTTTCAATTTGCTCAAACATCAATCTAGTAATATTAGCCATCCTCATGCACATGTTAATCAATTAGTTAAAGAACCTAAAGCATACTAAACATAAACCACCACTTTACCAAAGTGCAATCCATAGGGTAGAAAACAAATAGAATGTCCAATAAAATATCAAAGAGAAGATAAAAGGCTCATTTTTATGAAGGAATGGTTGGAATAGGCTAAGTGGAACAAAAAAATATATGAATTGGTCACTTGTTCCTCCACCATTACCTTCCCCAAACTTGCAGTTTACTTTGTGATCTGCCTTTGAAAACACACGTCAGTTCCTTTCAAATAACATACAGTTCCTTACTTCTTTTTCGATATTTTGAATGGAAATCCGTTGTTTGTTCCTTGCTTTAAGTTTCAAGAAACTAATTAATTCCTTTTGTTTACTTCAGATTTGATACTAAAGGAACATACATGTGTAACACCCCGATAATTCTCTCTTTTCAGAAATGCCTTTATAATATAAAACTTAGAGAATTACCCAAGTATTATCGCCCGTGTGATAACGTATCGGCTTATTCAGAATTTTGCAGCGAAAAACATCAAACTAAACTTTATAAATAATAAATCAAGTACTTCGAAAACAACCCACTTTATGAAAGTCTATCACACCAACTTATAATAACATTATCCGACTAATCAGAACAAATTAACAAACTAAGTTTACACAAGCTCTCCATTCCCAGATTCCCAATGATGCTACATCTGCGGACCTGTAAATGTCAATGCTCTAGAAATGCTGCTCACCAAAATTGGGTCATCACAGGATCAATAAGGCAAAGCCATGATCAACAATCACAAACAAAGCACGTAATCAGCAAAGCTGAGTACTACATAACACTACATAACCAATCCTAATCATGATACTAAGAAATAGTAAACAGAGATAAATAAGTAATACAACCATATAACATTCTGCAGATGACTTCTACTGAACTAAACTTTAATCAACTTTTATTATATTAAATGGAATAGTTATTGGACCGAGTTGTCTAACTAAAAACCAGCCTTCACCTAGGAAGACGAAATACGGGCGCGACTCAGGTATTCCATAATGACCGCGATATCGAGGAACCTTTGAATAAAAAGAGGAATGGTGATCAATCCAATTCCCAGAAAAAGCCATGGCCCGCTCACCATGTACCCCAACTCCTGATTGTCCAACTTCAGACGTGCACCAGTCTAAAGCTTATAACTATCCAAGTTACACTTTACGTGATTTACAATTTATTACTTGTTATGACACACATACAAGCAACACAGAATATAATTCAACATTCACAACTGAACCTCTTTTATCTTAGGATTAAATAAGTGATCACACGACTTACAATCCATGATTACTTTCTTTAATTCCAACCTTTCTTACTTTGTTGGACCTAGCCAACAATCAATCTTACCTTTCAAAGCCACAACTTGTCAACTTACCAAATAAGGCCCACAGTCCTCATAAAGTAGTGAAATACAAAAAGGGAACAATGATCAAACATGATCCAATACTAATAAATATATTAATTCCCCCATGTGAATTAATAAATAAGGTTCCCAATCCAATTAACATGCTTGCATCAATATTCCATACAAACATGATATTCTACTCATAATCAAATATTATAATTAACATGTTTGCACACAGGCATAAAACATGCAAAATCCAACATAATAAATATCATACATGAACTCAACCAAGTTCCTATACATGATACTACATAATTCTCCTTCATAAAATCATGATACTATCTCAATCATCACATAGGCATGTACGTACCTTGTGTAAACTAGTCGACTGACCACTTTAGCCCCTTTAGAAATCTCCTACGGAATACTCTCCGCCTAGAAATCCAATATAACTAAAATCAATACTTTTAACTAAAAAGACAGCAACTTAAAATATTTAAAATCCCCTTTAAACATATTCAAAAGTTGATTTTTCTATCAAAACTCCAATTACTTTTAATTCCTAGCATAGTACTACCATACTAGTAATTAAAATTCTTAAAAATTCCCTAAATAAAATGCTTTCTGAAATTCCAGCAACTTATAAAATCATAAAACCTTCTTTAAACCCTCTTAAACATGTTTAAAATCATAAATTAAATTAATCTCATAGTATTTAATATGCTACTATGGTTTTCTAATAATTAACACCCTAAAAATCCATGCTTTAATTACTAAAACTTCAAACTAACAATAATAAACAAATCTGAATTTTTATTCTTATAATATAATATATATATGAATCAAGATTATTCATTAAAACAGTAAATTAACATTGATAATCATGATTAACATTAAAATAAAGCATAAAAACATAGTCTTTAATGGAAAACTTGAGGAAAAGGAAAGAATTAAACCAACTCAAGATAAAAGGGAGGAGGCGCCGGCCAAGGAGGAGTCTTGGTGGCAGCAGCGACGGTCAACGGCGGTCAACGACGGCGGCGGTGACGTTTCTTAGCAAGGAAGAAAGCGTTACTTGAAGAAGAAGAAACAAAAGCTTGAGAGGAAGAAGAAAAGAAAATTACGTGGAAGAGGAGAGAGAGAGAGAGAGAGAGAGAGAGAGCCGTGAGAATTGAGAGGAAGAGTGAAGAAAAATAGTTTGTGTAGGGCAAATAATTGGGCTTAGGGTATTTATAGTTAGGGTTTTCTTTTGGGCTTAGGAAAAAGGAATTGAAGTTTAAATAGGATTCGATGATAACTAGGATTGATGAATGAGGACTCCTAGTATCAATATAACTCCTCTTTCCCAATCTACTTAGAATTTGGGTTCCTCAAGTCCATTAGACTTCTTTTCTAAATCAAATTCATATTTCAAACCTTTTTCAAAGCATGATTAATTAAAATATTTTCAACTTCCTTAAATCCTTAAAATAATTTCATTTGACTTTCAAAAATAGTCAACCTACTTAAATAATAAAAATCATTTGAACTAAAATATAAATATATAAATGATAAAATATATTTATAAAATCCTTTAAAATTATGGGGGATTACAACATGGGACTACTAGAACCCAAAGATTTTATGACAGCTTTGTAGAACTAGGAACTTGCATAACTTATGGAATGTTGAATCTTTTCTCTATCTCCCTCTCACACATCTCTCCTTTTATTTTCCTGTTTGCTCTCATATTTTTGTTTCTTCTTTGTCTCCCTCAATATCTCCTTTTTCATCGCCATATCAACTTAGTCTCCCTCAGATTTTTCTTTTTATTTTCTTAGTTCCCCATCAAATGTTGCATCATCATCAATATTTAAGGTTATAGTGGAGGAACACAAATTAAAAGATTTGAATATATGGTGAACTGATTTAGAAAGGAAAAAAGGTGTGTAAATATGATATGAAAGGGTTGGAGGAATTTTGAGATCTTTAAAAGTAAATAATGGAATAAGAGGTTTGATAATTTAGAGAATGATATTGCTCGTTTATACACATAATTGGACATTCACATGTAATGCACTTGGTGTGGGTGGAATGTATAACAAATGAGTTCCTTGAATGAAAGAAACTACACTTTTTACTTCCTCTTCCTTTTGACTAACAATTAGCAATATGGACAGTAAGGGTAATATTACAAGGAAATCAGTGAGTTATCTTTTAAATTTAACCCATGACTATGCGGATATTGATCATCAAATAAGAGACTATCCTCATTAGGAAAATGAGAATGGAAAAGGCAAAAGCAAGGAACTATCCAGATATAGATACAACAAGCCAACTTTTGCCAAACCAAACTTCAAGAAACCCATGATAGACGCGTGGGGAGAAACGGATTCTGAAGACGAAGAGGAACAACCTTATGAAGAGACTGTCAACCTCTGTCTCTTGGCAAACTTAAATGAAACTGATAAAGTTCCATCTAATGAGGTAAATTCCACTACTCTTCCATCGCCGTCGAAAGCCAAATTAATTGAATTATTGTTGGAAACACTAGATGGTTATAAAGGACTTGGAATATTGAAAAGCCAAAGTGATAAGGCTGAGGAACTTAGGGTTCACAAATTGAGTTGTAATTTGGGGTTCAAGGGTTGAGTAATCCTTGTAAGACTTAGAGCTAAGTCAGTGAATGTAGGTGTAGACACATAATCGTGTCTCCCCATTTAAGAATCTGATGATGAAACATATTGTGGTCTTAATTGGCCTGACCCAAGGGCAGAGCAGTCTGAAAAGCCATTCAAAACCATTTCGAAAAGTGTTAAAGTCCTATTTTAAAGCCCAATTAATTATTCATGATAATTAATTATATTTTGAGCCCAATTCTTTGAAAAGCCCAATTAATTGTTTAATAATAACTAACTGATTTATTTTAATAGATAAATATGTTCAAAAGATATTTTTTATAAGTTAAAATTAGATTTTATCCCGTAAAATCAGATATCCGTAATAAAAGAATAAAAGAAATCTTTTAAAACGCGTTTTCTAAAAAGCTGGCAATGACACGTCAAGAGCCAGGCTGGTGCGCTTAGCGCACCAGCTTGCTCCTGGCGCAGGACCGTGCGCCCAGCGCACGTCAGTGCGTCAGGCGCAGCTTTTCCTGACACGTGGCACTGTGCCACACACTGTGCATTGCGCTTGGCGCAAAGATCTGCATGAAGCACATGTTTCTTTCTTATATTTTTCAAAGCGCGTACCATGTATATGCTTTTTACTGGTCATGCCGCGTCATGCGCTTGACACGTCAGCTGCGCCAGGTGCAGCTGGCGTGTGAGGCGCAGTGCCGTTTTCCCTATAAATTGGCCTGATTTCCGTACAGATTTAAGGACGGACTTTTCACATAACACTCGAGGAATACTTTACGAACCTCTCTACGAACTACAAAACTTCCCTACAAAACTCATGCTTTAAAAAACAAATACATTCAATCTACATACTTTCATACATTCAGATTTTCAGGCTTCACGATTGCTCGTATCAAAGGTTGTCAATCTCGCAAACCCAAGCCACGGTATAATCCTGAGGGTCCTTAAGTAAATTATTTTTATATTAAAGTTACTAACAGTTTTCTTTCCTGATGTAGGTCTTTAATGTAAAATCGCTATACTGTATATTCTAACCTTTTTTTCTATATTTTCTTTTATTTTATTTTATTATTATTCAATGCTTTTGTATATTAATTATATGCCTGCCTGATTGTTCTATGCATATTATATGATTGTCCCTGCTTTATTGCTTTTATCACCCCACATGTTATTTTTGCTAATCAAAGACCTAAACCTAGGTTCCCTGTAATATTGATTGCTTAATAACATGTCATTAAAATTAGTGTTTCTATGTGTTTCCTGAACCTACTGAGACTAAATATTTTTAGGGTGTTTAAAATGTTATATGATTATTCTTTGGTATAAAATTTGTAATGAATTGATATTTAGTAGAGGCCAACTTTGGGCGAATGTGGTTCATTATGACTATATTCATACCCTCACCCCCGAACTCAATCTTTGGTTCATTTTGACCATCTATGGAGTCAGGACGGGAAAATCTACATGGGATAATTTGTCCCTATGATTTTCCCATATCCAATTAGGTTTATGATTCTTCCTAAAAAGAATTGTTGGTGACTTCTTTCAATATTAAACAACTTTCAATAAAACCTTAACAGTGGGGTAGTCAAATATAATATGCACTCGCACCGCGTAGGCGAAATAAAAACACGCCTACAGTAGGCTTCAGAGTAGAAGCAAGAGAGAGAAGAGTTCCAGTAATCAAAGGGGATTACTGTGGGGAACTTGAGTTCGAGAGTAACTCAAGTTAGAGAGGGTAGAGTTACAGTAATCGAAGGGGACTACTGTGAGGAACTTGAGTTCGAGAGGAACTCAAGTTGTAGAGAGTGATTGTAATAGAGTTGTTACAATAATATAAGTTTTTGAGGTTTTCCCTTCTTGACAAGGTTCTAGAAGTTTCCTCAATTTTATATTTCTCTGTCTCTCTGAATATTGTTCCTTTATTGTTTTAAAAATTCCACAAGAAACTTTGCTAAAAGTTCCAAGTACAATTCACCCCCCTTCTTATACGTGTTCCCATTGAAGTATCAAGATTTGTGCAGTGTCGCAACATAATTCAATTCTACATTTACAACCAATTGGATCAAATTCAGTTCTATTTCAAAACTATAACAGATCGAAAGACCCTATCATGGAAGGATGTAGATCATATGATGGAACACAATATACAGAAGTGTTAGTAGATCTCATTTACAATGATTGTGGTTTTGCTAGGTTAGAATTTTACCTGATCAAAATTGTTATGTACTCCCTCCGTATTTTTTTTTATTTTACTCAGCTCGGAATATTGGCACTGTTCTCTATTAAAGAGAATCTTCTAATTTAAAAGAAATTTTCAAAAATGGAAAAAGTTAAGATAAAACTTAGGAAATTTTTTTTTTTTAGAAAAAATGAGATAAAGTAAAATAAAACAAATTTAGAGCATAACCAATGGTTGATCCAAAATCTTTGGCTCATCAAATATTTTAATACTTCCTCTATCTTCCACCTCATTTATGATCTACTATTAATTTTTATGATCTATTCACCCCCAATGGATAATCTATAATTTTAGATCTTCACATTTTCTCTCCTACTTTTTACCATACCCCATCATATAGTCTCTTTCCTCATCTCCTTTCCATTCCATCTTTTTATTGAATGTGGATTATTTAAGAATCAATTAATGATTATTGAGTGTAAATAATTTATATGTTCGTGATTAAAAATAATTTATATGTTTGTGATCCATAACTAATCTTTATTATGAGAGAATTTATTTTTGTGGGGTGGATAAATGATAAAAAGAAAAAAAAATATGACTTTCAATAACAAAATGAGCTCAAAAATAAGATGTGTAGAAATAGCTCAATATTAGTCTCTATTTATAGACACAAAAAATATATCTGTTGGTGTTATTTTATAAAAAAAAAATTAAACTGTACATATGCTCGTTGCAAAAATTTGCAACGTTACTAATTCAGTGCAATATAGACCATTAGATTTATGAATGAAGATGGTTAGATCTCTGCCACGCAGCAGAAGTGGGGCCTGCGTCATATTCATCTTCCTCGCAACTTGCGCCATGTGGACAATGAACCAACTTTTATTGTTGGGTTTTAGATCGTTGCAACGATCTTATCTTCATCGTCGCTCTTTCCTCCTTCTTTTCTCTCTCCTATTTTTTTTATTGTTTTTTTATTCTCTCTCTCATCATGATCTATAGATGAGATCAACCAATGATATTACTCTTAGGGTGAGTTTAACGCAAGTCTTACGGATGAGTCTTGCTTTATACTCTCCCAAGACTCCTATCAGACTTGCATTAATGCAGTTTGCAAAGTGGAGGAGTCTTGACAGGATTCTTGAAAATAAAGACTCGCTTCAAGATTTGTCCAAAGATGAAATGAATTCAATAAAATGATGGTAAAGTAATGTGGAGTGAGTCCGGAAGGAGTTTGAGGGATAAAATATAAAACTAGAATCAACCTGAGGTGAGTATGAAGAATAAAAAAAAGCATGTAAATTTAGTGGAAATATGATATGGCGCGGAGATTGGAGTTGAATCTGAGTGATAAACTCACCCCTTATCGATAATGTAAAAAAAAAAAAGGTACATTGTAACTTATCACATAAGGTAAAAAAAAGGGGAAAGCCTCGTGTATATCAATTTGACGCTCATTCATTATCAAACAAGTTCACGCTCTACCAATTTGCTCTCATATGGGTACCTAAAACATTTGCATTTAGAACCAAAAAAAGATTTAAAAATTAAATTTTCTATTATTACCCAATCATCTTCTAAAAGGTACCATTTTAGCACCAATATTATTTAGGTGTACTCTGATCTTCATTTGAACTTAAATGAACTGAATTTATTAGACTTGATTGGACTTAATCAGCCTGATTTTACTTTATATTTACACTTGAAATATAATTTTAAAGGTGAATAAAATGCTCCAGTGAATTTTTTTTTGATACTTTTAAATTTTTTTTATTTTAAATTTTTTTATGTACGAAATGTAAATGCATGTCATTCAGTACCAATCTGAAGAGTATTGAGTACTAAATTTGTGTTCGATACGAGTATACGACATTGGCCACGTCCAGTATATGTAGGATATGGGTGTAAAAAGATCTGATTTGAGCGACCCGATCTAATTATTCGTCGATCTGTCCCCAAAATTTTGGATATCCTATCCCATTTTTTATTTTTGCATAGTCTGGATCGGGTATCTAGATAGAATATTGGATTTTCGGATCGAATTTATGGATCGACTTGTTTTAGTTTCTGATAATCCGAAAATCTAGTTTAAAAACTGTTTTCAATGAAAATCAAAATGGTCTTTAGTTTGAAAAATCCTAAATCTAATTAATTGTCCGTTTATTACTCATCACTTCCTCATGCCTCTCACTTCAATTCACTCTCTTCTCTTCAGTTATGCTTCTACTCTTCTCTTCACGCCGCACTAAGCAGTAGCAATTTCAGCAACGTTTTGATTTTTCAGCAGCATTACTTAGCAGCGTCTTGATATTCCAACTCTTAATCTAATTGGCAGTTAGCACTACTTAGCAGTAGCATTTTCAGCATCGTTTCAGCAACATTTCAGCAGAATCACAACAACATTACAGTAGCATTACATACAACAAATTAGTGATAATACATCAACAACATTACAGTAGCATTACATACAACAAATTAGTGATAATACATCAACAAATTAGTGATATACAGCAGCAAATCAGTGATATATATGACAAATTAGGTCGGTTTTTTCACCATATACCCCTGACAAATTAAAAAATTCATGATATACCCTCAATGTTCCAAAAATTCACCATATACCCCTGACATTTCAAAACTGTTCACAACTTACCCTTTTTTAACGTCGGTTAAGTCGCATTACCATGTATTTACAAGTTTGCCCCTACTTAGTGTTAAGTGTTTTGGCGGCATTTATTTCCTGGACACGTCATGTTCTTGCAGTTTATGAAAGAAAAAAAATTAAGGCCCTTCATCTTCTTCATCTTTGTTCACCCCAAATCGCGAAAAAAAACCCTACAAATTTTCGAAGTAAACGAAGTTGCTGAGTGATTCATCTTGGACTACTGAACGCGAAGACGCAATTGTTGGTGGTGTTGAAGAATAACGAAGCAGAGGAAGCAATTTGGAAAGTTCGCGGAGGGCAAAATTCAAATTTTTTAACAAAATTTGAACTCAGGTTAGTTAAAGTTGGTTCGCATTATGTTTAGGGTTAATTTCTGGGTTTATGTGTTTGTTTGATATGCTTTGAAGTGTCCATTTTGCTAAAAGTAGATTTTTTTTGTTGTTTGATTTGATGTGCATGTGTTAGGATGGTAGCTGTTTGGTTGTTGATGCACTATGGTTCTCATGACTTTGATGTTAGGGTTAGTGACACTGACTTGTGTCATTTGATTGGGTTGTTTGAGGAAATAGTTACTGAGTCTGAGAAGCAAAATGTATACTTACCCAAAGCATTTAGGTTGTTATTCAGAGGGCCTAGAACAAATAGAAAAACAGAGCTTGCATCTGACATGGATTTGACAAGGTTGTGGGATATGTATGTGGGTAGTGACACCATAGAACTGTGGGTTGAGGAAACAAACAATCCTGGGATAGTTTTTAGGTCATATTTAGGTTTGAAGGAAGAAGCTGAGAGAGAGGTCAAGGAACAGAGGAGGCTTTTTGAGGAGAGGTTAAGGAAGGAGAGGGAGGAGGAACTGAAAAAACAAGCTGAAGAGGAAGAAAGATTGAGAAAACAGGAGGAGCTTGAAAGGGAAGAAGAGGAGTTAAGGAGGCTCCTATTGGCTGTGGAGGTCCCAGTTAGGGATGCAGAGCAACCTGAGGTTGTCTGTGAGTACATGAGGGTTTACTCCTCACAAGACCATGTTGAGGAATTTCCAGGGGATTCACAACCCCCACCATCACAAGACCAACAAAATGAGCCTTCACCATCACCTGCAACACCACCTGCTTCTCCAAACCACTCACCACCACCTGCTTCTCCAAACCACTCACCACCACCTGCCACACCACCTAACCCCTCACCAGCACCTCCTTCACCTCCAACTGCCACACCCTCACAACCACAACAACCTCCCTCACCTCCACCAGCTAGCCCCCTAACTGAATCACCACCACTTTACTCACCACCCCATTCACCAGACCACTCAACACAACCCCCCTCAACACAACCACCCTCAACACAACCTGCTGCAAGCCAAAAAGGGCAGTCATTCCAGCCAACATCACAGCCCCTCTCAAAGCCAAAAAGGAGTAGGCATGCTGGCTTTAGGATACCTAAGAGTACTGCTGTTAAATTTGGGATCCCAAGGCCTAAGATGAAAGCTGATGTAAGGAATAGCAGGGGGAGGGGGAAGCTAACTGAAAGTCAGGTGAGTGAGGAGTCTACTGAGGATGAGAGTGATGATGATTTTAGTGATGGATGCCGATGAGAGCGAGTGGGGATGAAATTTTGGAACCGATTTCATTGAGGATGAAATCAATATTGATGTAGAGGATGATATAGGTGACAAAACTTTTGAGGATCACCTTGATGGTAGTGCATCACAGGCAAAGTTGTATAAAAATGGGACAATTTGGTGTGATGCACCCTTTGGATCAATCAAATTGCACCCTTGGCTTATCTTCCCTAACAAAGAGGAGTTCCTAGATGTTTTGAGGGATTTTTGTATACGGGAGGGGGTTTGGATTGAACATAGAGAAGGCCGATAAGAAGAGATTCACGACCACTTGCATTATGGAATGTCAGTGAATGGAGGATACATGCATCGGTCTTGAGTGATAATGTATCTTGGGCAATTAAGACACTAAGGGGTGAGCATACAACTTGTGGGAGACTCGGAGGAGAACCCCATGGTGAGTTCTAAGTGGCTTTGCAAGCAGTTGGCTAATGAGGTGAGAGGAAACCCAGACATTCATGTTGAGTCCCTCCAAACTGTGTGCATGAATAGGTTTAGGTTAAGGGTAAAAAAAGGTTGTTGTACAAGGTTAAGAGTTTGGCAAGGGTGGAAATTTATGGGGGCTTTGAGGAGGCATATAGTATGCTTCCTAGGTATGCTGAGGTGATTAAGGAGACAAACCCAGGGAGTTATGCCCTCATCAGTTGGACAGGAGACACAACCCAAAGTGAGCCCAAGTTCAAGTCTTGCTTCATAGCCTTTAGTGCTCAGGTTAAGGGCTTCATTAGAGGATGCAGACCCATTATTGGGATAGATGGAGCTCATCTGAGTGGCAACTACAAGGGGATTTTGTTGACAGCAGTTAGCATAGATGGCAACAATGAAATTTTTGTCATTGCCTATGCTATTGTGGCAACTGAGAGCATTGCTTCATGGAGCTACTTCTTCAGCAATCTGAAATTGGTTTTTTTGCAAGAAGGGTGCAAGAGGACTGACTGGACCTTCATAAGTGATAGGATGAGGGTAACATCCTTAACTTATTCAGTTAATTTCATGACATTCATTTACTTGCCAGTTAAATGTGTTGAGCATATCTTGTTTTCTTATTTGCAGGGTGTTGAGTCAGCATTGCTAGATGTGTTCCCTCAGGCAACAAGGAGAATTTGTTGTCAACACCTCTACAGCAATTGCAAGAATGAAGGCTTCAGTGGGACAACCTTCCATAAACTTTTACGGGATTTGCACTGATGCTTACAACCACTATGTGTACACTAAGGCCATGGAAAAGATAGCCAAGTACAATGCCAAAGTCAGTTGAGTATTTGGAGAAGTGTACGAGAGCGGTGGAGCATAGCATTCTTTGACGGTGGTGTTTGTTGTGATCACAACACCACAAATTTTGTGGAATCTTTCAATGCCTGCACTAAGCCATACAGGGACTTACCTGTACTGACCCTACTTGAAGGTATTGGTTTTTTTTGTTTGCATTTTCTTGCTTTTAAATCTTCCACTAAATCAATGACATGGTTTATCCCCTTGGTTTTTTTTGCAGAAATAAGAACATGGTGCATGAGGAGGACTGGAGCAAGGTTTGATAAAGCTGTGGACATGGGTTCAAATGAACTCACAGAGTATGCAAAGAGGATTTTGGAAGTAAGGAGTGATGAGTCAAGGTTCTGTTATGCCACAGCATGTGGAGGTGGTGAGTATGAGGTGAGGGATGCCAATGTGAACTTTCCTATTAAGCTTACAACTTCTAAATGTGGGTGTGGGAAATGGCAAGGATCGGGCATCCCTTGCAAACATGCTCTAAGAGTCATATTCAATCAAAGGCTTGAGCTGGCGATTTTGTTTCCCCATTCTTCAAGGGCGGCAATACAAGCTCACTTATGGTGATCATATCCACCCTATGCCTGACCCCACTCAGTGGCCTGAGTTCAACCTCCCTCACATTGCCCCCCCCGATATCAAGAGACCACCTGGCAGACCTACAAAGCAAAGGAGGAGAGGGCCTAATGAAGCTAAGAAAGGGAAGAGGCACAGCTCAGTTAGGTGCAAAAAATGCAAGGAAGTGGGCCACAATTCCAGGACTTGTGGAACTGATAAAGGGAAGGAGAAAGGCACCAAGAGAAAGACAGCTGCAGCTTCTACAAGCCAAGCACCACCTAAGAGGGCCAAGAAGACTTCCAAGGCAGATGGAGCTTCCACCAGTCAAGCACCACCTAAGAGGGCCAAGAAGTGATTACTGTCCTTTTGCACAGTTTTTTGGGGTTAGAGTTTGACAATATAACTTTTTGTATAGCACTCATTACATATTCAAGCAAGCCAAAACATGAATTTTTTGTGCATTAAGTTGCAAATAGGATTATAATGCTAGAGGCCAAGAAGCCATACTACTTTTGTAAAGCAAATAGGTGGCAGTTATCTTTTCGAACTAAACATTACAGCTATGTGCTTCACTTGAAGATTACAAATATCAGCACCACAAACATGATTAGCCCTATTTTAATTGCTGTTGTCATTAATTTTTGTTGTTGTTTAACTTTCTTCCTAAGTTGCTTCACTTCTTCTCTCAACTGGCTACTTGGTGCACTCTCTTCTTCCTCTTCATATCTGCTTCCTCTATTCTGTCCTGACATAAGTCTGCTGCCCCTGCTCATATATTCTTGTTGGGTGTTGTAATTCTGCTCAAATGTCCCTTTGCACCATTTGAAGTTGTTGCAATCATCACACTTATAGTATAGTCTGCTTGGATTTGTTGCTGTCTCTGAACTTCGAATGCTAAATCTTCTTCTACAACTACAGTAACAATTAGGGACCTTAACATATGGAAATTCATGAGAAGAAGAGGAGCTTTTACTATGTGAACTCATTACATTAAAGTGATGCAATTGCTTATTAAAAAAAGGGGATGCTAAACAGCCAGAAAACCTGCTGTATTTATAAGCTAAAACCCAACGGCTAGTTTTTTAAATCTGGAAAAATAGCCGTTGTAGCATCAAAGGGTATTTGGTGCAATAAGTTTACATTAAAGGGTATATGGTGCATTAAGTTTCAAACTCACGCCCAGTTAACGGACGTTAACGAAAAGGGTAAGTTGTGAACAGTTTTGAAATGTCAGGGGTATATGGTGAATTTTTGGAACATTGAGGGTATATCATGAATTTTTTAATTTGTCAGGGGTATATGGTGAAAAAACCGTGGCAAAATGGCAATGGCACTTTGGATTCCCTCAATAGCCTTAAAACTTGTGCATTTTTGTATAAATGAGCATTTATGAAATTTATCAAAAGGAAGAAATATATATTTATCGGATTTGGATATTCGATCTGGAAAATTCGAATATCCAAACATTTGGATATGGAGTTTTTTTCGGATCGAGTACATATCATAATTTTCCTGATTCGAATTTTCAGATATCTGAATTTTTTTAATAGGATCTTTTCTAATACTTCCTCTTTTTTTTTAGATGACCCGTTTTGACTTTTGACACAATTCACATATGTGACTTTGACTATCTTTTGTGATTTGTACTTAAGGAAAAATATTGTAATGTAGGAATTTGTTAGATTCATCTCGATGTATATTTCCCAAATATCAACTTTTTGTAATTTTTTCTTAATTAAAATTAAAGGTATAAAAGTTTAAAATAGTGCATTAGTTGTAAGTGTGCCCAGGGTTAACTAAAAATAATTGAGGGAGTATCTGAAGAATCATCCCCTCGGATCGATATCTATCCTCCCTCGTAAAAAAACAAAAGTTTGCAAACTCCAAAGTTCCGTACGTGTCGCGCAAAATTCAAGAATAGCCAGATCCATGTGTATCATGTGGAGTCCGTCAGTTGGACGTTGGGAGTTTCTCTATCATGTGAATGTACCATTTAGCAACTAGCAAGCCAGGTCCCACCTGTGCGCACCTAATCCATGGCGCTCTTAATTACACGTACTCGAGTCTCTCTTTTTTTCAATTGTAAATTTGTTGTGGTCCCTTTCCCACCTACTGTAACAACAATAATTAATCAAGACTCTGAAATGCCTATGAGCAACAAATGATACGTTTAGGATAGAGAAGTGGATATATATTTTTTTTTTTTGACAATAAGTAAGAGAAGTGGATATAATTTTGCTATAAATAAGATCATCGGCATCAAGTAGATGAGCAAAGAAAATAAGATAATTAACCAAGTAGTAGCAAGCAGTGGTAATTCTTAAGTTCATCACTCAGAAAGTTCCTACAAAAACATCACTCAAACATGTCTTACTTCAAACTTGCTGTCGTCGCATTTTTTCTGTTCGCTGCTTCAGGTTTGTTTCTAAAAAAAAAATTCTTAAAGTTTTCTCATGTTAAAAAAACAAGTAGTACTCCCTTTTGTTATCTTTCATACTTTGACGGTGCACGTTTGCAAATGCACTTATTCAATTTTTAATATCTCTCGTTACCTATTACTCCCTCCGTTTCAAGATATAAGGCACACACGATGTTCAAGGTCGAACTTTGACCGTTAATTACTCATAATTCATGTTGATAGAAAAAATGTTGTTATACTATTTTTCAAAACGAATCCAATGGTATAATTTTTATCATTTTTATTTGTCATATTATAAGAGATATTTGTGGTCAAAGTAAATTTTCGTGAAGCGTGAATGTCTTATATTTTGAAACGAAGAGAGTAGTAAAAATTATAATAATTGATTATAATAAATAAAATACTCACTGAGACGAATCAAACAAGACCCCACATGACTATATTTTTTCTTATATATTGAGAATATTTAAAAGATTCTCTTTAATTGCGAATAGTGTCAAGATTCCAAGTGAAAAAGATAAAAAAATACAGAAGTATTTTCTTGAAGGCTGAAGCAGTGACTTTTTATTTATAATAAGAAGTATTTTCTTGTGTGAAGATTATTTATCTCAATCATTTTTAAATAATAAAATCATTTATTTTTTATTATTTATAAATGATTGAGATAAATAATTTGAATTGTCGCTGGCCGTCCACTTGAATAGTAGTACTAGTTTAGTAGTTTTATTTAGTAATAATCTCATTTTTTTGGTGAAATCTCTCAAAATAATTTGAAATATTATTATATTTGTTTTATACTTTCTCCATTTTATTAAGCTGTACTGTAATACTCCCTCTATTTCTTTTTAATCTACACACTTTCTTTTTTGGTCCATTTCTTTTTTAATTCTGTGCACACTCTTTTTTTTTGTATTTTGTGAATAGCGTCACATCTACTTTCTCCTCTTTTTCACCCATGTCATCCAGCTTTTTAATATTTTAACCCACTTTTTAATTTCTATACGACTTTTCATTTATCTCTCTCCACCTTTTCGTATCTCTCCAATACTTTTTGCACTTTCTCTTGGTTATCCCAAAAGTGAATTGAGTAAATTAAAATGAAACGGAGGGAGTATATGCCAATGCACAATTATAAACATTAATATCTTTAATTTATGTATAACTAAAATAATTAGTGGATATTTTGTTGATATAGTAAGACAAATCTAACAAAATCTTACGACCATCCGATTATGTCTATCCTTACAATAATATAAATTGATCAACATGATATACTACATATAAATAGCGTCAACAGTTGATATACTACAAATAAAAAATGAATGAAATATAACATTCATAGGAAGCCTTTATTTTTAGGTGACATACGCTAGAAGACTTTAGAAAGATTGGAAACTGAAACCTTAAATTATATTGGGACTTACATTTTCAACATCAGGAATTATATTGAAAATGTTGATGAATTAAAGTGAGGATTATACATTTCAGTTTGTCACTAAAAACAATCCGTTCAAACCCTATACCTTACAACTTTGGATAATATCTTTGAGATTCATCCTATAGTATTTGACAAAAATCAAATAGATCGATGTTTATGGAAGCATGACAGGAGTATAAGTCACATAAATTACTTCTTTTGTTAATGTTTTTATCTAACTTATTCCCTTAGCTTCCTATTTACTCCATCCGTCCCATAATATAGTACTTACTTCTTTCTTTTCACGGGAATTAAGGAGAATGGAGGGAGCAGTAGTTGATTCTCAAAAAATATATTTAATGGAGTACTTCTTTATTTCCTTTTTCCTTAAAAAAAATCAAAAAGCAAAAAAATTTCCTTGGAATGGTGCAAATCAATAAATAGGAGCACACATTTTGAAAGAAAGGTAGGAATATTTTGGAAAGTTTGTGTAAAAATTGAGGATAAATTAGTGAAATAAATTGATAAAAAATAAAGTAGGCTGGGACATCCAAAATAAAATGTAAGCACTATATTATGGGACGGAGGGAGTAGTTTACTACTAATATAACAACTTTATTAGCTCATCACGTTTTACAAGATTGAATGATATAAACAATTAGACAAAAAATTTAACAGGGTTTATATAAGATACTCAACACATAATATTCAGGGAAAATTACATTCAATAACATAAATTTTGGCCCAACTACAATCATTGACACGAACTTGACGCGCTGACATAGTTAGCGATTTGATCTAAGATATTTGTCACTTTATTTTTTACAGCTATGGCAATGCCTGATGCAAAAATTCAACCCGTCACAAGGAGAGAAATGGTGGGTGAAGGACTGCTGCAGACAGAAATAAAAGCATTGATAGAACTTAAACAAGTTGAGAAGGCAATGATTTCAAACTTACGGCAAAAAATGATGGGAGCAGATGATCACTGTGCTCCATCAGGTACCATTTGTTCGCCCAATGGACCTGAACAGTACTGTTGCTCCCACTCCTGTGTTCCTCATCCTATGCTTAGGATTTTTGTTTGCGCATAATCAGCTAAATAAGCTCCTTAATATGGAGTCATCAATCATGCACCTTACTAAATAATGTGTATGAATATATGTATTATGAAGGATATAGATGGTCTCTTAAGTTTCTATTCTTGGATAGAGAGATGAAGTTGGATCTGGATATTCAACTACTCTTCAGACAAGAATTTCTATGGTTTTTGTTTCTTCAATAATGAGAGACATCATCCTTCTTGTAATATATTTTGTTTTTTGTTTTTTTAATAATGATAGATGCTTATCACGTCAGATCATACTTCAATCTTCTACGCCTCATTTTACCCTCGTACGCAATAAAAACACGCCTAAATATCTAATATCAGGAATCATATAATCAGTTTCATAAATATGTTTCAGTAATGAACAATTTCGGTGATACTTAATAGTGTTTTGCCAATACCAGTTTGTTTAAATTTTATAGAAAAATTGTCAAGAAAAATCCGAAGTTTAAGACATTTTCCCAAAATAGTCCCAAGTTTACATTAACTTTAAAATCGCAAGTTTATTCCCTATTTTACCAAATTGATCCGAGGAGCATAGTTGACTGCCCATTAATAGTTGTGGCTTAATTAGGCCATGTTCTTTTAGACTTATTTTTAGTTTAGTTCAGTTCAGTTCAGTTCAATGTTGTTGCTGTAATAATAATAATAATAATAATAATAATAATAATAATAATAATAATAATAATAACAATAATAATTATTATTATTATTATTATTATTATTATTATTATTTTTATTATTATTATTATTATTATTATTATTATTATTATTATTATTATTATTAGTGTTGTTGTTGTTGTCGCCGCCGTCATCGTTGTTGTTATTATTATTTATTATTATTATTATTATTGTTGTTATTATTATTATTATTATTATTATTATTATCATCATTCTTATTATTATTATCATTATTTTTAATTAATAATAATAATAATAATAATTATTATTATTATTATTATTATTATTATTATTATTATTATTATTAGTATTATTATTATCTCATTTCGGTTCGGTTCGGTTGATTATCTTACTCCAAAAGAACGGGGCCTTAGTTGCGCGTGATCTCTCTATCTTCTTCTTTTTTTCCCCTGTTTTTGCCTCTGTTTCATTTTCCCTCTTAGCGCAAAATTTTTCTTCCCTTTATTTGTTTTGTCCAGAGGCGTATTATCTTCGGCATAAAACAACCAGATGAATCAAGCGAATTAAATTATAACTAATTAATAGTAATGATAATAATTTAAGAACTGAACTGAACAAATTGAACTGAACTGAACTAAAAATAAGTTGGAGAGAACATGCCCTAATTTGTCACTTCAATTACTTATCTTCCTTTATTTGCTCTCCAAATTATTTTTAGTCCAAATTTGTCCTTTTTTTTCAATTTAAATTTTTAACCAAGTTTTTCCTTCTTTTGTCAAACTAACACCAAGACATCTTCCAAGCATATAAACTAGAGTCTGCACTAATTAGCAGAACTACTTTTCCCTCAAATCAAAATGCCTCATGAGTCATGACAAAAGAGAGATCTTTCGGCCTAGATGCTATCCGATGAATATACTATATACCCATTAACGTAAACTACTGCAGCAACATAAAATGTAGCCTGATGATATGGAGAACTTGCAGCTCGCTTCCATGTACCATGTCTGAGGTGAGTTTGATAAATTGGGGATCTGAAAGAAGATATTTTACGGCGTCGATACGCATCGAGATTCGAGATTTTTCTATCGAATTTTCTGGTAATCGAAAGAGTATACCGACGACGAGTCGACGATATCTTGTGGAAGCATCTCCATAACTTTGGTGTAGCTGTGATTATGTCTGGGATAAATTGTGATTTATTCGGAGCTTTAATTTGCCTAGTTTCTATCCATTAGCAACACACTATTGCTAACAGGAACATTTCGGAGAAAGTAAGGGTAGCTACTAGCTAAGAATATAGAGTCATAGAGAGACAAAGTGACGCAGAAGAAGAAATAAAATGTTAATTCAATTACAACTAATGGAGGGAAACAATTTTTTTAATTTTCTTTTTGGAAAATGATGAGAATAATTTGACCTTTAAGCGATCTTCTTATAATAGTACTCGCTTTGAGATTAACTCGGTAAAACTCCATCTTTTACCTTATCTTTTTAAAGCCGGGTGCATTCCTGCCCGCCGTAGCATGCGATTACGGGTTTAATGACTCACGTTCTAATAACCCCTACTCACGTTTTTCTTTTAAAACCCCATTACATTCGCTGCCCCCTGCTTCTCTCTTTCGTTATTACATTCTCTCAACTCTGATTTGTTAATGGTCGGTGGTTTTGCTCATCTTGAAACGCAATACCAGCAAGGAGTGGTTGAAATACAAGGTTGACTGCTTTAAAAGTGTGGAATCTCGCATGACACTTAAACAAACAAAAACCTACTTTAATTTCCAGTGAACCATTTACAAAAACAAGGAAAAATATAGGGGTAGAAATTACACCTACAATTACATCAACACTTTGCATTATTACTGTGATCTTCTTCCAAAGGCATTAATTTTCTCATGTTGGATGTCATTGTTTTCTATTGATCTGGGTATTAGTTATAGTTGCACACCAAGTATTTTTTAAAATGCGTAAGAGAGGAAGATAAATAAGTAGAACAGAGAAAGGGGTTTTGGGTTTGTGTTAGAATGAGGGAAGAAATTTGAGGGAGATAGAATGAGAAATGGACCATATGTGTGCATGTTTTTAAAAAACTCTTGATTATACATGATTATTGTTAAGTATTAGAACGGTGTTGTGTTTGATTTAATGCCGAACAATAGTCAACAATAAAATATAAGACATAAAGCAATAAAGAAGATGAAAAAAAGACACAAGGATTTACGTGGTTCGGTCAATGTGACTTTATCCACAGGTGGGGGACTCAAGAGCTTTTCTTAATCTTCAATGGAGAAACTTAGAGGATTACAAGGAGTCTTACAAAAGGCTTAGAAGTTTTAAACACCCAAAGCATGGATTATGAACTAGGGTGCATAGTGCTCATTGTGCACCCTAAAGAACATATCATTAATTCTTATTAAAGAACACATAATTTAAAATTAAAGAACATGTAAATCTCCAATTACAAAAGAACATAGGTCATAATAAAAAGAATACTCTAGTAAATGAACATCTAGTCTAAACTAAAAGAACATACCTTTTTCTATTTAAATTTGAAAAAAAGAATCTCGCTAACTATCATATTTGAAAAGGTGAAACAAATTGCAAGATTTTAGGAAAAAAATAACAACATTAGTCTCAAAATCATGGACTCTTAAAATGTTAAAACTACGTCGTTTAAGAGAGGGTGCACCATCCTCTGCATGCACTAGGGTGCATGTTCCTATTTGCGCTAAACACCCAATAGGTTCTTTTATAGGACATATAAAACCCTAATAACCTCAAGAAAACCCTAAATTAATATGAGCAATAGCCGTCAATTAATTTAGGAAATATCTCAAAAACGAAAAAATTACCAAAAATCACGAAAACTGAAATCATTGTTCAAGTCCGCCCGGGTTACACACCAAAAATGAGGCAGTGAGTGTGGAATATGAGCCACCCGCCCGGGAGACTCCAAATCTTCTTTTCGTTGATTTCAAAGGCAACACTTACAATTCTCCACCTTGACTTGAAATCCACCAAACCAAATACCATGAAGTAATGCTCACCCGAAAATAACTAATGTGAATCCTCCACCTTAAACAAAATACCATATGCCTACTACCTTTAGAAATTTAAAACGGAAACTTCTTTAACTTGTGAACCGGTGCGTTGCCGAACACAAAACTCCGAAACTTGAACCATCAACATGTCCTAGATTGAGAGAATAATGCCACAACGCTCAAGCATGCATTATCCGAATTGGCCCAACTCTCTTCAAACACTTCTTCATCTCAAAAAACCAAACTATAAACAATTCTAGAAATTAAACATTACATCAAAATTTATAAATTGCAATTGTACTTTAACAAATCATAGAAGTACCAAATTGAAATAAGAAATAGCATAACTAGAAACAATCTTCTAATGCAATATCCAAGATTGCAATTCATTACGAAAACAATCAAACTTAGACTCCAAAAATACAATAATCAACACGGTTTCTCACTTTACCAACAATCTCAAAGGCATACGTCATAAAGAGATCGTAGAAACCGCAACCCAAAATTTTTGTAACTTTAAATTGCATCATCATCATCAAAATCAGTGTAAACGAAGTTTGCAGTGGCTGACTTCCCATCATTTGATTTACCACCATTTTTATTCTTCAACTTCCAACACTCAGATTTGATATGCCCCTTTACACGACAATAGTTACAAAGAACTTTTCCTTTGTTATTCTTACCACCACTAACCAATAAAGCATTAGATTGAGATAGACCACTAGATTTAGCAATTAACTATTGTCAATTAAATCTCTCTGAGTTAAGACATCCATAATCATCTAAACCAAAATCATCCCTACCATATAATAGGGTCTCACAAAAATTCTTATAGGAAGGCGGTAAAGAATATAACAACCTATTAGCCATATCCTCATTATCGATCTTAACATTAATATTTTGCAAATCCATAATTATAGAAAAAGAACTCGTCTAAATGAGACTCAAGCGATTCACTAGTAGAATAAATGCTTATTGCTGCGCTGGTATTGCTGCGGTTTTACCCATACGCAGCAATATATCACGTAAAAAGAAAGATAAAATATAAAATAACGATATTGCTGCGGTTTCGGCCTAAAACCGCAGCAATATGATATCAACATAAAAAAATTTGAAAAAAATTGAATATCTGACCAAACATATTGTTGCGGTTTTTGTCAAGAACCGCAGCAATATATTAAAATAATATTAAAAAATAATATTTTAATATATTACTGCGGTTCTTGCTAAAAACCGCAGCAATATCATTAAAAAAGAATATAAAACCCATCCGTTAGGGTTTTTTTCCCACTATCCCTCTCTCAACCTCACACGCCTCTCCCTTCTTCAGTTCTCTCTCTCATCCATTTGCAAACCCTCAGCCGTTTTTCAAACCGTATCTCTCCTCTCATCCTCTCACCTCTCACCTCTAACCTCTCACATCTTCCCTCTTCGTTCGATGTTCAAACCTCACCAACGTCGTTGTCGTTCACCTCCCACCGACGTCGTCGTCGTTCACCTCCCACCGACGTCGTCGTCGTTCACCTCCCACCGACGTCGGCATCTTCACCTCCCAAGCTCTCATCAACGTCGTCGTCGTCTCCACCTCTCATGCTCTCACCAACGTCGTCTTCTTCACCTCTCACCGACGTCGTCTCCTTCAAACCCTCTCACCAACGTCGTCTTCTTCGTCATTCACCAAGTCGTTCGCTCGTTCGTCGTTCGCGGTCGTCGTTCGCGGTCGTCGGTCCTCGTTCGCGGTCGTCTCCTTCGCGTCGTCTGTCATCGTTCACTTTAGTTTCAAGATCTGTTTTGTTGTTTACCTTTTTCTTTTTTTTTATATTAATTTTGTACTTCTGTTTTGTTTGTACTTCTGTTTTGTTTTTTTAAAAAAAAAATTTCGGCTCGCCGGCATCAAATCTCGAGATTTTGTATTTGATTAATGACAAAACATGCCTGAAACTAAAGAGTAATACAAAACATGCCTGAAACTAAAGAGATTTTGTCTCTCCATTGGCACATTTGTACTTCTGTATTAATGGAAAGTAATACAAATAATTACATGCCTGAAATTTTCAATGGAATTAATGACAAATGCACTCGAATAATGAATTTTGCACTCGAATTAAGAATTTTCACTCAGATTAATGAGAAATGCACAAAAAAAATTTTTTTTTTTGACCTACACCTGTACCTATTGCTGCGGTTTCTGATAAAAACCGCAGCAATATGCTTATTATTTAATATAAAATAGATTATATTGTTGCGGTTATTCCATAAAACCGCAGCAATATACTGAATTATTCTAATATAAAACGAATATATTGCTGCGGTTTTCGCTAGAAACCGCAGCAATATGTTAAAATATTACTGCGGTTAAAAACCGCAGCAATATATTAATTATCTATTGCTACGCCCTTAAATGATGTGCGGCCAAAACCGCCGCAATAGGCCACTTAATAACCGCAGCAATAAGCATTTATTCTACTAGTGATTTACCTTCTTCAAGCGAAGATCTTGAACTCTACTTTTGAGTAGTAGACGGTTGGTGGCACTTTTAGTCATATAAATTACTCCGACTTTAACCATAAACCAACTGCAGTAGTCTCCATAGCAACTTCTTTCAAAAATTCATTAGAGAGAGACAATTGAATTGTAGATAGAGCCTTTAAATCATATCCTTCACTTCTTTACGGAAATAGCCGCGGGCTTTTTGGACACACCATCAAGAGCCTTATGACAACCACCTTGAACTAAGATGGCTTTCATCTTCAATTTTCATAGGCCAAAAATTCACTTGCCTATCAAACTTCTCAATATCGAATTTCATTGTTGACATGATAAAAAAAAATCAAACTTTCTATGAACACCCTAGAACCTAGCTCTTGATACCAATTGTTAAGTATTAGAACGGTGTTGTGTTTGATTTAATGCGAAACAATAGTCAACAATAAAATATAAAGGGAGAAAGCAATAAAGAAGATGAACAAAAGACACAAGGATTTACAGAGTTCAGTCAATGTGACCTATTCCATAGGTGGGGGATTCATCAGCTTTTCTTTAATCTTAATTCAATGGAAAAACTTAGAGGATTACAAGGAGTCTTACAAAAGGCTTAAAAGTTTTAAACACCCAATAAGGTCCTTTTATAGGACACATAGAACCCTAATAAACTCAAGAAAACCCTAAATTAATATGAGCAATAGCCGTCAATTAATTTAGGAAATATCTCAAAAACGGAAAAATTACCAAAAATCACGAAAACTGAAATCACTGTTCATGCCCGCATGGGCACTATTCAAGCCCTCCCGTGCCACACACCAAAAATGAGGCAATGAGTGTGGAATATGAGCCTCCCGCTCGGGCCACTAAATAACCCGCCCGGGAGATTCCAAATCTTCTTTTCGTTGATTTCAAAGGCAACACTTACAATTGTTTTTAGAGCTTTTGGTTTTTGGGTAGGAATCTGGAATAAATAAATTTGACTTTTAAGGTTAATTAATTTATGCTATATTGTGGGTTATCTTAATTTTGTCAAAGTTTGCAGGTTTGTCTTTAATAAAAAAAAACCAAGTTTCGCTATAGAGGTTCAGTTTAAATAGTGAGAGAGAGAGAGAAATGAAGAGTGAAGCAGAGTAATGGTGACTGACATAATAATGGAGGAAAATCATTTTGGTTAGGAGGGATTAAGGTTTAAGTTTGTTATTAGCCTAATAAATGCACATAAGAGGGAAAACAAGGGATCAGACGTCGATTTACCGGTTACAACAAGTGACCGGTTAACCTAACCCAATTTAAGAAGATAAGGTAAAAAGTGGGGTTTATTGAGTTAATCCAAAGGTGGGACTGTTATAAGAATACCATCCAAAGGTCGAATTGTTCCCATCAATTTTTCGAGTTTAAATCACATAGCTCACTTGCTCAACAGTTAACGGGTTAAATGGATCAATTTGGGAAGACGAGGTGCAAACTTGGCATTATTTAGAAATAAACAAAAACTTTGGATTATTTTGGGAAGATGCCTCAAACTTCGGATTTTTCTTGACAATTTTTCCAATTTTATATTGTTACCTGTTTTTTAAAAATAAATTTCTAAAAGTTGTTCAATCAGTACTTAATGGTGATATTATCAACCATTTTCATAAATGAGATCATTTCGGGTGTTCTCTTCACCTGTACCTATCTGAACTAAATTTATTATACTTGATCAGTCCTGATTTAATCTTATTGAAGTATTTACACATGATTTTTTTTTTTATATAATTTGGAGATTTTCCGTTAAAATCTTGGCAAATTGCAGTGAGTTACAACAAAATTTGGAGTCCGGCAGACTTCTACAGCATCATTACCATACATCTGATTACTACCACTTCATACAAAGATGAGATGAGACTCCTAACAAGATAATAAAAAGGTATTACAACCAAGCTAAAAATTCATCTCTCCTTAGCATCCCTTGTTTTGCCAAAGTATCAGCCACGACGTTAGAGCCTCTTCCTTTGTATACAATTTTAAGTTCACAATCAGTCACAGATGCATTGCGTATGAAGTTAAGAATGAAGTTTAAGTTCTATGGACCCCCACTTTGAGCATTGCACAATTGAACCGCATTTGTGGAGTCGAATTCAACAATGATTTTTGAGTGTTTGATGTGATCACAACCAGAAGATATTGGCCTTGTTTGAAATAGAGTTTAGAGTTTAAGCTTTAGAGTTTAGAGTTTCTTTGTTAGAGTTTTAAGCTTTTTGTTCAGAGATTTGATTGCCGATTTGACAACTTTTTTTATAAATGTGTTTGGTAACAATTAACCGATTCTTCAAAAGCTTATTGCCATTTGTTTGTGTGAAATGACATTTATAGACATTTTAATACATATGTGTAGTATTATTATTAGAGGCAAAAAAGTCATTGAACATATTTTTACCTAATCCTCTAAAGAAAAAGCTCCTATTAGAAGTTTTTTCATTTTGAAAGTTTTCATTCCAAAACTCTATCTAAAACTCTCTTCTAAAAACCTTTTTTAGAGTTTTTGGTAGTCAAAACTCTAAAAGTGGTCCAAAACTCTCTTTTTACTTCAAAACTCTAATTGACAAACACCCCCATTGTGATAGCTCGGTGTATTGCTAAAACTTCGGCTTGATTAATTTCCATAAAAGGAATAAGACTGGAGAACATGCACAAAAATAAGACTTGATTGTCTAATTTCTTTCACAAAAGAATCTTTAATTAATTTAGCAAAGTCCCTGTCAAAAAAAATAATTTAGCAAAGTCCCACGTGTTCGTACCTTATCCTGGTGGATTAAATTGCACCTTAAATATGCACGAAATGATGCGTTTTATCTGGATAGAAATTTGCTATAAATAAGATCATTGGCATTCATGTAAATGAGCAAAGAAAAGTAGATAATCTACCAAGTCCATCACTCCAAAAAGTTTTCTGCACAAAGATCAGTCAAACATGTTGTCTTACTACAAAGTTGTCGTCGTTGCATTTTTTATGCTCACTGCCTCAGGTTTGCTTCTTCTCAGTAATAAATTAAGGAAAACCCCATATATATTTATGAGAGGTTACGTTTAAGAATGAAAATTATAAGCAATAACTTAGTGGATGCATGATTTTTTCCCATAAATTTCCAAATTAATAGACTACTTCATATTAGGTGGGTAAAATAGAAGAAAAATTAACAATCTCTCTTACAAAAGATAAGACTCAGTTGCAGGACTTTTAGAATAAAAAATGACACGAACACCACTAAACCATCACCAGTCTAGTCATAAATCACTATTTAAGAAAGTGTATTTGATGTAAATATTCTATTAAGCACTGACTTTCTCATTTTAACCATTATATAATTTCTAGAAAAAATTGACATAAATAATCAACTTTCACCAGTCTTCTTTTAAAAACAGATATCATTATTTAGGAATAATCCAAAATTTTAAGGCTCTGAAAACAATGTGAAGTGTTCTTCGACTTCGGATTATTTCCTAATATTCAAAAGTTAGTATTATTTAAAAAAACCCTAGCCTCCTTTTGTCAAGGGTTTATTTGCGTTTAATAGGGTCTCCAGTTATGCGGGGTTACGATTGATATTTATTGATTGGATTCGGATTACGAAATTAACACAAGAATTTTCTTCCCCACAAAATTATGAAGCGTCGCCGGATCCACTAAAAAAGTTGTATGAGACAACAAAACGAGAATATACCGAATTGTTTTATCTATGTATTTGGATTCTCAACCCTTCACCAGTTAATTCTTGTTTTATTTTGTTCAATCTGTTTTCAATATCGTTAATTGTCAATTGTAGATACCGTATGGCTTTAATTAATGAAATATAGTGTCTTTTGGGACTTCTTTAAAAAAAAAAAGTTAGTATTATTTATGTCAAATTTTACAGTGATCTTATAATTTTGCCACTTTGTTTTTTTGTAGCTATGGCAATGACAGGTGCAAAAATTCAACCAATAACAAGCACACAAACAGTGAGTAATGGACTGTTGGAGGCAGAAATAAAAGCATTGACAGCACTTAAACAAGTTGAGAAGGCAATAAGTTCAGATTTGAAGCAAAAATTGATGGGAGAAGAAGAGTGTGCTCCATCAGGCCACATTTGTTCCGGTTTTGGACCTCCAGAACAGTGTTGCTCCGGCGCTTGTGTTCCTCATCCTATCCTTAGGATTTTTGTTTGCGCATAATCAACAAAATTAATATGGACTATGGAGTACTCGATCGTGCACCTTCTCTCTGTTATGCTCTTTGAGTTGGAAAATTAATGTGGAGTCTGTAGTGTAACTGTGTAAGAATAAAACGATCTTTAAGTCTATAACTAGCTAAATTTCCTCAGGGATCTTGAAGTTTTAAGTGTAAGAAATAAGAATAGATGGTCTCTTATGTATTAGGGACATTATCCTTGTAATATTTTCAGTTTTACTGTTTAATTAATCAATCAGATTCCACTAATATTAATTCGGAATATGTGTGCTACTTCATCCTTTTTTTTCCTATCAACAATAATTGAGTTTTTACACTATTCACCCTGTCACCCACCATCCTTTCACTATTTATTGTGATTTTAAGTAAGGAAAAAAATATAGTCATCATGTAGAGTCTTGTTAGATTCGTTTAGATATATACTTTCAAAATATCAAATTTATATAATTTATACTGAAAAGCCTTTAAGATATTAATAGTTAAGGTTGTGCATTGACAAGCGTGAAAATTATTCAATTGTTGCAATAGAAAAAGAACGTAGGAATCATTAGATTATCACTGACATTGGATATTATTTGTGCTAGAGATTTAGTATCGAGTAGCATGTTCTTGAATGTGGGGAATATAACTCCAAATATGGAACATAAAAGTAAAGCAAATGACATATGAGATATATGAGAAAGGGTAAACATCTAGCAAGGAATAAAAAAGTAATAAAGATAATATAAAAAAAAAAACAAATTTTTTTTGTTTGCAGATTTTTATTTACTTTTTAATATATGCAAACACTAGTTGGATTGCTTATATGCTTGAGAAGGGTGGCAACCTCGATACCTTCCACCAAGCATGGGTGGATATTTGGAGCTCGGAGACCACTCCCAAAGTCCGGCATTTCCTTTGGAGATTGTGTACAAACTCCCTCCCCGTTAAAGCCTTGCTACAGTACCGTCACTTTATTGATGACGCCTCTTGCCCGTGGGGCTGTGGTGAGACCGAGACCGCTGCTCACGCCATATTTGGGTGCTCTCGAGTGATGGCTATTTGGGAGGCTTGTGGCTGCGTGCCCCTCTGCCACCAAGCCTTAGATACTCCATTGTGTGATATTATTGTTAGCTGGCAACATCTCGAAAAAAGCCTTGTTCAAAAGGGCTCGTTTCTTGCTTGGGTTTTGTGGGGAGAACGAAACAAGTGGGTCTTCAAGGGCGAAGCCACACCACAGCAGGTGCTTGTAGAACGAGTGGGGCGACTGGTCGTGGAACAGGGCCTTTACACCAAGCGAATCTACAAACACACGCTGGCTGCCCGTCCTTCCACGAGTGCCAAGGTTTGGTGCCCCCCTCCTGAAGGTTTGATAAAACTAAATGCTGATGCCTGTTTATCTGATGAAGGCTGGGTTGGTTTAGGAGTTATTGCGCGAAACTCAGCTGGGGCTGTGCTTTTCTCAGCCACAAGACGCGTGAAGGCTTTTTGGTTGCCAGAGATTGCGGAAGCCAAAGCCCTTGCGCTAGCGGTCAAACTTGGGAAGCGGCATGGATATGGGGATGTTATCCTGGAATCGGATTGTCAAGTTGTCATAAACCGGCTCTCAAAACAAGCTCTTTTCCTCTCCGATTTGGATTTTGTTCTTCATGATATTCTCTCTGTTTGTAGTTCATTCCAATCCCTCTCTTGGTCTCATGTTAAAAGAGACGGCAATTATGTGGCCCACCATTTAGCTAAGCTAATCCCCTTTGGGGTTGAACAAATCTGGGAAAACCACTATCCTTTGGAAGTGGCCCCGTATGTACTCACTGACTCTTTGATGATGTTATAGTATTTGCTTGGCTTTTCCCCTAAAAAAAACATTATTTGTAGTTATATGAACACTATTTGTAGTTGCATGAATACTAGTATTTGCTAATGTATCATTTTTTGAAATCCAATTTTTGTTAGACTGATAATTTTACCTTTATTCTAGTTGGGTTGCATGAACATTATTTATATTTCATGAACGCTATTTGTTAGTTACATAAACACTAACTATAATTACATGAACACTACTTGTAGCTGCATGAATACTACTTCCTCTATTTCTTTATAAGTGCAATATTTTGACTTTATTTTGCACTATTCACACACCTCATTTTGACCATATTTCTTTTACTAATATATTAAAACAAGAATGATCATATAAAATGTTGTTGGATTTGTTTGAATGAATATTTCCATAATATCAACTTTTTTATAACTTTTACCACTAGTAGAAAAATGATAATTTGCGTCACCCTATTTGCGTCGCACAAAAGAAAGACTGACGCAAATGTGCGGGAACAGATGATTTGCGTCGGATGGTCTACAGCACGCGACGCAAATAACCATAAAAAGAAGATTTGCGTCGGACGACATAGAGCACGCGACGCAGATGATCCAACGCGTCGCACGTGCCCATGTGTGCGATGCAAATACTATTTGCGTCGGACGTTGACAAATGTTCGACGCAGATGATAAAAAGCCCAAGATTTTTGGATCCTACAAAGTGCGTCGGATTGTCTCGAGTGTGCGACGCAGATTGCACTAAATAAGTTTTGGGCCATGATTTGCGTCGGATGGGCCACTAGACACGACGCAAATCATGGGCTTCCCATATGTAATATGCGAGTTTAGGGTTTCATCTCTCAAACTCCTCATCCGATCCAGCCGTTTTCTGTCTCTCTCTCTCCTCAAACACTTCATCTCTCTCACTCACTCAAACGCTTCATCTCTCTCGCATCTCATCTTTCTCTCACCTACCTTCATCTCTCGCATCTAATCTCTCTCTCACCTACCTTCATCTCTCTTTCGAATCTAAACAACGAAAATTTCGGTGTTCGCCGGCGAGTGCTTCGATCTATAATTCCGACGAGAATTAACAGTCAACACCCAACGAGTGCCGCCAATCTCCCTCCCTTTTCCTTCCGCCGGAGTTTCGCCTCCCCACGCTGCTCAGAGCCTTTGCTTTGGCCGCTCGTCCACGGCTTCCTCCTCCCTTTCTCTTCGTTGTTGGTCTTTGGTTGTTGACGTTGTTGTGCTCGTCCCTGCTGCCAAATTTATTTCATCCGATTTGGAGTTCGAAAATCTCCGCAACATCGCCTCGTTCTTCGATTTTCGAAATTTTTTCGATTTTCAGGTATTTTATTCTGAATTTCTTTGTTTTGCCATATTTATGTTTATTTTTGAAATAAAAAAAATTGAACCTATCAAAAATGAAATTTCTTGTATTTTTTCAGTTTTTTAACGCTGGTGAAGATTGACGAACACATCGTCGGTGAAGATTGAAGGAGTTGACGGTGTGGACATGAATTTTTAGGGTTCTTTTTGTGTTAGATCTGATTTTTTTTCTGGGATCAATTTTTTCATTTCGTTTTATTGTATTTCGTTCTTAATATTCATAGTTTATGTAATTAGTGCTTCTATTTCAAATATTATTTGTTCTTTTGTATTTCGTTCTTTTGCAGTTCGTTCATTTGAATGCCATATTTGCAAACTATTTGGTGTAAACTGATGAATTGTTGGGAATTGGGATGAGGGTATTTTTTTTTTTAATGAAAAATCGCAGCATTTGCGTCGCATGTAATGCCGGATCCGACGCAGAAGACTTCATTTGCGTCGCATGTGGCTCCATGTGCGACGCAAATGAGTCTTGCCTGGGCTTGCTAGGCTACTGTTGGGGCATTGGCATGTCTCCCATCTGCGTCGCATGTTGAGCTATGTGCGAAGCAGATGATTAATCATTTGCGTCGCACATAGCTCAACATGTGACGCAGATGGGAGACACAAATGGCTATGGTATGCATGGGCGATGCGTTATGTGCGTCGCACGTTGAGCAAAGTCCGACGCAAATAGCCAACCATCTGCGTCGTGTCCTTATCCGACGCAGATCTAGTATCCTTATCTGCAACGAGACCTGTGCCGTCGGACCAATGTCCGACGCAAATGGTGGTCTCAAGTCCGACATACATAATTACAGATATTAATGGTCAAAGTTGTGCATTGCCAACCGTAAAAGTCAAATTGTTGAACTTATTTAGAAACAGATGTTAGTATTTGTTAGCATCGCATTTTTCGAGGTCAACTTTTTATTCGACTGACAAATTAATCTTCATTCTCCCATGTACATTGACAATCTTACCCCTGCTAGATGTTAGTAGATATCTGTCAATTAGATGTTTATCATTTTTCAGACATATATGTGGTTTGGTTGACATGACCTTTTTCATAGACAAGGGCATAGAATATTTCATCATTTCATGGAGGTATATAGGAGAAGCATGATTGAAAATATATAGGACAAAAAAATGGAGATAATTATCTCTACTCCCCTCTCTAATCTCTCTATGTTGTTGAAGTCACATCTTGTCTTGAATATAATCTCCTAAAATTTCCCCTCGGAGATTGTTAAACACCGCCAAAAATTTCTTAAAATCGTCCCCGGGCCATTTTTAATTTACTATTTTACCCTTGCTTTTTTTTTAATAAGCCACCCCCTGTACCACATGCCACCACTTGCCCCCATCCACCTCATGAATTTTTTTTAATGAAGGGGTGGAACGTCGGGGAGTTAGACGTTCCACCCATGGCTGATGGCCCAAACGTCTGGCCTGGACGTTTGGGCCATGGGTGGAACGTCAAAGCCAAAAAAATTCGACAATTTGAAGGGGTGGTGGTGTTAATTAGGATGGCAGAGGAGGTGGCGGTGGGGTGGAGGTGGTGGCAATCGGGGTGTTGGTGGCAGGAGGTGGTGGTTTGGGAAAAGAAAAGAAAAAAAAGGAAGGGTAAAGTTGGAAATGTTTGATGGACCTAGGGTGATTTTAAGAAGTTTTGGGGGTGTTCAACATTCCAGTTTAGAGAATTTACCCTATATGTTCTTGACTCTTGTTGAAGCAAAAAAGCAAGATTAGGGATATGTCCTTGGCAGTCACTAGTCCTTGGATTAAGAGTTTCTCTATCACTGACGTACGAGTTATCTTAAGCTTATTGTAGATGTGGAATATGCACCGTACCTACATGGGGTGTAAGCGTAGTTGAACTCTCTGAGAATCAATGCATATGATTGAGAGTCACCAACAAAAAAGACTTAGAGTATCCTTAACAATGATCTTTAGAAAAGACCATGGCCCCAACCTTTAAAAAGGTTGCCCTTAACAATAATCGGAAATAAGATTGAGGGAGCTCTGTGAAAATGGAGCATGATCAGAATGACGCCCAATCATCCACTGGGGCCCACATCCAGCATGCGTTGGAAATTATTTTTTGCCTTTGCTTTAGTCAAAACGCTACGTGTTGACTGACGCAAAGGCAAACAAATTGACACGCATGCATCTGGCTCAGACACACGCGTGTCAGTGCCAGTCACGTTGTGCCACTTGTCAATATTTGTTTAAGAAATATAAACTTTTTAAATATTTCAACGGTTATATTTTAAAAAATACAAAGCAAAACAAAATAAAAAAATTCCAATCGCTCTTATTTTACGAGCTCTACAAAGAGAGACCCATTTTGCAATATTTCAGACACTTATTTTTTCTGCTATTTTTCTAATTTCCTCTTATTTTGTTTATTTTATATGATATATCTTCCATTTTCACATTTCAAAAAAAATCATGAAAAAATATTTAAAAAATTCCCATCGTGCATTTAATTAATTTTTTTTTAAATTATTTAGTATCAATTATTAATTAATATTTTATATTATTAAGAAATAAATAATAAATATATTGTATAATGGTGATTAGGTGATGAGAGATAAAAAATTGTTGGATAGGGTCAAGAGAGAGAGAGAGAAAGAGAGAAAAAAAATACTTGGGATGATTGTTTTTTTTTTGTTCATTGTTAAGGAGAGTGGTTGGGAAAAGATTGTGGATGTGATATTTTATAGAAAGAGAAAATTAATGAGGGAGTAGGATGATCATTTATTTCAATCATTAATAATGGTGTTCCCAACTAGTTGGATTAGGCAAATAGACAACATTTTAGGGACATTCATCATGACAAAAATTAAAGATAAGGACTAATCCAATAACCTCATACCTTGGTCATGAATCAGGGGATGAATTTTAAATTGAGGGTACATATAGTTATGAACTTAAATCTACGCAGAATTGGTCTCTAATTAATTTGATTCAATAATATAATATCCCTTTCGTCGCATATTAATTGATATACTTTAATCAACACATAGTTTTAAGAGGTTATTTCATTTCTCATTTTATTGTTGGGAAAAAAATATGTTAGAAAAGTTTATAAAAATCAAGAACTTTTCAAAAAAGGAAAAGGTTAAGAGGAAATTCAAAAAAAATATAAAAATAAATATGTTCCTTAAAAAAAATTATCCAAAATAAACCAATCTTTGGCCTATTTTTTTAAAATAAGTCAGACTTTGGATTAATTTAGAATAAGCAAAGATTGTGGAGGTATTAACTTTTTAATAGGCGAAGGTGACCCAGTGACCTAAACAATATGTAGTTTTTTATTTTTTTTTAAAGAAAATTCCCTTTAGTCTTCACTCTCCTCCAAAACCTGTTTCTCCCTCCTCTTTGACCCCCTCAACCACCGGACCACCTCCTCCCACCAAAACCACCACCCCCTCCCCAGCCACACGTTCCCCCAAACCCATTTTTTCATCTCTCTCTTTCACCCCGTCGCCCTCTTTCTGTCTCACTCGCACCCCCCTCTCTTCTTACCTCTACCTTACCCTCACGCTCATACCACCACCGTCATTTTCTTCTACTCGTCGCATCAGTTCGAAAGTAAATCCAAAACTACCATATATCCCTCCTTAATCAAAAAGAAAAAGGAAAAAGAAAGTCTTTGAACAAAGACTAACTACACTTAGAATAACCGGGAAGAAGAAGAACAAATTCAATGCAAAATTTCAGTAGAAAAAAACACAAGTTTCACAATTGAAAACAATGGATAATTCGTTGATTCTTCGATAATCCGGCAACAATGGAAGTCTCGAAAGTTCATTTGATTCAGTTCGGAATTCTCAATCCCGATGAGATCGTAATTATCCTCTTCGTTGAAAAAACCCTAACTTGATTTCTTCAGTAATCGAGCTCGATTGAAGACTGATTGTGAAATTTGTACTTGTTTGTTTTTATGTTGTTCAATGTTTAGCGGCAAATGTCGGTGGTGCAGTGGAGTTTAGCGAGACAACCGAGAAAGGGAAACTGAAGCCAGAGGTTAAATGTTTTGGGGATGGGTGGTGGCTGGGGAGGGGATGGTGGGTTTGGGGGTGGAAAGAGAGGGGTAGAGGAGGGCATGTGAAGTAGAGGAGAGGGGTAGGAGGAGGGGAGATTTTTTTTCTTTTTATGTTTTTCTAAGTAATATTTAGAAATAAATTTAAATTTAAACCAATTAAAAAAAGACACGTAGATGGGTTACCTACAATAACAGGTTGTTTACCTGTTAAACCTATTAAAAGTTAATACCTCCACAAGCTTTGTTTATTCTAAATAAATCCAAAGTCTTACTTTATTTTAAGCGAGACACGCCTAAAGGTTGGGCTTATTACGATAATTTTTCCAAAAAATTATATAAAGTTTAATAAAATAGACTTATAGATAATGTTAAACAAAGGTACAGTGTAAGTGTGTAACAATTTATCACATAAGGTAAAAAAGGGGAAAGCCTCCGTATATATCAGTTTGACCCTGATTCGTTATTGAACACGTTCGCGCAATCCGATTCGTCCTCGAAGGTGCCAAATACACTTGCATTTGGTACAAAAAAACGTTTTAAAAAGACCTTCTATTAGTAACCACAAACATTTTCTGAATGGTACTACCAATTCAGCACCAATATCATTTTGGGGTGTTCCCTTCACTTAAATTTATTTGAACTGAACTTATTAGAGACTTCATTGGACCCTATCAGCCCTAATTTTACCTTATGTTTACATCTGATCAATTATAACTTAAACTTATTTTATTTATTTTTTTAGGTGCATAGAATACACTCTTGAAATTTTTTTGGGTAATATTAAAAAAATTTTGGATAAAAAATGTGAAATGCAGGAACATTCAATACCAATCTAGAGAGTATTGAATACTGAAGGAGTAAAGGTGTGTTCGATACGACACAAGTGTTGTGTCTATTTTATATAGAGTTTTTAGCCCCATTCTCTTAGCATTGAATACTACTAGCACTATATGCACGTGATGCGTGCGACAGTATATTAATATTAATATTAACATCAAAAAGTGTTAAAAAGCTAACTTAAGAGTGTAATTTTTATGGTGAATATTGATGAGCGTTATGATTTTTTATTTGCATTACTCTAGTGTAAAGAGTAATGTTTTCCAGAAAGGATTATGCCGAGGTAGGATATGTTATCTTGTATTTGGTAGATAATTTAACAACTATCCTTTTAAACAATGATCAAGGTTATGTTTTTTATTTATTTAAAAATACATATATTTTATAGGCGTATTTTATGAGTAGTAGTTCAATTTAATTTCACTGGGTAATTGAGGTTTTTAGGCATACTATGGTGAGTAGTGCTTCAATAAAAAATAATATTATAAATTGATATTATCTAATGATGTATTTTTATCTCTTAAATTATTTATTATCTCAACAGATTGTGGCCCCAAAAAATAAAAAATATATATTTTCTAAGTTTCTTAATTCTTTTATGGTTTGTTTATGCATGTTATTTGAAATTGTTATTGCAACTGAGAGTTCAAATAGTAAGAATCTCTGTAAATTTTTGCTTTTTATAATTGTTTGAAAATTGATTTAGTCATCAGTTTATAATTTCAATTGTGAGTTTCCTCTTTTTAACACATTTTTATGTATTTCTTTTTGGTAATGTAGAACTTTCCTTATTACCCATATTTGTAAATGAGGAAAGAATTAAGAAAATCTTTTCTTTATTACTTTTGTGAGATTAAGGGTATATAAGGCTTTTCAAGAGGGGACACCATAGCTCCCCCTTGGCTCATATAATAGAGATTTTGAGCTCTTTTAAGCTCATACTTGTGTGATTTGATGTGTTTGGATTTGGTTTTGCTCCTTTATGTTTTATTGTGCAGATTATGCATTTTATGCCTTAATCTAGCCACGGAAGGAAAGTCCGATGATCACACATAACCTATAGCAGATCTGGAAAGTCACACAAGCAATTTGGAGGAAGAATTCGTGTCAAAAGCTGAGGAAAGGCTCTTGCCCGGTCGACCGGGCGGTTTTGCCTGACCGAGCGAGATACGTTTTCTTATGTGCAAGTGGCCCGGTTGACCAGGCGAAAAAGATACGAAAAAAGCTTATGCGCCCGACCGAGCGGCCTTGCACGGTCGACCCGGCGGAATTCCAGCTGAAGTCGTAGAAATAATTTATCGTCGCCAGACCGGACGGATTGTCGGGTTGACTTTAGTCGGTTTTACAAAGACTATTTATAGGGTTTTAGTAATTTCGATTAGGGCATCTTATTTTCTTCGTTTATTAGGTCAAAACACTTAGTTTTTCTCTAGTTTTGCATTAACTCTTTGCTTTGAAGATTATAAAGATCGCTGATTTCGTTTCCATTGTTCTTCAATCATTCGGCATTATTTCTTACTTAGTTTAATCTAATGAATTCCCTTACTTTGATCATGTTTATTGTGATTATGAATATCATGAGTGAGTAGCCTATTTCTAGGGTTTAGTGAGGAAAGCCATGTTTATACCTGTTCGATTATGATGTAAAGTTCTTCGATGTTTGGATTAGATTAGAGCACTAGTGGAAAAAAGCTCATCCGATCCGGTCAAAACCGGGCTTATTGCTCCGATTTTGGTCCGGATCGGGTGGGCTCGCAGCAGTTTATGAAAGTCAACTGATCCGTTTGTCAATCGTGGGGAAGCTTAAGCTAGAGTGTTTCTCTCTCTAGAATTCCCTTTGCCATGGCGAGGAATTCAAAAGTGCAGAAGGCGGCGAATTCTAGCAATCGAAAGGCAAAAGGTCCAGTTTCGGATTCTAATGCTAAGAAAACTAAAACAATGGATGAAATCCTTGGAATTACTGCAATGGAGTTTCAATCAGAGCATAATTCAGAGGAAGATGATATTCGTGCAGTCAAGCAAAGTATGCAAACACATCGAATGTTTTCGGAGTGGCTATCATCCATTCATTCTTCTGCGAATGGAATTCAGCAAAGGAAGAGTGGAATTGCTGATCAAAGTGTTCGTGTGGTTGAGCCTATTCCAATTCTGCAAATGTCGGACAATGAGGTAGATTCTGATCCAATTAAATTGAATGTACAGATAAGGAATGATAGGAATATTGTGAAAATTGACATTGATGATGTTCAATCTGAGTTTGATTTCTGGAATTCCTCTGTTATCTGTTATATTGTTGGTGCTAGTCCTCCTCCGTATGTTAAGGAAGGATTTATAAGGAGAATTTGGAGGAATCATAATGTAGATTAGGTAGCTTTACTGGAAAATGGTGTTTATATTGTGAGGTTTTTATCAATGGAGAAAAAGGATCTAGTACTTGCTGCTGCTGTTCCGTTTTTTGATAATAAACCGATGATTGTGAGGTCATGGGAGCAGGATATGGATATCACTAAGGATCAATTTGATGTCATTCCTACTTGGATTCAATTGAGATTGGATTTCAAGTATTGGAGTGATAGATGTTTGCATAAATTGGTGAGTCCAATTGGAAAATATGTGAAGGTTGATTTTGCTACTGCAAAGAGGGAGAAATTGCAGTATGCAAGGGTGATGATTGAGTTTAAAGTTGATCAAGAGTTCCCTGATCAATTGAGTTTTATAAATGAAAATAGTGTGGAGGTTGTAATTGAGGTTTCTTATGAATGGAAACCGATGAAATGTGATTTGTGTAAGAAGATGGGTCATCAGACTGAGAAGTGTAACAAGGGTGGCCAAAAACAAGTGTAAAAGGCTAAGGCTCATTCTGTTCAGCCAGTGATTGAAAATGTGGCTTTAGTTGAATTTGAGAAACCTAATGATTTCCAAGAGGTGACTCAGAAAACAAGAAGGAATGAGAAAACAACATAACATATAAGTGTTCAGAACTCATTTACTGCTCTGGATGGTATGTTGGAAGAACCAGTGGTATTTGGTTCAGTCCACTCTGTGATGGAAATTAGAGAAGGCAGCAGGAGAGGGGACTCTCCTGTTGCTAATGGACAGCTTACTTATCTGGAATGTCCGAGGGATCAGCTGCTTAGCTAAGCAGAAAGAAGTTAAAAAGATTATTAATATGAGATAGATCCCTTGGACTGATTAGTCTCATTAAGACTAAGGTGAAGGCAAAGAACATGGGTAAGATGTATCAGAATTTGTTTGCTGGATGGTGTTTCTGCTCCAACTCTTCTCACCATCTTGGTGGAAGAGTCATAATTGCCTGAAATCCTTTGAGTTTTCAGGTGGATATTAAATGGATAAGTGATCAACTTATTCATTGTTTTGTGAAACCTATCAACAGGGATGGGTTCTTCTGCACTTTTGTTTAGGCTTTCAATCTTGCTGCTCAGAGAGATCATTTATGGAAGGATTTAATGGAAATTGCTGATGGAATTGATGGTCCTTGGATGGTTGGTGGTGACTTCAATTGTGTTTTGAATAAGGAGGGAAGGTTGGGTGCCACAGTTAGAGACTATGAAATGTTTCCTTTCAAAAGATGTGTGTCTTATTGTGCATTTGAAGACATAAAATCTGCTGGATGTTATTATACTTGGTATAACAAACAGCATGGTGAAGATAGAAGATTTTCTCAAATTGATAGAGTTTTGGGGAATGAAAAATGGATAGATATGTTCCCAACTGGTGAAGCGTTGTTCATGCCAGAAGGGACCTTTGATCACTCTCCAGTTTTGATTAGTGTTCATAGAGAGCTTGGAATTAACAAGGCTCCTTTCAAGTATTATCACATGTGGAGTATGGGGAAGGAATTCTGTGAGTTGGTGAGTAATGCTTGGAATGTTAATGTCAATGGGTGTGCCATGTTTCAAGTGGTTAAAAAGTTAAAATTAGTAAAACAGGGGCTGAAAGAGTTGAACATAAAGCGTTTCACTCAGATTCAGGCTGTTGATACTAGTGCTATGATGGCTTTGAAGGAAGCTCAGGAGCTCTTACAGCAAGACCCTACAAATGTTCAAGCCAGTGAAAATGAAAGAAAATGTTCTGAAGATTATAGAATTGCTCATGCTAAATACTCTTCTTATCTGCAGCAAAAGGCCAAATTAGCTTGGGTGAAATTTGGTGATGAAAATTCTAAATTGTTTCATCAGGAAATAAAATCAAGAAGACTGCAGAATACTGTTTATGGCATAGTTGATATGGGTGGAAATTGGATGGATAAACCTGATGATGTTAATGAGGCTTTCCTTCAATATTACATCAAGTTGCTGGGTATTGCTAGGGATCACAGAAGCTCAGTTCAGTAGGAAGTTGTTGCTGCTGGTCAGGTTTTGAATGATGATCATAGAAGAATTTTGATGGTTCCTTTCAATGCAACAGAAGTTAAGGATGCTCTTTATTCTATTCCTGGTGATAAATCACCGGGACCAGATGGGTATGGCTCTTACTTCTTTAAAGATGCCTGGGAGATTGTTGGTAATGATGTTGTGAATGCTATTCTCGATTTTTTTCAATCAAGAAGACTTTTAAAGCAGTTAAATCACACTATTTTATCCTTGATTCCAAAGGTTAAATGTCCAGGGAGTGTCACTGAATTCAGGCCAATAGCTTGTTGTAATGTCATCTACAAATGCATTACCAAGCTACTGTGCTCTAGACTCAGTCAAATATTACCTGATTTAATTGCTGCCAATCAGGGAGCGTTCATTAAAGGTAGATTTATTGCTCATAATATCTTGATTTGTCAAGATATTGTTAGGCATTATGGCAGAAAAGGGGCAGCTCCTGGATGCATCATCAAGATGGATTTGAAGAAGGCCTATGACTCGATTGATTGGCTATTCATTGAAGAGTTATAAAGAGCTCTTGGTTTTCCAGATGGCTTTGTGGATCTTATTTTGGAATGTGTTAGAACCCCAACTTTCTCATTGATGATTATATTAATGGATCACTTGTGGGTTTTTTCAAGGGTAAGAGGGGTCTAAGGTAGGGTGATCCCTTGTCTCCTCTCTTATTTGTTATATGTATGGACTACTTTAGTAGAACTATGGTTAGAGTTGGTGAAAGGGATGGTTTTCAGTTCCATCCTAGGTGCTTTGAGGTGAAAATGAATCATTTGTGCTTTGCAGATGATATCATTATGTGCAGCAAAGGTGATTATAGTTCTGTTCTGTGTTTACTTCAAGGTTTCAAGCATTTCTCTGAGGTGTCAAGTCTTGATGTGAACAAACAAAAGACTGAAATATTCACTGCTGGGATGGATAAACAGGTTGAAAAGAGAATTCTTGACATGTCTGGTTTTAGTTTGGGCAAGTTTCCTTTTAAGTATTTAGGAGTTCCTATTTGTTATAAAAGGATTGATGCTCAGGAGTGTTCTTGTAACACCCCGACCCATACGGAGTCGAGTATATCGTCACCAATGCGCATCCAGGGCCAACAACTGTCCTCAATAACCAACACAAGTTCTTCCGGCGCATTTTGTCCTCACTCATGCGCACTCTGAGAAACTTCCCAGGAGGTCACCCATCCCTAGACTACTCCCACCCAAGCACGCTTAACTGTGGAGTAACTAAGGAAATGAGCTCCCTAAAAGAAAGATGCATCTTGTTGGAATGAGTAGCCTGCTAAATCCCTTTAAAGCAATCATGAGGGGTATTACAGTTCTACTCTGGTTGAGAAGATGACAGCGAGAATTCGAGTTTGGAGTAGTATACACATGTTCTATCAAGGAAGATTGTGTTTGATAAATTCAGTTCTCATGAGTCTTCATGTTTATTGGGCTCAGATTCTCATTATCCCTAAAAAGATTTTGCAGGATATTAATGGCATATGTAGAGCTTATCTTTGGAGTGGTGAATACTATAGCCAGAAACCAGGGAATGTAAAATGGAAGAGGGTCTGTTTGCCTAAAATGGCTGGTGGTCTTGGTGTGAGAGATATTTTCAAATGAAATCAGGCAGCTATAGGAAGGTATGTTTAATTTGGGCAATTGCTGCTAAGAAAGATAATTTGTGGATTCGTTGGGTGCATGAGGTGTACATCAAAGAAGAAGATTGGTGGAACTACAATCCTATTCAGAATTTTAGTTGGTATTGGAAAATGATTTGTGCAGCAAAAGATCAGATGAAGACAGTTATCAATGGTCAGCAGATCAGCAGGTTAGATAAGTACAATATTCAGAATGTTTACAAGGATTATATGGGTGCTCTTCCCCATGTTATGTGGACTGGTGTTGTGTGGAACAGACTTAATGTTCCCAAACACATATTCATTGCTTGGTTAATGATGCGAGACAGGTTACATACTACAAAATACATGTTTAAAATTGGTGTGTCATCATATGCTAACTGTCTTCTGTGTGGGAATGATGTGGAGTCACATAGCCATCTATTCTTCTTATGTGAGTTTAGCAGAAGTGTGATAAGTTTAGTTATGAGATGGCTGAAGCTTCACACACAGGGTGGTTCTGTTAGAGATGTTATGCAAACCATCTCAAGGAGTGGAAAATCTAGATTTCAGAGAAGTGTATGTAATGCTGTCATTTGGGCTGCTGTGTATCAGATTTGGATGGCTAGAAATGATGCTTTATGGCATAGTAAAATTGAGGTTGTGCATAAACAGGTGTATAACATAAAAAGAACAGTGATAGATAGAATATATAATATACTTCCTAGAATATGTTCTAAGAAAGACAAGGATTGGCTAAGAGAGATTACTATGGAAATGTAATTAGCTGTCAGTTGGTTTAGGCTGTAAAGGTTTTGTTTGAAATATATTTCCTTATTACTTAGCAAAAAAAAAAAAACAGATCAGTACTTTTGAAAACTGATCCGGTTTTAACTCTATGACCGGATCAGTTTAGGTCCAAATATCACAAAAAAAAGTTGTCAGGTCCTGTTGATACTGAAAGTCTGCTACCCCAAGTTTAGATTTTATTGGTCAAAATAATATCACCAAAATATTATCAAACTAACATCACCAAATATTAACAAACTAACATCACCAAAATATTATAAAAAAAATGTAAATTAATCGACAACTTATAAATTAACAAAGGGATATTATCTCAGATAACCCTGACATATAGGCCTTTTTCCCAAATAACCCCGACATATTTTTTTTTCTTAGATGATCCTAAACTTGTATTTTGTCATTAAACATAACGAAATTAGTAACGGTGTTAATTCTATTTTAAAACAAACATAATTACTGCTTTTTTTAATTTTAAAAAAACCCAAAATCACATCTTTATTGTTCTTTCTTCCTCATTCTTGTCAAGCACCCATTAATGGTGCCCACCACTTTCTATCTCCTCCAGCCAACCCCCATCTCTCTCCTCCAATTCCTCAACCCTGCCTTTGCTAATTCTATCATCACAACCATAACTACCCCCATTTCCCCACACTCAACATCAACAACGCATCCATCGCTCCCACCACCCACGAATCAAGCCAAGATAATCTCAGCTTCAAACGGAGTCAACAGGGGCCTTGTGAATCCCCAAATCAATCGATAATCGAGCACATAAGTATGAATTCAGCCATCCACCGAATCCTCAAACAACCCAATCCAAGCAAATTGCCTCACTTAACTACATTTCTCTCACCTTTGACCCTTCTTCTTCCTCCCTAATCGCGCCCTTAACTGCACTGTTGTTAATTAGGGTTTACAGTGGGTCAGGTGGTGATGGTTTCGTGGCTATGTTGGGGGTGGTTTTGTGGTCGTGGCTTGGGGGGTGGTTTCGAATTGGGCCGGGGGTTGTATTTTCGGTGGCGGCTAGGGGTTATGTTTACGGGGGCTTAACTGGGTGTGGTGGTTACGGGGTTAGGCTAGGTTTTCGATGGGTCAGGTGGTGGTTTCCGATGGAAGGGTGGTGGTTTCAGATCTGGGTGGGGTTTTAGGCTAGGTGGGTTTCAAAGAAGAAGAGAAGAGAAATAATTTAGGCTTTTTTTTAAAAAAAAAAAACACAAAGTAATTAAACTTTTTTAAAATAGTTAACACCGTTACTAATTTCGTTATGTTTAATGACAAAATACAAGTTTAGGGTCATCTGAGGAAAAAAAAATATGTCGGGGTTATTTGGAAAAAAGGCCAATATGTCAGGGTTATCTGAGATAATATCCCATTAACAAACTAACATCACCAAAATATTATAAAAAAATGTAAATTAATCGACAACTTATGATAAAATAAACGGTTTTTCACCAGGTACCTTTGTGGTTTTTCAAAATTCATGGGGTACCCCTATTTTTAAAAAAATGCACCAGGTACCCTTACTGTTTCAAACAAATGTACGAAATGCCCTTAATTACTAACAGTGTCAAGTTTCCGTTAGCTTTATTTACCATTTTACCATTGTCAACACTAACCCTAAACCCTATACCCTAAACCCTAAACCCTAACCCTCCCCTACCACCTCAACCCCCTCATCCACCACCCTAGCGACCCCCCTCCCCCCCCACCACCCCCCCTCGTGGAATTCCCCCCCCCCACCGGCGGCCCCCATCTTGGAATTCCCCCCCTCCACCACCCTAGCAGCCCCTCCCCCCACCACCCTAGCGGCCCCCTCGTGGAATTCCCCTCCCCCACCACCGCGGCCCCATCTTGGAATTCCCCTCCCCTCCCCTTCCGGCGCAGCCCCCCACCCCGCTAGCCGCCCTCCCCCACCCCTCGTCGATTTCCTCCTCACCCCCTCTAGCTTCTCTCTCCTCCTCAACCGCACAAAGTTTCCCATTATCTCTCTTCGCACAAGCAACCACCATGGTGGTGGGAAATTCGCACAAGCAACCGCACACAACACACATCACAAGCAATCGATGGGGAGGGGGGAATTCAAGGAAATCGATGGAGGAGGGGGAATTCGAAAGAAATCGATGGAAATTGATTGGGGTGGGGGGGAACGACGGGGGTAGGGGAAAATCGTCGGAAATCGACGAGGGTGGGGGAGGGGGTACTGCGGGGGGTGGGGGAGGGGGAGCTGGCTGCGGGGGGTGGGGGAGGGGAGCTGCTGCGGGGGGTGGGGGAGGGGGGAGCTGCTGCGGGGGTGGGGGAGGGGAGGGTACTACGGTGCTGCGGGGGTGGGGGGAGGGGGGCTGGCGTGGGGGGTGGGGGGAGGGGGCTGCTGGGGGTGGTGGGAGGGTGGGGTGGTGGGAGGGTGGTAGGAGGGGTGGGGTTAGGGTTTCAAGTTAGGGTTTAGTTAATTAGGTTTAGTTCGTTAATTAGGGTAAATTAGGGTTTAATTAGGGTTAGAGGGGTCAATTAGGGTTAATGACTAACGGAAAACTTAACACCGTTAGTCATTAAGGACATTTCATGCATTTTATATAAATAGTAAGGGTACCTGGTACATTTTTTTAAAAATAGGGGTACCCCATGAATTTTGAAAAACCACAGGGGTACCTGGTGAAAAAATCGTAAAATAAAATAAAAAAAACTAAAAGAGGAAAAAACCAAATAACAAAAAAAAAAATCCAAATCTGGTGAAATTACATGAAAATTGAACAAAAAGAAAAAAAGAGGAATTACAAAAAAAAAAAAACTGGAAAACGAAATTACACAAAAAAACTAACAAATTAAACTTAAAACGAAAAAATAAATGGAAAATTGGAATTTAATAATCCAACCTTTAAGGGGTCTTCTTAAAACAGTCCCACTTATGGGTTATTATTTAATAATCTAACCTTTTGGGGTTATCTTCTCATAATGGTCCTAGGTGACTTGTGACCTGAACATCACATATATTTTTCGGATTTTTCACCATATACCCCCGACAAATTGGAAAATTCATCATATACCCTCAATGTTTCAAATATGCACCATATACCCCTGAGTTTTCGAAAACGTTCACCATATACCCTTTTTCTAACTGCCGTTAACTCACCGTTAGCTTTATTTACCATTTTGCCATCATTAATCCCTAACCCTAAAATCTAGACCCTAATCCCTAACCCTAATCTAAATCCTAACCCTATAATCTATACCCTAATCCTTAACCCTAAGCCCAGCCCCCTCCCCAACCCTAAGCCCAGCCAGTCCGGCCCTCTCCCCAACCCTAAGCCCACCCCCCCCCCTCCCCCTCCTCCCTCCCCTCCCCCCGCCGCAGCCCCCCACCCCCCCCCCCCCCCCTCCCCTCCCCCCCGCGCAGCCCCCCCCTCCCCCTTGCCGGCCAGACGCCATTCGATTTCCCCACCCCGATGCACCAAAACCGCCACACCATTGCATCACCGTCGACCGCAAACACCAACCAATGACGGCCCAGTCGAACAAGCGCGAGAACCACCGCATCACCGGCGACCGCAAACCAACTCCAATGGCGAGTGCGAGCTTGAGGAACTTGAGCGACTTGTAACAATGGCTTCCCAAACAATTTCGAAATGAATTTTCGATTCACCAATGGGCGAGAACCATCGATATTCACAACACCATCATCAATCTTGCCACACTCCCTTCCCAAATTCACCAAAAAACACCACCACCACCACTGAATTTTCGTTTCGAATTCTACCCAGATTCAGCGGGGGAAGGGAGGGGGAGGGAGGGAAGCAGCCGACGGGGAAGGGGTGGGGTGGGGGAGGGGGAGATCGACGGGGAAGGGGGAGTCGACGGGGAAGGGGGAGGGCGTGGGGATGGGGGATTTCAATGGTGAACGAAGATGGGGTGGGGGAGGGGGAGGGAGAGATCGACGGGGGAAGGGGGGGGGAGGGAAATCGACGGGGAAGGGAGAGGGGAGGGGGAAATCGACGGGCGTGACGATGGAGGGGAGGGGGGGGGGAGGGGCTGCGGTGGTGGAGTGGAAGGAGGAGGGGGTGGGGGGGAGTGGGATGGTGGGTGGGTGGGTTAGGGTTTGGGGGAGGGGGGATGGGTTAGGGTTTAGGATAAGGGTTATAATTAGGGTGAGGGTTAGGTTTAGGGTATTAGGATTTTAGGGTTAGTGGTTAATGGTGGCAAAATCGTAAATAAAGCTAACGGTGAGTTAACGAGCTAGCAAAAGGGTATATGGTGAACGTTTTCGAAAACTCGTGGGTATATGGTGAATTTTTGAAACATTGAGGGTATATGGTGAATTTCTTGATTTGTCGGGGTATATGGTGAAATAACCGTTTCTTTTCTTTTTTTCCTCATCTTACTCACTTCTCTCTCCTCTTCCTTCTTCCACCGACCACCACCGTTTGGCCACGGCAACCCCTCCACCCAAAACACCAGCCCACCACACTCCACCACCCGAAACAACCTCACCCCCACCGTTTCGAACTTTTGGTGGTCTTGCGCACGGTTCGCCCTACGCAAATTGGCTCAGCCGGTCGAAGTTCTTCTTTATTTTTTCGTTCATTCTCCCCTTCTTCTTTTCGATTTTTCGCGGCGACATGAGGGGAGAGGGGAGGGGTGGCGAGGGGTGGGATGGGGAAGCGCGGGGGAGGGGGGTTTGCAAGGGTTAGGTGAAAGGTTAAGGGGAGATGCGAGAGGAGAGGGGGGAGGGGTGATAGGGGTATAGGACGAAGGGGATAGGGGGAGGGGTGGCGGGGGTGGGGTGGGGTGGGGCTGCGGGGGGCTTGGGTGGGGTGGGGGTGGGGTGGGGCTGCAGTGAATTGGGGTGGGTTGTGCCTCGGGCCGGGGCCGCAGGGGCTTCGGGTGGGGGTGAGGATGGGGTGCAAGTGGGGGTGGGGGGGTAGGCGGTGGGGTTGGGGTGGGGTGGGCGGTGGGGTTGGGGTGGGGGCGGGATAGGGCTAGGGGGGTGGGTGTAAGGGGCGGCATGGGGTGGTGGTCGTGGTGGCTAGGTGGTGGTGTTTGTGGAGGAAAAGAGGTAGAGGAGGGAGAAAATGGGCTGACCAACGATAGTGTGACACGTGTCATATTTGACCTGTTATACCGGTCACAACAGGTCAAGGACCATTATGAGAAGATACTAACAAAAGGTTGGATTATTAAAAAAAAAACTTATAAGTGGGATTGTTTTAAGAAGATCGGTCAAAGGTTGGATTATTAAAATCCAATTTTCCAAAATAAAATATGGAACGAAACTTAAAAATCTAAGCCGGCGAAACTGAAACTGAAATATATCTTGAATGAAGCCGGCGAGTGAACAGAAACTGTAACAAATCTAAACCGAAGCCGGCGAGTGAGACGCGTGCAACGGCAAGTGAAAGGCGAGGGACGAGCGCGTTACTTCTTGCGGTCAAGGATGGGCAATCTGAATGGTCGAGGATGGGCGCTTTGAATGGCTGATGAAGAAGAACGACGAAGGCGTCACACATCGAACGCTGATGAAGAAGAACGGCGAAGGAGGAGGGTTGATGAGAGAGAGAGGAGGAGGAGTGATGTGGGTTGAAGGAGGAGGGTTAAAGAAGAAGAACGACTGATGATGAGGAGGGTTGATGAGGGCTGATTAGAGAGAGAGAGATGAAGGGTGATGTGAGAGAGAGGGGGCTGATGAGCGTGTGAGAGAATAAGAAGTGGGCTGGGGGATTTTAGGGTTTCATTATGTAAGGATTTATGTGGGCCGCCTTTTTTATAGATATGAAGCCCAAACTGATCCAGTTTAGTGAACTGGATCAGTTAACTAGAAAACCGCATCAGTTTTTGTTAACTGATCCGGTTCACTAAAGAACCAGATTAGTAAATTTGCCGCGTTTTGCCTGTAATCCCCCGTAAATTTATGAATTTTATAAATATATTTTAACGTATAGTTATTTATATTTAAGTATATTTTAGTATTTAAATGATTTATTTCTTCAAAAGTTGACTATTTGAAAGTCAAAGCAATTATTTTAATTATAAAAGGAAGTCAACTATTTTTTTAAGTCATGCTTTGAAAAATATTTGAAATGTTTGAAACGTTTTTGGATTTGGAAAAGGATTCCTAAATGGGTTCGAGGAACCCAAACACTTTTAGACTTGGAAAAAGATTTCTAGTTTGAGCCCAATTACCTTTTCCTAAGCCCTCAAGGGGAACCTATATAAACCCCCCATAAACCCCAAATTTTCCCACACAAGTATTTTCTCTCTCCTCCTTCTCCCAAATATTTCGGTCCTCCTATTTCTTTTTCTCTCTCTTCGGTTTTCATCCTCGCTCTCCTTCGGCCTTCACTTCATTGATTCGCCGGTCTGCCGCCCCGTCGACCATCACCGACCACCTGAAGCACTCGTTGCCAGCCGTCGCTGATTCCCGTCGGCGTTCCTTCCTCCTTTTTCCTTTGCTTTGGTTTGATTACTTTTCTTCCTCCTCAAGTTTTTATTCAAAGTTTATGTTTTTATGATTTGTTTTTAGTATGATTATGTTTAAAAGCTTTAGTTTGATGATTTATTTATGAATCTAAATTTATATAATTTATGTATTGAAGAAATAAAATTCAGATTTGCATATTAGGTTTGAATTAGATTTTTAATTATCAAAGCATGAATTTTTAAGGGTTTTAAATGTTGGAAATCATAGTAGTATGTCATTGTTTATGAAATTGATTATTTTTATGATTTCAAAGATGTTCAAATATGTTTTAAGGGAGTTTTAAATATAATATATTGCTGGAAATTTAGAGGGAGTATTAATATGGAGTTTTATGATGAGTTTTAACAACTAGTGTAGTAAGTACTATACTAGAAGGTTTAATAATCAAGTTTTATTATGGGAAAGGTTTTAAACACTTTTAAGAAGGGTTTAAAGTATTTTATTATTGATGTAAATCCGTAAAGGATTGATTGCGAATTTATATTGGTTGTTTTAGGCGGAGAATTCTCTGTAGGCGACTTTTAAGCTTGTTAAAGTAGCCTCGAATTTAGTCTACACAAGGTACGTACATACCTATGTGTTGATTGGATTAGTATCATGATTTTAAGGATGAGGATTATGTAGTATCATGTATAGGAACTATGTGGAGTTCATATATGATTTCTATTATGTTGGATTTGCATGTTTTATGCCGTTGTGTGAAACATGTTGCTTATGAGATTTATATTATGAGATTTATATTATGTTTGTATGGAAGATTGATGCAAGCATATGGTTGGGAACTTTATTTTATTAATTCACATGGGGGAATTAATGTATATATTGGTTTGGATCATGATTGATCATTTGTTCCCTTTTGAGTATTTCATTGCTTTATAAGGACCGAGGGCCTTATTTGGTAAGTTGATATTTTATACCTATGAAAGGTAGTTTGGTTGTTGGCTAGGTTCAACAATTAAGGAAGTTTGGATTAAAGTTGGAATTAATCTTGGGTTGTTAAGTTGTGTGATCACTTATCTAATCCTAAGATAAAAATGGAGGTTTATGATTGTTGAATGATTATAATGTTTGTTTTACTTGTGAGTCATAACAAGTAATAACTGGTTAATCATGTAAAGTGAAACTTGGAGAGCAATAGCTTTAGACTGGTGCACGTCTGAAGTGTTGGACAATTAGGAGCTGGAGTACATGGTGGAAGCCCATGGCTTTTCGTGGGACCGGATTGATCATAGTGTCCTATTTTTATTTTAAAGGTTCCTCGATATCGTAGGTCATGGGAATACGGAGTCGCGCCCGTATTTCGTCTTCCAAAGGGAAGGCTGGCTTTAGTTAGACAACTCGGTCCATTGACTATTCCATTCAAAGTAATAGGAATGTTGTTATAAAGTTTAGTTTAGTAAAAGTTATCTGCAAGTTATTATATTATTATTTATTCCTGTTTATTACTCCCTCCGGTTGTTATTAGTTTACCCATTTTTTTGGGGCACATTTATCGAGGCACTAATTAAAACCTTAATATCTCTAATTGTCAATAAGCAAAAATTACAAAAAGTTGATATTTGGATAATACACATTGAGACGAATCTAACAAGATCTCACATGACTATATTTTTCCTTAAGTACAAATCACAAGTGGTAGTCAAAGTCATGTATGTGAATAGTGTCAAAAGTCAAAACGGGTAAACTAATAAAAACCGGAGGGATTACTTATTAGTATCATGTTAGGATTGTTTATTTGTTTAGTATGTAGTACTCAGCTTTTACGTGCTTTTGTTTGTGTATGTTGATCATGGTTATGCCTTATTGATCCTGTGATGATCCATTTTGGTGAGCAGTCTCTAGGGATCAATAGTGCATTGTCCATCTACAGGTTTGAAGATGATGCATCAATGGGTTCAGGATTGGAGAGTTTGTGTAGTTTATTCATAATACTTTTGAGTTATACTCTTCGTAGTTCATTGCCTCCCAAAAATGGACGATTTACGGATCCGATTTTGTTAAAACCGGATCAGATGTGTTGTGAGTTGTGACATATAAGGTTTTTTCCACTAGTGGAGTAATCCTATTGATTTGTTATAATTGTTTAATTCATGTAATTGCGCAATATCATGGGTTATGATTTAGCTAATAGGAGTTAAAATTGAAAGATCGTACTCATTAGAGGCTTGTTACAATTGGTAGATCTGATTATGTTAGTGACCGTACTGCATATGTTGATTTGAGAGTGTTAAGACCCGACCGTAGGATTAACAAAAGACTCTAATTACTCGTCCCTCAATCCAAGTATTGTTGAATTGTATTGTATTGATCGAATTGATATAAGCATGGTGGACCGAACGAATGTCCTAGGTTTTTAAATATTTAATTTACATCCATATCTGATTTAGTTTACCTTAGTACTAGTATAATTCATTCAATCATCTTTTTTTCTGGAATAGTTAAGTTAATTGAACATTAATCTACAGATATCCTCTCCCTGTGGATCGACTAGTATTTGCTAAGTCTCTGCTAACAATATATATCGCGCACTTGACGGTACTATTTTAAAACCCATCAACAAGCCATTAGGGGTGTACCCTACACACGCACAAAGTGGGTACCACAAATCGGGTACTCAATTCTTCCAAGTTGGGTCATAGGGTGCAGGGTTCGAATCTGCAGCAGTAGTTTTCTCTAAAAAAGAATTATTCTTTATATTAGCTAGGAGCTTAGGATAGCTACTAAAATATGCTAAAACATATCTCGCACTGTCTTCTAATTATAAATGTTGACAAGTTCACTCAAAAGCAAATTCTAGTTCTGCTTGTGTCAATTACAAGTCCTCGGCCAGTGCCAAATAGTATACATTTACTATTATCATTGGATTTTTTAACTACAATATTACAAACTTTTGCCCGTTCTTTTGCAATAATACAAACTTTTGATTCCTTATTTTTAAATAATATAAACTTTACATCAAAATTTCTCCAGTAGGACATGATCTGTTCTTAACTTATTGTAGGAGGTCACTAGCTGACGTGGCACTGATCAAGCCACGTGTTGTTATTTCATTGGTTGTTTTAAAAAAAATTAAAAAACAAAAAAAATACTTTTTTCCTCCTTCCCTCCACTGATCTCTTTCCTCCTTCCCCACCATAGCCCCTGCCCTGCCTTTCCCCTCCCCACCACCCCCACCCTGCCCACTGGAAAGACGCCCCTCCCCTCCCCTCCCCCCACCCCAAAAATAACTACCACCACTATTTTTCTCTCTATATTTCATTCTTTTCTCTCTTTGTTTTTTCTCTCATAAACCCTACTATTTTTTCTCTGACCTTCAACAATGGCAGCTTCTTCACTCTCTCTAAAACCTTCATTTTCTTCTTTCTCCTCTAATTTCACCTCTACTGTAAGCCATTGCGTCGCCTTCCCCAATTTCAATTTCGTTGCCCTAATTTGATTCTCTTCAGAATGACTCAGCCAATAAACACTTCGTTGCGACATTTCATCGAACAGGTAGATGGCGGACTCCGATCAGCAGCTGAATCCGATGCTTTGTTATAACAGATGAAAACCCATCTCACTACTGATGCCGGCAAAGAAATCACCAAGAAAGTTGGTCTTGTTTATCAACTCCACATCGCACCCAAGGTAAAAAATTTGCGTCTTTTTTCTTTGAATTTCTGGGTTTGATTCTTCAATTTGTTTTTTTTTTTCTTAAATTGGGAGGAAATTGGATTATTATTGATGTGGGATTTTCCTGAGTAGCAGAAAATTGGGTTTAATGAGGTGATTTACACGGTTTTTTTTGGGCACTAAATTTCTTAAATTTCAGCTGCCAATTTTATTAACTTGCGAAATATGATATTGGGTTTTGTGAAAATTAGGGGCTTATGAAGGAGGAAAGCCAGATGCTGCATTTTCATTCAAGGATGAAGATTTTCTTAAGATTGCAACTGGGAAAATGAACCCTCAAATTGCTTTTATGAGGGGTGCAATGAAGATTTACTCCTGATATTTTCCCTAAGCCTGCTAAGATGTAATCTAATACCTCGTTTCAGATGCAAGAAGATGTTGTGGAGGGCAAAGAAAATATGATCAAGAGAAAAATAGTTGAAATTTTGGGGGTGGGGTGACTGGGATTGGTGGTTTTCGGGGGTGGTGTGGTTGGGATTGGTGGTTTTCGGTGGTGGATGTGGGGTGGGGGAGACGGACTGAGGGTGGTTTCGGTGGTGGCAGTGGAGTGGAGGAGATGTCGGGGGCTGGGGGTGGTTCAGGTGGGTGGGGGAGGGGCTGGGGTGGTTCAGGTGGATTGGGGGTTGGGGGAGGAGGGAGAGAAGAAGAAAGATCATTTTGTAATTTTTTTTACCTGTTTTACAGGTTACAAGTCAACTTGACCTACTGGAGAAATTTTGATGTAAAGTTTGTATTATTTAAAAATAATCAAAAGTTTATATTATTGTGAGAGAACGGACAAAAGTTTGGATGATTGTAGTTAAAAAATCCATTATCATTTACGTACGTAAACGTAATTACGTGTTGTTTTGTGGAAGGTGTTCCTTTTTTCTGAAATAGAATAATTTCTTATCTTTCAAAATGCAAACATACTGACTAACTAAATTAATAAAATCACTCTGTAACTAAAAATATATAAAGACCATCTTCCTTTCTTGAATCAGATCATTGACTACAAAAATTTCAAAAATCATTAAATACCGGATCTTTGGGGTGCCCATCTATTATTGTGATCAGCCTATGACCCAGTCCGAAAATACTGGTTTTAATATACAGGGTCAACAAATCGGATATTATGGGTCGAGTTTTTTTGACACCTTTACGCCCCTACGGGACACGGCATGTATGTGTTATGTTATGTTATGTGTATGGTGTACGATGCCTATCCACCCTTGTTAAAAAAACTACTGGTCATTAATATTTCTACACACTGCAAACTCCTTTGTCGCGCAAAATACAATAATTGAAGTTGTGAATCATGTGAGTATTAATTTAGCGAGCCTCTCTGTTTTTTCAATTAAATTATTTGTGGTCCCTCTCCCACCTAATGATTACTGTAACAATAATTAATCAATCAACACTCTACTTTGGGAAAGAAATTATGAGTTCAGGATAGAGATCTGGATAGAAATTTGCTATAATTAAATAGGATCATCAGCTATAATTAACCAAATAGTAGCAGTGCTAATTCTTAAGGTCATCACTTAGAGAGTTCCTGCAAAAAGGTCACTTAAGTCTCAAACATGTCTTACTTTAAACTTGTTGTAGTCGCATTTTCTGTGCTCACTGCATCAGGTTTGTTTCTCAGAAATTTGTTACTTCCTCTATTCTTTTCTTTGCAACATTTGTACTTTCACGCTTTCCAATACATTTGTATTTTAGAGCATCTTCAATGGTTGCAAAATAGGACTTGCTTGTAACTTATAAAAGTTTATAGCTAGTAGCCCAACCATTAGAGTAAAACAAGCAATATAGCTTTGATGAGCAATGTTGCTCAAACAAGCTATATAGCTTGCTTTAAATGTGGTGGGACCCATTTGTTAAATTACCAATAATATTCAAGAATAAGAGGTTAGTTGGCAAAGTGGGTCACATTCAAGTTAGAACTAGTTGTTGCTTACCATTAGAGTAGTATGTAGCTTAAGAGGTCGTTTGGTTCACCTCAAATTCCATTGGAATTTGGATTTCCTAGTAAGTATAAAATAGGGTAGTTGTTTGGTATGCAGGAAATAAGGAATTCATGGGAAATATAATTTCCAAGGAAATGGAAATTCCTATGTAGTGTAGGAAATTAATCACCAACCTCCCCCTCTCTTGGTGATTAGAAATTCCGGTGTCAATTACAAATTTCTATGCTCAACCAAACACCCAAAGCCATTTCCTAAGAAATAGACTAGGGAATTTACTTCCCATGAAATAAGACTTCCCATGGGAAATAAGTTCCAACGGTAACCAAACGAGTACTAAATATATTGTAACTTGAAAATGTGATGTGGCATGACAAGCAACATATGGTTGTTGCTTGCCATTGAAAATGCTCTTAACTATAAATATTTCCATATTATTAATAACTAAAAATTATAAAAGTTGATATTTTAAAAGTATGCAAACGAGATGAATATAACAAGATGTCATAGACTATGTTTAACATTACATATCATACTAGATGGTAGGGCTGTTCAAAAATATCCGATTTGCGATCCAGCCGATCTGATTCAAAATTTCGGATATCCGATCCGAAATTTTATATTTCGGATTTTTGGATTGGATACGAATCGGAAAAAATATTTCAGTTATCTGAAATTTAAAAAAAAACATTATTACTTTAATGAAAATCCTAGAATCTTTTTTAAAAAACCTAGGGGCCAAAGTTCATAACAGCCCATCCCAGACCCAAGCCGCACCACTAAGCCCTTCCCCGGTACCCAACCGGCCAACCCTCATCACCATCCCCCGTCGCGTGTCGGCACTGCCCTTGCCCCTTCGACTCTTCACAACGACGACCAAGGGTCAGATCTTCATCTTCGACTCCTCACCACCACCAGTCGAGCACCACGCAACACGTCCTCTTCACTCAGCACTCTTAGCACTTCACTGCACCACCGGCTCATCCCTTCGTCGAGCACCGACCACCACCAACCCACGGGCAACCGTCAAAACAAAACGAGTCCAGTAGTCCACCCCATCTCCTCTCTCTTCCTATTTTTGGTTTAATTAAAATATGAGGAACTAAGTAATAAATGAGTCCATCCCACCACTCATGCTTGTAATTTGTTATCATATTCAGAGCAAATGGTAATTTTTAGCGAAAAAAAAACCTAGGATGTTAGTGGTTGAACGTTTGCACAAAAAATGGGGAAGTAGATAACGAAGAGCTACAAAACATGGTTTCACAAGGAATGAAAAATAAAGGGAAAACGGATCGGATATCGGATTATCCGATTTGAAATGATTTATTGGATCATATTCGGATCACATTTTCTCCTATCTGAAATTTCGAATCGGATCCAATTATCCGTAATGAACACCCCTACTAGATGGTCAAACAAGAATGTATAAATAGTGTAAAAGTCAATTATTTTCAACTGTTTGGGAAATCTTTCAAAATAATCTTAAATGTTATTATATATGTCAGTTTGTCATTTGAAGAATTTCGGCTAAAACCCTTAACCTTACAATTTTGAAACATATCTTTGAAATTTTTATCATATATATCCTACGCTTCATAATTAGTACAACACTTGCCTTTAGCACGAAGATTTAAGTAGGAAGTTGAAAGTGGGTATTGTGTTAATATTTATGTTGAAGTAAAGAGAGAGAAAAGTTGTTTGCTGGGAGTGGTTCCAAATGTAGGTACTTTTTTCCATATACTACCTTTGCTTTTTTTTATTTGATATATTGTTGTTGTGCGGTTTCCAAGATATTTTTTAATCCTTAATATCTCGTGTTTCGTTTAAGTAAAAATTATAAAATTTGATATTATGAATCTACACATCGAGACGAATCTAACAAGACCACACATGACTATATTTTTACTTATAGAAAAATCAAAATAATCGGTCAAAATTAGTGGTTCATTTCCCAAAACAACAATGTAGCAAAATAAAAAAAAAAGCGGAGGGAGTATATATAGAAGATTTGTGCAGTGTCACGACAGAATTCAAATCTACATTTACAATCAATTGGAATCAAATTAAGTTTTATTTCAAAACTTTAACAGATCAAAAGACCTCATCGTGAAAGGATGTATCAAACAATGATTATATGATGGAACAGTATATATAGAAGTGTCAGATCTTATTTACAACGATCGTGGTTTTGCTAGGTTAGAATTTTACTTGATCAAGATTGTTATGTACTCCCTTTGTATTTTTTTTATTTTACCAATTTGGAATCTTGACACTATTCACAATTAAAGATAAGAATCTTCTAAATTTTTTCTCAACATATAAGACAATATATAGTCAAGTGGGGTCTTGTTTAATTCGTCTCAATGAGTATTTTATTAATATTCAATCGTTATAATTTTTAGTAATATGCAACCAAAGATATTTAAGATCCAAAAAGTTCATTGACAAATGTGCAAAAAAAAGTGGATAAAGTATTTAACTATTGAGGGAGTATTTGTTAGTTTTGATATTTATTTTAGATGTTGTAAGACTCTTTAACTATTGAATTAATTTTACATTAAAAAAAACTATAGAAAAAGATAAGATATGTTAGAAAATTTTACAAAAATCTAGAAATTTTCAAAAATGGAAGAAGTTAAGACAAACTTGGGAAATTAAAAGAAGTTCAAATTAAATAAAATTTTTAGAAAAATGAGATAAAGTTAAATAAAAAAGACTTAGGGTAAGTTTGACGCAAGTCTTGGGGATGAGTCTTTGATTCATACTCTCCCGTGACTCCTAATCAAACTTGCTGTAAAGGAGTTTGCAAAGTGGAGGAGTCTTGACACGAGTCTTGAAAATTAAGATTCGCTTCAAGACTTGTCCAAAGATTAAATGGATTCAATAAAATGATGTTAAAGTAATGTGGAGTGAGTATAGAAGGAGGCTGATGGATAAAGTATAAAACTAAAATGAGCCTGAATTGAGTTTGAAGAATAAATAAAGTAGGTAAATGTAGTGGAAAGCTGATGTGGCACAGTTGGAGTTTGGAGTTGAATATGAGTGATAAACTCACCCCTTATAGATAATGCCAAAAAAAGAAAAGGTACAGTGTAAGTTTGTATCACATAAGGTAAAAAAGGGAAAGCCTTTGTGTATAAGTATTAGTTTACCGTTGATTCATTAGTATTGAACAAGCTAAGTTCACGATGTACTCCTCCGTTTCTTTTTAATTGTTACACTTGCACTTTTCACGCATGTCAATGCAAAACTTTGAGGATATATATCTTTAGTTTTGTATTTGTAAAAATTATAAAAAGTACATATTAATAAAATTCATGTTAAGACGAATCTAACAAGATCCCACTTGACTATGTTTTCATTCACATATAAATCACAAACGATGGTCAAAGTGAAATTTGTAAATAATGTAAAATGTCAAAGTGTAACAATTAAAAAGAAACGGAGGTAGTACCATTTTGCTCAGAGATGGGTACCTTTTTTTTATGAGGGGAAAAGCAAGCTAGATTAAGAAGAGGATAAATTGTCCATGAATACATAGGGTGCCACCTCCGGAGGGGAGTGGTTTTCCCAAATCTGTTCAACACCAAAAGGTACTAGCCTTGCAAGATGATGAGCAACAAAATTACCTTCGCGCCTTACATGAGACCAAACAAGAGAATTAAAAGAAGTACAAGAAGCTAAAATGTCATGAAGAATATTATAAAGATCAGCAAGGTAAAAAACACTATTGGAAAGACGGTCAACCACCACTTGACAATCCGACTCGAGGATTACATCATGCAAGCCAGATCTCTTACCAAGACGAATGACCATCACAATTGCCTTAGCTTCTGCAATTTCTGGGCTCCAGTATGCCTTCACACGTCTTGTTGCAGCAAACAAGACTGATCCATTCGAGTCCCTGTCAACTACTCCCAAGCCAATCCAACCAACTTCAGCACAAGAAGCATCCACATTAAGCTTTGTAATACCTTTGGGGGGGGTGCCAAATTTTCGGCCCAGCACTTGGAATGCCAGCAGCACGGCCGTAAATGCTAGAAGCATAACGCCCATATTCTTCAGCCAACCTATAGATTCGAGCTACCAACATAGAGTTGGGCGAGCTTTTATTTTCTAAAAGCATTTGCATTTAGTACCAAAAATAAGGTTTAAAATAAATCTTCTATTATTACTCCAATCATTTTCTAAGAGGTACCATTCTAAGCACCAATATCATCTAGGTGTACTCTCTTCACTTGAACTTAAATGAATTGAATCTATTTGACTTGAGTGGACCTAATTAGTAGGGGTGTTCAAAAAAACCCGACCCGCATGACCCGACCCGCCGACCCGCGCGACCCGCCAAAAACAGACCGGGTAGTTTATGAAAAATTACAATTTTCCTGGGCCGGGTACCCGACCCGGAATAATCGGGTCGGGTCACGGGCCGATTTTTTGTCAATCGGGTACCCGGGTACCCGGGAAAAATATTGATTTTGAGCTTATACTACTGGACAGTGGCCTACTGTACCGTTAGCATTGTGCTGGGCCTAGCCCATTTCACTCAATAATCAAGTAATTGGATTATTTTCCAATATAGAAACTCTAAAAATTGCTTTGTTCATCTTGAAAATGCTGCAATTAGATTATTCTAATAAAAAAATTACCCAGTCACGAACAAGAGCAGGAGAGAGGAGAACACATGGTTGTGTAACTACTTCACTTTCTCATCTGCACTTTCTCAATCACCGCATGTTCTTCTTCTTCTGTCTCTTCTCTTCTTCTCAATTTAGGAATGTTAGTGACTAAGTCATATTTTGGGATCATTCGGTGGAAATCAATTTTAGCCCCTATTTGATTAAAAATTTTGTGGTTGACTATTCATGAGGATCGTGGAGTATTTGTTTCAAATGTATGCCCAGATGTTCTAAGCTCCAACTTCACAGCTTGTTGCCTTGTTCTAGTCACAGTTTGGCTTTTTTAAAAATTTCGGGTACCCTATGACCCGACCCGAAAAAGCCGGGTACCCGGTTTCAGGGTACCCGGTTATCTCGGGTCGGGTCATGGGCCGTCTTTTTAGGTACCCGTAAATCCGGGTACCCGCATATCCGGGTACCCGAAAAGCCGGGTACCCGGTTATGAACACCCCTACTAATTAGCTCTAATTTTACTTTATGTTTACACCTGAAACTTATTTTTAAAGGTGAATAGAATGCACCATTGAAAAAATTGAAACTTTTAAATTATTTTATTAAATTTTTATTATGTACGAAATGTAAATGCAGGTCATTCAGTACCTATCTGAAGAGTATTGAGTACTAAAGATGTGTTTGATACGACACTGGCCATGGCAAGTATGTGTAGGATAGGGGTGTGCAAAAAGACATGACCCGAGTGACCCGATTCATTTATTCGTCGATTCGATCCGGAATTTCGGATATCTGACCCGATTCTTTATTTTTGCATAGTCCAGATCGGGTATCCAGAAAAATAATGGATTTACGGATCGATTTTTTTTTTTTCGTTTCGAATAATCCGAAAATCCGTTTTTCAAAACTTTTTTCCAATGAAAATCAAAATGGGCTTTAGTTTAAAAAAATCCTAAATCTAATTGTCCATTTATCACTCATCAGTCATCACTTCCTCATGCCCCCTGTCTTCAGCTTACGCTCTTCTCTTCAGACTTCAATTATGCTTCTGCTCTTCTCTTCACGCCGGAGTTAGTAGTAGCAATTTCAGCAGCTAGCGTTACTTAGGAGTCTCTTGATATTCCAAGTTTCAACTCATAATCTAGCTAATTGGCAGTTAGCACTACTTAGCAGTAGCATTTTCAGCACTGTTTCAGCAGCATTTTAGCAGAATTATAGCAACATTACAGTAGCAAATTAGTGATATATACGACAAACAAGGTTGGCAAAATGGCATTGCCACTACTCAATAGCCTTACAACTTGTGCATTTAATATAGTTCCTCCGTTCCAAAATAAGTGAAACACTTCTCTCATTTATGTGAGAGCTTTTTGAGACAAGTGTTTCACTTATTTTGGAACGGAGAAAGTATGTATTAATGAACATTTATGAAATTTATCAAAAGCAAGAAATAATACAGATCACAATTTTATTTCGTGATCCGAATTTTCAGAAATTTAGATTGGATAAGATCTGATCTAATATTCGAAAATGCACACCTTAAACATATCTATCCCCGGCCACCCTCTTATGAAAAACAAATGTCTACAAACTCTAGGAGGGACGATAAATCACTAACGGAAGATTCAATAATAGCCAGATCCATGTGTTGTATCATGTGACTATTACTGTAGCTGTGTAGCAGGCCAGGTCCCCCACCTGTGCGCACCTAATCTATGGCACACTTAATTACACGTACTCGAGCCTCTAATTTTCAATAGTTAATTTTTGTGGTCCCTCCCCACCTACTGTAACACTAACAATAATTAATCAAGACTATGAAATGCCGATGAGCAAGAAATGATGCGTTTATGATAGAGATATGGGTAGAATTGTGCTATAAATAAGATCATCGGTGATCGGCATCAAGTATATGAGCAAAGAATTTAGGAAAATTAACCAAGTAGTAGCAAGCAGTGCTAATTCTTAAGGTCATCACTCAGAAAGTTCCTCCAAAAACATCACTCAAACATGTCTTACTTCAAACTTGCTGTCGTCGCATTTTTTCTGTTTGCTGCTTCAGGTTTGTTTCTAAAAAAAATGTTATTTCTTAATAAAATTTCATGTAAAAAAATACTTTCTCCGTTTCTTTTTACTTGCAACATAGCTTATTGACTCGCAATTTGAGGAGAAGATTAGAGAAATATATGGATAAATTAATCAAAATAACTTAAACACTGATAAGAGGGATGAGTTAGGATGTAAATGCTTAAATTATTTTGATCAATTTGTCCATTTACATTATCTATTCTTCTCCTTAAAGTGTGTGCCAAGGAACTATGTTGCAAGTGAAAAGAAATGAAGGAAGTAATAAGTATGAAGGCTGAAGCAGTGACTTTTTATCTTCATGCAATATTTATTTTTTATAAATGATTGAGATAAATAATCTGAATTGTCGCTGGCCGTCCACTTTAATAGCAGTACTAGAGTAGTTTTATACTTTTATTTAGGAATAATCTCAAGTTTTTGGGAAATTTCTCAAAATAATCCGAAATGTTATTATATTTGCTATATACGTTATCCATTTGATTAAGTTGTACTACAATGCCGACACACAATTATAAACATTAATATCTTTAATTTATGTATAGCTAAATATTATAAAAGGTGGATATTTTGTTGAAATAGTGAAATAGATCTAACAACCTCATGACTATGTCTATCCTTACATATGAATAATATAAGTTGATCAAACGAAATACTACATATATATATTATAAAGAGCGTCAAAAGTCAATATAGTACATATAAAAATAATAATTGAAATATAACATTCATAAGAAGGCTTTTGTTTTGAGGTAACATACGCAAGAAGACTTAACAAAGATTGAAAATTGAAACTTGAGTTAGTCTTGTGTGGACCTGGTCTACAATAATATTATTGTGGACCAAAACCACTTATTTAACATAGTGACCCTTTAGTTCCATATAGTAACTTTTTTCAAATTTTAAGTTACACTATACAGTTACTATCTACTATAGTGACTGTTTTTTTTAATATAGTAACTCTTTTTCACATTAGTTTATCATGATGAAATTTTCACTTTGTGACATAGTAACTTTTTTTTATAGTCAAACTTCATAATTTATATCTATTCATCTTTTATATTTTTTTTTTATATAGTGATCCTTTTTTTCTTCATAAATCACATGAATTAGCATTAGGTCCACACTAATTTAATGTGGACCAAGTCCATATAAGTTTTTTACTTGAAGCTTATATTTTGCAGACCCAACAATTATTGAAGACTTAACAAACATTTCAGTTTGTCACTAAAAACGTTTCCGTTAAAACCCTATACCTTACAACTTCGGAAAAATATCTTTGAGATTCATCATATAGTATTTGACAAAAATCAAATAAATGTTTATGAAACATAACAGGAGTATAAAGCTCTGTTCTTTTGGACTTATCTGCAATTCAATTTCTTTCAGTTCAGTTCCTTTCAGTTCAGTTCAGATTATCTCAGTCCAAAATAATAGGGACTAAGTCATATAGATTACTTCTTTTGTTAAAGTTTTGATCTAACTTATTCCTTAGCTTCCTATTTTGTTTACTACTAATATGTTTAACAACTTTATTAGCTCAAACTTTCCAAGATTGAATGATATAAACAATTAGACAAAACTTTTAGCAAGGTTTATATAACATGTAATATTCAAGGAAAATTACATTCAATAACATAAATTTTGGCCACCTAACTATAATCATTCACACGAACTTGACGCGCTGACATAGGTAACTATACTTATCACTTTTTTTTACAGCTATGGCAATGCCTGGCGCAAAAATTCAACCCGTCACAAGGAGAGAAATAGTGGGTGAAGAACTGCTGCAGGCAGAAATAAAAGCATTGATGGAACTTAAACAAGTTGAGAAGGCAATAATTTCAGACTTAAGGCATAAAATGATGGGAGCTGATAATCACTGTGCTCCACCAGACACCATTTGTTCGCCTGAAGCACCTCAACAGTGTTGCTCCGACTCATGTGTTCCTCATCCTAAGCTTAGGATTTTTGTTTGCGCATAATCAACAAAATAAGCTCCTTAATATGGAGTCATCAATCATGCACCTTACTAAATAATGTGTATGATTGATGAATATATGTATTATGAAGGATAAAGATGGTCTCGTAAGTTTCTATTCTTGGATAGAGAGATGAAGTTGGATATGGATATTCAACTTCTCTTCAAACAAGAATATCTATGTTTTCTGTTTTATCAATAATCAGACACATCATCCTTCTTGTAATATATTATGATTTATGTTTCGATCAATAAGATGCTTATCACGTCGGATCGTACTCTAATCTTCTATACCACATTTTATCGTTTGTGTGCTAGTTATTAAATGATGCGGAACAAGATGATCCTATGTAGTATAGTTCAGTTAAACGTAGTATAGTTAATGAGTCATGTGTTTTAGTTAATTCAATTCGTGTTTTCTATGTGTTTTGTTTTGTTAGTAATTATGGTTTTGCCTACGTTTTTAAAACGATGGATTTTACATGATTCAATCTTGTTAGGAGTCGATTGTAACTAATCCAAGTTGGATTAGGAGTCTAGTTTGCTGGCAAGATAGAGTTTGCTAGTTGTCCTAGTTCTAGTAGGATTAGAACTAGCAGGGTGTATTATATATATTTCGTTTCTTTCATAATAATAGACGTTGTTGATTTTGATTAAGAAATATTGAGAGTATTGATGAGCATACTTGAAATAAAGTTTAGAGACTAGCTTGAGTAGTGAGCCAAAGTCGTTGCCTTTGGACCAAACTTGAAGTCGTTGCCTTCAAGATTCACTCCATCTTCACCTTCAAACACAATCCATAACCGTTTCTTTTAATCAAGAAACCTCCATATCCATCTGGAACATCAAGTTCCACATCAAGTGGTATCAGATCTTTGCCCAAGATCCCAGGGCGACGCTTGTTTTGCGGTCAGTATTCATCCCGGTTTTTGCAGCAAATTTGGGGGCCTCGAACTCCCAGCATACTTCGAATTTTTTGAATATTTTTGATCCTCAACTGGACTACATCTTGTATAGTTTATTGTGTTAAAATTTCACGAGATTTAGAGTAGTTTTGATATAGTTTCGAGATCGTTCTTTGAAGGCGTGCAAGAATCGCTGGAATCAAGAACAGCGGTACTAAAACGGAGATTACCAGATACTGAGAACGAATTTTGCCACGAAATTTTTATCTGGAGTCTTACACCATACAAGGCTAGATTGTGTAAAAGATTCAAAAGTTTTGGCCGCGTTTTGAGGAAGTTACGAATTTCCTAAGTTGAGGCGGTTTGTTGAGACTTCTTGATCATGGGGACTCCTATTACTCGAGAAGAATTGCAGACTATGATGGCGAGTATGATGAAGGACTTTAATGAAAGTTTTGCCTCCATCAATGAAAAGATTACCAACAGCATGAATGCCATTCATATGACCAACCAAAGGGTTGAATCTTTGGCCGGAAATCTGGAAGAACAAGGAGGAGAAAGACGTCCAATTGGCGAGCCACCAACAAGGCCTCCCGTAGAGAGTGATAGTGACTTCAAACTCATGGAGTTGAAGGAGTTCACGGGTGAAGGAGACGTTGAGGACCTCCAAGAGTGGATCCGACAATTTGAGAAGCTTATGAACTATAAAGGCTTCGATGAAGAAAAGGCTTTCGAAGTTGCACACTTGAAGATTACTAGGTATGCTAGTATATGGTTCGAAAGTTTGAGGAACAAGAGAATCAGGGATGGTGATCCAAAGATTGATACTTGGTCCGAATTAAAGAGGCAACTCAAGAAGAGATTCATCCCTCGTGAATAGAACCCTCGTAATGTTCCTTGCTCAAAAAATGGAAGAGGATGAGAGTGCATGCTTAGAAGAGGAGGGTGAATCTAAAGAAGAGGAGTCGGATTTTGAAGATGATAAAAAGTGGGACGATCAAGAGATACAAGAGGCTGCGTCGGATAAGGATACCTTTATTTTGAGGAGATTACTTAGAGCCCAAGCTGCACCATTAGAGGAAGAAGCACAAAGGGAAAATCTTTTCTACACACGCTGCTTAGTTAAAGGGAGATCTTGTAAGCTAATCATTGACAGTGGGTCTTGTGCTAATGTGGCATCTTCAAAGATGGTGAGTGCCTTAAAATTACCTGCTAGAGAACTTCCAAAGCCTTACAACCCTAATTGGTTGAATGATAATGATTCTATCAAGGTGAAGAAACAAGCGCTTGTGGCTTTTTCTATAGGAGATTACGACTATGAACTTTGGTGTGATGTCATCCCCATGAGTGCTTGTGCGGTATTCCTAGGAAGACCTTGGCAGTGGATGAGAGATGTGAACCATGCGGGGAACAGAAACATTTATTCGGTTACTAAAGAGAATAAGAGGTATAGATTAAAGCCTTTACCTCCCAAGAAGTTAAATTTTGAAACTACAAACAACATGCTCGTAAAGGCTTCTCAATTCGAATATGAGTTAAAGGAAGCCAAGATGCACTACATGTTATATATTAAGGAGCCAATGCCAGATTCTTCATCCCCACCGAGTTCATATGACAGTGTTAGTACCAACCAATCAATACCAACAAATAGTATCAAGTGGCATACAAGTGGTACATAAATCATAAATGGTTGGACGAAAGAATTTGATCGTTTAATCTATTGGATCTTATATGTGACCTTTGGTAGTTTACAATATAATTTTGGGACATTATCTACGTTAGAGGTTTAGTATCGAGTAGGGTGTTTGCATATGACCACAATAATTTGGAACACAAAAGTGAAGAAGATGACCTAATATTTCATTAGCTTTTGGTGGAGCTACACAAGAGAAACATAACAAATATATATAGGACAATAAAAAGGGATTAGATACATCATACCTCTCTCTTCAATTTCTCTCTCTTATTAGAGATACATCTTGATGACTTTAATGTTCTACTCATACTACTATCCCTTTTATATCACATACCATGTATATTCCTAGCTTTTTGGTGCAAGCATAACAGTTCATCACTAAGGGATCAGAGTGCCTTAGAGATAAGCCTTTGAATGTGTATGGTCTTTAAATAAGAGTTCCTTACTACCGTACAAGTATGTAAGAGAGACGAGAGTCAAACAAGTAAATGACATTAATGTATCAAACTCAAAGAGAAACATATATACAAGCTTGAAGAAGGATAAGAGCTATATTTTTTTTAAAGGTAAGAATAAATCATTTGGACGGCCCTCGCACAAGGCCCCCACCTAGAGGCCTATTACAAGCCAAACACCCATCACTACTTCAGTTACCTTGGCTATTAGCAACGTCCACTGCATTCCATGCCTTGCCTACCCCTCAAGTTGAGCCTCTCACGACACCTAGTGTCTCTCCTCTTCTTCGGCAGCACACTCCACCACCCACCCGTGGACTTGACTCCACCTCCACCACCCAGCCGTGGTCTTCACTTCATCCCATGGATAGCAGCTCAATCCAACCCCCTACCCGTGGACTTGGCTCCACCCCCAAGGCCAACCTGTGGCTTCACTGGATCCCACGGATAGCAGCTGCACAACCCAGCAGCCCCACGCCCTTCCTTAGCCCTGCTGCCAGCCCTACGCCATCCCCTAGTGCTGGGCCTATCACTCCCACATCTATTCCTCCTACTTCCATGTCCAACCCAACATCCTCTTTGACCGCACCTCCTCCGCACAGTGTTTTTGTTGTTCCGTGTTCGCAAAATTTTCATAAAATGAAAACTCATGCTAAAGACGGTCATTTTCAAACCCAAATCCATATTAAATTGAAATATTCTTGAAAAAGAACAAGCTCCAACTTGTTTCTCTAAAGCAAATAAAATTCCAAAATGGCGTCAAGCCATGGCGGAACAGATTAATGCAATGCTGGTGAACAAAACTTGGGATTTGGTACCGTTTGATGCGTCAAAGAACTTGGTTGGTACAAAATGGATTTATACGATTAAAACTAATGAAGAAGGTTATGTGATTAGGCCTAATGCTCGATTGGTTGCTCGTGGGTTTGGACAGCAGGTGAAACTTTTAGCCCTGTTGTTCGATCAACTACTGTTCGGTTGGTTTTGTCCTTAGTTATTTCCTATCACTGGGTCATTTGTCAATTAGACGTGAAAAATGCCTTCTTACATGGTGATCTCATTGAGGAGGTTTATATGAAACAACCTGCAAGTTTTATTCACCCTGATTTTCCTAATCACATTTGTTGACTTAGGAAAGCTATTTATGGTTTGAAACAAGCTCCTCGCGCTTGCCGATTGGTATCTTCGATTCAGCAGTTTCTTTCTGTAACAGGGCTTCTTTTGTTGTCAATCCGATACTTCTATGTTTATCTTTCGTCGTGGCAAATATATTCTTTATCTTCTGCTTTATGTCGATGATATTATTGTCACAGGCAACTCCGCTCCTTTGATCACCAAATTCAATTCTCTATTGTCTGCTGAATTATCTATGAAGGATTTAGGTGATCTTCACTATTTCTTAGGTGGTCAGGCTATTTGCACATCCAAGGGTTTATTTCTATATCAGAAAAAGTATGTTCAGGATCTTCTTCTCAAATTTCATCTGCACACTGATAAACCTGTTCGCTCCCCTCTTCCTAGTCGGACTACTCTCTCGCTTACAAATGGTGATCTCTTATCCAATCCTACTGAGTATCGCAATATGGTTGGGGCTTTACAGTACTTGACTATGACAATACCTGATATTACGTATGCGGTGCATTTAGTTTTCCAATTTATGCATGCCCCCCGCACCTCTCACTTGTTGGTTGTTAAGCGTATCTACAGGTACTTGCAGGGTACTTCTGACTATGATCTCTGGCTTCGCCCCTCTAAGACCATGTCCATCATGATTGCCTCTTCTGATGCTGATTGGACAGGTTGTCCGGATAGTTGTCACTCCACCACTGGTTATGCCATCTTTCTAGGAACCTAGGTCGGGAGCATCGGTGTTTGTGGGTGCTGGGAAATGTGCAGGTTGAGGTGTAGCACTAGGTAGGGCCGTAGGGGTGTGCATAAATATTCTATTCGGGATATCTAATCCATGATTCGGGCGATTCGATCAGGTAAATCGGATCTCCAATCTGATTTTTTAGTTCTCAGAAATTTCGGATCAGATACAAATCGAAAATTTTCATTTTCAGATACCTAATCCGAAATATCCGAAAATATTCGTTTCCAAGATCGGATATCTGAAAATATCCGATGATCCGAAACTTATTTTATGAACTTTTTCTTTGAAAAATTCATTTTTTATTTATCGGATATTTGATCCAAAATTCCGGATATACGATTTTTTCGAACGGATTTGGATCGCATTTTTTCCGATCCGAAATTTTGGATCGAATCGGATTATCCGAAAACACCCCTAACACTAGGGAAGACCTACCCATGGAAGAGCGAAGAAAGACGGATCAAAATCATGTGAAAGAGGGGACATTGATGGACTAGAGGAAACCAACTAACGATATAGAAAAATCGACTCATGAAATTGGATATTGCGGCTCACGTAAACACGGGTAAGAGTATTTAGGAAACTATACCCTTTAAAACCGGAAGCATACCCAAGGAAAACACATCGGACACACCAACGAGTCTATTTATTAGATGGTTTAGAAGATATGTTTGGAAAAACTCACACCCAAAAACAAGCAAGAAGGAGTAGTCGGGAGGTTTTTGGAATAACTTTTCATATGAGGTAGCTCCATTTAAGATCAGTGTTGGCAATCTATTAACTAAGGTGGCCGTGTAGGCAACATCAACCCAAAATTGAGCAAAGAGCATTGCATAAAAAATGAGTGTACTTATTTTTGTTAAACTGAACTTATTAGACATTATCTGAACTTATCTGAACTTATTTTTTCTGATAATAAGGACTGAAAATAAGTTGAATAGAACAGGACCTTTATCCTATAGGCTCTTGACTCTTGTTGAAACAAAAATGCAAGATTAAGGATATGTCCTTAGCGATCACTAGTCCTTGGATAAAGGGTTTCTTGATCATTACCTTACGAGTTATCTTAAGCTTCTTGGAGGCGTGAAATATGCACTTATATGGGTGTAGACACATAAATTTGTTTCCCCTTTTAGCATCCAATGATGAAACATATTGTCGTCCTACTTGGTTCGAACTGAAGAGAAACAATCAAAAGCCTAAGTCAAAAACTTTTTTTGAGTCAAAATATGTTTTAAAGTCCAGCATTTAACATAAAACCCAATTTCAAAGCCAATTAATTATTCATGATACTTAATTGAATTTTAAAATAAATCTTTTATTAAATTATTTTCATATAATCAGATTTTATGATTCAAATCCTTTTATTCTTGATAACAGTTAAGTCAAAACGGTCATTTAAGATAAAAACTAAACTTCGGCATAAAAAACAAAAATGCGCTAGGCGCGGCAGTTTTGCGTCTGATGCATGGCGCCTGCATGGAGTGCATCACTTGTGCTTGCGCAGAGAACAAACTTTCTTTTTCATCCGCGACTTTCGAAAATTTTAATTTTATATTCACTATAAACACCTTGTTTTCACCTCATATTTCCTCACGGACTTATTACTGACTTTTCATACAATACAACTCATAATCTAAATATCAAAACCTATCAACATTACTCATTCTTCACTATCAAACTCACATCTAAACACATTTAAACACATTCAACCTCAAGAATCTTCATTCTTCCTTTTTGAATCTTCATTCAAGAATTCGCTTTTTCGAGGCTAAATATTGATTCATCCAACCTATGTATAGCCACACCTAGGCGACAAAGGTATAAATCCTAAGGGTCAATTCCAATTTAATTACTTTTTTTACTAACTATTTCATTTTCATGATGTAGATTTTTAATAAAATTACAATTGCACATCGAATATGTATATAGTTGTACATTCTTTCAAATCATTCTCATGAATATTTATATGCTTTGAATATTTATTACGCCTTTTAAATTGCAATTGCAATTGCGTGATCACTATTATTATTGTTTGCTATCAAACCTGCAAGATAGTTAAATCACGCCTAATAAGATAATTTGAACAACTTAATATATTGGTACCTATTAATAATGTGATTTAATATATTGATCACCAAACTAGATCTTATGTGCTAAAAATAACCGACCTTTAACATATTTGTCTATTTATGCAATTAATCAAATTATGTGCATGTATATAAATAAGTGAGGAAATTCACCCTGAACTCAGATATGTTCTTTATGATTTTATTAGTTCTTAATTGGCGACTCTCTTTGAACCAAAATATCACTAATATTATATGGGGTAAAACATGATAATTACATGCCTACAACGGGTGTACGTGTTTGCACTCTTTAGGGAATGCATATGCTTGAGAGTCACCAACAAAATAGACTCAGGGGCGGTTCTTGGCCCATGCAGTATAGGCGACAGAATAGGGCCCCCAAAATAGAGGGGCCCCGAAATATATTATATGTATTATATGTTTGGAAGAAAAACAAAAGCAAAGCATTTGGATCAGTGGTAAAGTGGTAAGGGATGAGAAAAAGGGACGCGGGTTCAATTCCGGTTAGTAGCAAAATTTATTTACTTTTTGCTGTTTCAAACTTTCAACATTGTGAACGTCCCCATATGAGTTATGACTATTGACTCATCACATTAATAACATCAGTCCACCACGCGTGGGTTTCTTTTTGCTGCTTCAAATTTCCAATTTCCCCATTAATGGCTACTCTCTCTCATTAATTTCTACTCATCTTCCCCATTTTTTTTTTTTTTTGCAATTTTCCAATATATTTTACTCTTAAACTTCAATTCAACAAAATTTGCCGGAGGGTTTTTCCGAGCTTTCGCTTCTGCAGTTTTCTCCTTCCTCCATTTTCTCTCTCCTCGAGTTTCTCTCTCCTCAATCTCTACCATGGCGGCGGTTGGACGTAGCTCCAGTTCCATTGCCAGTTGAATCTTCTGATTCGTTGCAAAATGAAGTCAAGCTTCTCGGCCGATGGAGCTTCGACGATGTCACTGTTCGTAAAATCTTCTTCTCTCTAGTTTTTATTTTGATTTTATCTTCGTTTAAATTAGGTCTTAGTTTCCTGATTTTTGATGTTTTTTTCAGTGTTTTATCTTCGTATATTCCTATGATTTTCTACATGTTCGTCGATAAATGTGACTTATGTTCTGTTAATATTAAGAAAAAAGGGAGATCTCTGAGTTTTAGTAGTTTTTTTGTTTTATTTTGCTAATTAATTTGAAGATGATAAATTAATAATGAATTTAAAATTGAAAATTATTGAATCCGTCGTTTTGATTTTATGTCTGTAGTAAGAGTTGCGAATCTTAATTTATAAGATTTCAGTGGACTTTGAGAATCTAATATCTTTTATGAACTACATATGAATGGCCCAATTTTAAGAGAGTGTATAGGGCCCCTGTTTTGTTTGCCCCACCCCTGAATAGACTTATAAATCAACTAATTGAATACTACAAATAGACAACAATTTATGGACAATCATCATGACAAAAATAAGGACTAATCCAATGACCTCATACGTTGGTCATGAATTAGGGGATGAATTTGAAAGTGGGGTACATATTTAGTCATGAACTTCAATTTACGCAAATTTGGTCTCTAATTAATTCTTTTTAAGAATAATATTATATATGTTCCATATTGATTAATACACTTTGAACATCATAGAGTTTTCGAAGGTTTATTTGAATTCTATTTTATTGTTGGTAATTGGCATTGAGGTACTTTTTTCATTTAGTTAATAGATTGTGATGCCTCAACTTTTTAAAGGATGTGTATGTAGGATTGTTTCTTATTACTCACACAACTCACAAGGAGAGAGAACTAATATAAAATTGGTGGAGTGTTGCCTTTTCAGGAAGTGGAATGGACGAAAATGACAAGTGTATCGATTAATATGAAACAGATGTATATATATAGTAGATTGAACACCTGAAAAAGATCAATACTAAAAGGTTGGATTATTAGCATGTAAAGACCGATGTAATAACATTATATGTTTTGTATTGGTAATTACTCCCTCCGTTCCTAAATAGAGTGTCCATTTTTCCATTTATGTTTGTCCCAAATAGATTTCTCATTTCCTTATTTGGTATGGGTCTACCAATAAAAATATTATTTTGATTTCAACTTTTATAATATCACCCATTTTCCCATATGGCCCACATTCTCTCTCCTTAATAAACAATTCATAAAAAGTGTACCAACTTCTATATTTAATTACTCCCTCCGTTTTTTTTAGATGTAACATTGGACTTTTCACATTAGCCGAGGCACAACTTTGACCGATAATATCTCTAATTGTATAAAAACAAAAATTATAAAAAATATATATTCGAAAAGTGTATACCGTGACGAATCAAACAAGATCCCACATGACTTTATTTTTTCTTATGTATAAATAACAATTAGTGGTCAAAGTGTATTGGATGAATAGTGCCCAAACTCAATATGTTACATCTAAAAAAAACGGAAGAAGTATGATTTAATACAACTTAGGTGCTACACATGATTTCTTCTTAATACTTGTACCCAAAAGAAATGGGCACTCTATTTAGGGACGGAGGGAGTGTGTATTATGAAATGGTTAGTAATATCCAATCCTAGAAATTATATAATTGGTATCATAAAAATGTTTCAATGAACAATTTCGGTGATACTTAAAAGAGTTTTGTCAGTACCAATTTGTTCACATTTTATATAGTTACCAATTTTTTCAAAAAAAATTCTAAAAATTGTTCAACTAGTACTTAAGGAGTTAATAGTGAAATTATCAGCCATTTTCATAAATGAGATCATTTTGAGTGTTCTTTTCACCTGTATCTATCTTAACTGAATTTATTAGACTTGATTGGACTTAATCAGTCCTGATTTTACTTTATGTGTACACTTGATGAAAACTAAACCTTATTTTCAGGTGAAGAAAACACAAGAGAAAAAGTTTGGATAATATTAAATTTCTTTTTTTATACTCCCTCCGTCCCAGAGTACTCTTTACACTTTCCTTTTTCATCTGTCCCAGAATACTCTTTACACTTCTATTTTTGGATATGACTCACTAATATTTTAATATTTCTACCTTTTCAACATTGGCCCACACTCTATCTCCTCCAAATAAAATAATACCACTCCTATTACATAACAACTCTAACCATGGCCCACATTCTCTCTTCTTAAAATAAAATAATACTAATTTTACTAACTACTAACTCCTATCACATCTACTTTTCAATAAAATAACAATTAATAACCAAACAACAACTTATCATCTAAAACTACGTGTCTTAATAAGTGTCAAGAGTATTTTGGGACGGATGGAATATTTTCTTTTTAAAGTACGAAATGCAAATGCAGGATCGGTCAGACGTTCAGCACCAATTGAAGAGTATTGATTGAATATAGTCACATACTAAAGTAAAGGTGTGTTAGATACGACAAGGGCCACGAGGCCCACGACATGTATTGTGTAGGATGCCTATCCAACCCACCCTCCTACGAAACAAAGTCATGAACATTTCTTCAAACTCCAAAGCCGCGTCACGCAAAACACAAGAATAGCCAGATCCATGTGAATAAGGTGACTTACTATTAATTTAGCGAGCTAGGTCCCACCGGTCACCTCTGCGTACCCTAATCCACGCCTCACTTTTCTTTAAGGAAAATTTTATCCAACGAGTTCTAATTATGGCCGGATTTATTTTCGAAGTTTTAACTTTTGAATTTTTATAGTGGTCTCATCTTTTGAGAGTCTTTTTCCAAATCGTTTTTAGAATAATAAAACTGCTAGCTAACTAAGTTAATTGAGATACATGACACTCAAGCTCTGTTTGACAACACATTTAAATCACCTTAAATGAACAAGTGCTAAAAGTTTAAGTCATCTAAAATAGATAGTCGTGTTTGGGGTAAGAGTTTAAATTTTATTTAAGCTCAAAAATTGACTGAAATTGAGTTGCTATCAAATATAGCATCTCAATTTAAGGTGCTGAAATTTTCAGCTACCTTATGAGTTCAAATTCTCCTTTCAAATTACTTCGGGCCTACTTCTATTTCATCTTATGTTCCCAAACATAGCATCAATCAATAATCCAGCACGTTAATTAACTTGAAGGGTTGTTTTGGAAAGAGACCCCTCAAAGTTAAGATCGCTTTTAGATAAACAAAAGTTGAGACCTTAACCGACTATAGTTGAAATCAATAGTGTCAGTTTTTCTTTTAATAACCTGCTCATCACTTCATTACACGTAGTCGAGCCTTTTTTTAAAAATAATTGTAAATATTTGTGGTCCATCTCCCACCTACTGACTTCTGTTAACAATAATTAATCAACGCTGTGCAAGAAATAATGCGTTTAGGAATTAGGATAGAGATCTGGATAATTTTTTTTGCTATAAATAGGATCATCGGCATCAAGTAAATGAAGCAAAGAAAATAAGATAATTAAGCAAGTAGTAGCTAGCAGTGCTAATTCTTAGAATCATCAATCAGAAAGTTCCTTCAAAAACATCACTCAAGCATGTCGTCTTACTTCAAACTTGCTGTCATCGCATTTTTTGTGCTCACTGCATCAGGTTTGTTTCTCAACAATAAGTTGTTTCTTTAAGTTTTTTCATGTTAAAAATAAGGGTTATGCTATATGCAAATAAGAGAATAGAGATAAATACACTAACTAAAATGGCAATAACCCTATACCTTACAATTTTGGAAAATTTCTTAGAGATTTATCATATAGTATTTGACAAAAACCAAAATTAAAAAATTTGGAAGCACAATAGTAGTATAAGTCATATGGATCATATACTTTTTATTAATGTTTATATCTAACTTATTTCCTTCCTATATTGTTTACTACTAATATGTCTTAACAACTTTATTAGCTCACATTTTCCAAGATTGAATGATATAAAGAAGGATAAATTTCATGGAACTACCTTTTATAACAAAAAATTTTCAAAAAACTACCTTATAAATTTTTTTCTTCAAAAAACTACCTTATAAAACAAAACCCGTTTCAAACGACCACCAATTGACGACATCCGTTAATTTTGACCGTTAACCCTCCTTTGACCATCACATGATGGTCACGTGAGTTCATTAAAACTAACAAAAACTCAATTTCAACCCTAAAACAATCCATTACAAATCTAAGATCATGACTCACGTGAGTTTTAATGAACTCATGTGACCAACATGTGATGGTCAAAGGAGCGGTTCACGGTCAAAATTAACGGATGTTGTCAATTGGTGGTCGTTTGAAACGGGTTTTGTTTTATAAGGTAGTTTTAAAAAAAAAAATTATAAGGTAGTTTTTTGAAATTTTTTTGTTATAAAAGGTAGTTGCATGAAATTTATCCTATAAACAATTAGACAAAATTTTAACAGGGTTTATTTAACACATAATATTCAGGGAAAACTACATTCAATAACATAAATTTTGGCCCAACTACAATCATTGACACGAACTTGACGCGCTGACATAGGTAGCGATTTGATCTTAGATATTTGTCTCTTTATTTTTTACAGCTATGGCAATGCCTGATGCAAAGATTCAACTCGTCACAAGGGGAGAAAAAGTGGGTGAAGGACTGCTGCAGGCAGAAATAAAAGCATTGATAGAACTTAAACAAGTTGAGAAGACAATGATTTCAGACTTAAGGCATAAAATGATGGGAGCACATGATCACTGTGCTCCATCAGGCACCATTTGTTCGCCTGAAGTACCTGAAGAATGTTGCTCCGACTCCTGTGTTCCTCATCCTTGGCTTAGGATTTTTGTTTGCGCATAATCAGCTAAAATTGATCCTTATATAATATGGAGTCATCAAGCATGCACCTTACTAAATAATGTGTATGAATGTCTGTATTATGAAGGATATAGATGATCTCTTAAGTTTCTATTCTTGGATAGAGAGATGAAGTTGGATATGGATATTCAACTACTCTTCAGACAACAGTTTCTATGTTTTCTGTTTTTTCAATAATCAGAGACATCATCCTTCTTGTAATATATTCTGTTTTCTGTTTTTTCAATAATGATATATGCTTATCACGTCAGATCATACTTCAATCTTCTATTCCCGCGTAGGCAATAAAAACACGCCTAAATATCTAATATCAGAATATAATCAGTTTTATAAATATGTTTCAATGAACAATTTCAGTTATATTTTAAAGTATTTTGCCAGTACCAATTTGTTTAAATTTTATAGAAAAATTGTCAAGAAAAATTTGAAGTTTGAGACATCTTCCCGAAATAGTCCCAAGTTTGAATTAACTTTAAATAATCCTAGGTTTTTCTTCCCTTTATTTGTTTTAATCTAATTCGTCACTTTAATTACTTATCTTCCTTTATTTGCTCTCCAAATTATTTTTAGTCCAAATTTGTCCTCCTTTTTTATAATTTAAATTTTTAATTAAATTTTTCCTTCTTTTGTCAAACTGACACCAAGACATCTTCCAATCTAGAGATGGCCAACAAGTGTGGGCCAATCCAAATCCATCCACCATGGGCCATGTGGGTCGGGCCCACGAAAAGCCCGATCCAGCCCACCTCGAACCGTGAAATTGGTGGGTGGATCGTGTGCCGAATTTTTTGAGCCCAACCCACGAAAGCCCGCTACTAAAACCGCCCATCCCGGTTCACGAAATCGGTCCAGCCTAGCCCATGAACCGGACCAGCCCAGCCCAAGTCATTATTCAACCAAATTATGTATATTTTAATCAAATTGTATATATTTTAATCTAATTACATATATTATAATTCAATCAAATTCAAAAAAAATGAATTATTCATTAATATTAATGATTATATATATCTTAATTAGTTTTAAAAGTTTTATGTAACAATAATGAATAATTTCAATGATTCAAAAATTTTGAAAGAAAATTTCTCAGCCGGACCGCCAGGCCGGTCCAGCCTGCTAGGCCCACGAACCACCAGAACCGCTCCCCGAACCATGAAAAACCCAGAACAAACCTAAGGTGGGCCAAGATTTTTCACCCCGTGGACCAGCCCGCCCAAACCGTGAATTTCACGGGCCATGAAATCTCAGCCCGGCCCGCTAGGGCCCACGGACTGGCCCGTGCAGCCCGAACCAGTGGCCATCTCTATTCCAATCATATTAACCAGAGTCTGCACTAATTCGCAGAAAGAGATATCTTTCTGTTGAAGCTATTATGTATAGCGCACACCACATGTGAGTGTCCCACATTGATTAAGAGAGATGAGTTCACTTTATAATGCAAAGGGGCTACTCACCTTATGGCCATATGGTTTTAAGGTGAAACCTCCTTTGTCTTGTGAAGTGAACTCTCTCTCCTTGTGATAGGTGCGGCTCAGACCCATATTTGACACTTTCGGCCTAGATGCTTGTTTATGCCAATTTTTGCTTAAGCGACAAGATTTGTTATGGGACGTCAACAACCAGATTTATGCGATGTATGCTATGCAGACGTGAGAGAAACAAGAGGGAAATGCAAAGACACCAAGGAGTGTTGACGCGGAAAAACCCCAATGAAGGTGGGTAAAAAACCGCGGGTGGATGTGAGTCCACCAATCCACTATATGCGGAATCGCCAATCGGAGTGATCAACGATCAATACAACCTAATGAATTTTGTTCTAAGTACAATATAATCACTGTAACAAGAGAGAGAATAGCAATGTAATGTATCAAGTATTTCGTGAGTATGAATAGATTGTAAGTTCTTAAGCTTGATCGCCTCTGTTTCCGTGTCCTCTGCTTTCATCATTCTAGTCCTTTTATACTGCTTTTCTCAGCTCAACATGCATCCTCAAATCTAGGGAGTAGTTAGCTAGAATCTCGTCACTTTCCTCTGAGATCTCGGTGCATCATTTAAACGTCCAAAGACTCGTTCAACTGACTAAAGTACCGCTGGATCGACCTTCCTTATTCTTAGAGAATCAGTTAACCTTTGACCTGGTCCATGCGTCACGATCCTTTCGTCAACGTCAGCGTCACAAATTTCATAATGTCAGCGTCGATCTGCAAAATATCAGCCATAACAGTTTGCCCCCAATTGTTGAAATGAGGGAATACCAAGAGTCATGAAACAATTGTATCAACTTGCACAAGACATCCTGTACGGTTAAAACACCTGTCACAACTGTTAATCATTTGTCACAGCATTTGTCGAAAAGATAAGAAAATAAAATTTCAACCATCGGATGACTTTACTAAAGATAACCCAAAGGTCACCGGTAAAAGATAAATTTTTTCGCCAAAGTTTTTCCACAATCCGCAAAATATATCCGTTACATTAGCGAGGATCACAACTGTCACTATAAAAAACAGTGCTCGCTGATTTGAAAACCACACGCAACATTCTCTCTCTAAAAAAAATCACTCGAGCGTCCAAATTTCTCTAGAAGCATCCGAAAATTTCTGGAATAACTTCGGCTTCCTCAGGTAACTTCTGCCATCTTTGATCTTCGATTTCTAGTTAATTTCAAAATCAATACTTGAAACTATGGCTCCCAGCAGACGTAGTACTAGAAACTTTGTTAAAAATCAAGAAAAAACCAAGGTAAAAGAAAGAGTCGTAGAAGAAAAAAGTGAATTCGACGACGAACAATCTAACATGTCGCAGGATGACCTAATGAAATTCTTAGACTTAGGAAATTTACCCGTTGATACAGTACTAAGAAATGCCGAACCTTACGAGCGACCAGAGATGTGTCCACAGGGTTGGGTGGTGCTATATGAATATCCTTTCAAAATAGGTCTTAAGTTACCTTTTCCCCCCATAGCCAGGGAATTAATGCAAATTTACCAAATTAGCCCTGGGTAAATCATGCCCCAAGTCTGGAGGGTTCTGAGTGTAGTTGATAGGGTGACAACGTCTTGGGAAGAACCGTTTACTCTCCACGACCTGTTGCTCTGTTACGAAATTAGGGTCAAGGTCAAAAACAGGTTAGCCCTACATGTTAGGGCGAGGCAAGACGCTTTGTTTGGAGGAATTCAATCGAACGACAGAGGTTGGAAGAATCGTTATGTTTGTGTCAAGAAATCATCCTTGGGAGAAGTAGGGAAACATTTAACCGGAGGCTGGAACATAGGAGGTTCGTAAAATTCTTTACCAATTTGTTTTTATGTCATGACGTTAACGTTATTCTTTCGTCATTTCTTCTGCAGACCTAGACCCAAAACTGTTGACGCATCGCGAGGAGTCTGGACGTCTGTGCGAGAAGTTCCTAAGGGTGAAAGAAGAAGAAAGGTACTTCAGAAGGGTAACAGTCGCTAGCCAAGACAGCTGCTCCTCCATGGCTTCAGGTAAGCGTTCATTTTGCCGTTAGAAATACTATTTCTATCACGATTCTAATAGATCTTCCATGACAGAATCTTCTCAATCGCGACCAAGAGGGTCTTTGGACAGCCAAGCCCTTGTTGAAACGCTCCGCAAGAGGAAGAGAAAGGTGAGTCACTCTGCTGCATCGTCGCCTACTGAGTCGGAGAAGAAAGGTCCTGCAGACGTCATTCAGGTAGAAGACGACGATTCAGATGTTGCTCAGAAATCGCGCAAGACTGACTTCATTGCCCCTCCCAACAAAGGAGGTCCATCGTATACCGTGACGGTGCCCAACGACTTTATGTCGTTAGACAGGTCGGTCTGGCCGGAAGCGGAAAGGTTACTCTTTCCCTGCGCTGAAAATCGTTTGCGGGAAATTACTCTGCCTAGGCTCATGTTGGATGGCCTAGAGCTTGTTTTCCATGTATGTTAATGTATGAGTCAATGTTGTTTAACATAAAGTGAACTTGGTCGCTCACCCTTTCATTGCTGGTCTACAGGCGTCGCAACATTTTCTTATGGTGAAGAAAGATATGTCGTCACTGTTTAAAGGGCATCGGGCGATGAAGTCTAGGGGGCTGACAAAAGCGAGCTAGCTTTAAAGGACAAAGATGCAGAGCTGAAGAAGGTTCAGTCGGAGATGATTAAGATGGGGGAAACGCTAAAGAAAAACGACGAAGATTTGGAAGGACTAAAGAAGCAAGCAGAAGATTTGGAGGTGTCATCGCGTCTGGAAATTGGAACCCTCCAAGCACAAGTCGTTGCGCAGGAGAACGAGCTTGATCTGCTGGAGGCTGAGGTGACCACGAGGGTGAGGGCGAAGCTGATGTACCAGTTCATGATGAACGGACTGCGTCATGGGAGCCTCAGAAGGACATCGACTTGTACCTCGAATGTTTAAGACGTATGAGGGACCTGATGGATCCTGAAGACTTTCTGAAGGCGACGGCTGAATCGTCGAACGTTGGTCGCCCAGATGGTGGGGTTAACTCTTCATGCACCGCGTTCATAGCGTTTGACGTACCTCCAGATGCTGACTTGGAGAAGGGAGTTATGACGGAGGTTCCATCGTTGCCTAAGCCAACGGAGGAGAAGTCTGACGATGCTCCCGTCGTTTAGCCTACACATTCTGAATGTTATCCCAACTCTTTTAAGTTTTTTAAGCGTTGTGTTATCTTAGAAAACATTTTACTATTTTGGGTCACTCATGAGGGTTATCAGTGATATACTTTTGGACCACTCAAGGGAGTGGTCATAACGCTTGTTTCTTTGTATGAACTATGTTTACTACGATGTGCTGCCATTATTCTGGCGTCTAAGTTTAATGATCAGGCGCTTTGAAACCCTTTAAATTTTGTTAACATGAAAAACTGAATATGCTCAAAACACGTTTACTTACTTGGTTGCGAATGGATCAAATGTTTACAACGTTCCTGAATCTCTGTAACTGACGTTAAAGTCCTGTTGTTATTGGTGTCGTTTGGAATGCCTTGTCGTTCGCTTATTGCTCAAACACTAATTGTCGGTTGCTTCGTATAAACGTCGCAATCTTATTGAAAACTAGGAAAATCCTAAAAAATGAAACACACTGTAATGTTTTGTCGTTGGCGTTTCAACGACCTTGCGATGACATGTTTGCCATTTATTGAGCAAAAACAAAAGATGAAAAATAAAAAATAAAAAATAAAAATGTAAAGTGAAGTGCGACTTAGCGTCTAGCTAGAAAAAATATCTTTTGAGATGGACAACGTTCCAACTATGCGGGACCATGGTACCGTCGCGTCGGACTAATTGGTAAGCGCCATTGCCAACAACCTTGCTGATTTGGTAGGGACCTTCCCATTTTGGGCCTAGCTTACCTGCATTAGGCTCTTGTGTGTTTTGGAACACCTTCCTCAACACCCAGTCGCCTTCAACGAATGACTTGGCTTGTACGGTCTTATTGAAACTTCTTGCAACGATCTGCTGTTGAGCTGCCATGCGTATTAATGCTGCGTCACGAAGCTCTTCTATGGTATTCAGGTCGTTGACCAGTTCGTCACGATTCTGTTGTTCTGTCGTTAAGCCGTACCTGGCAGATGGAATACTTACCTCAGCTGGTAAGACTGCCTCGCAGCCGTAAACCAGTGAAAAGGGGGTTTGCCCAGTCGCAGTGAGTGGCTTCGTACGATTTGCCCACAATATAGCTGGCAATGCTTCTGGCCATTTACCTTTCTTAGCGGTTAGACGCTTCTTCAATGTGTCTATGACGGTCTTGTTGCTGGACTCAGCTTGTCCATTGGCTTGAGGATATCTGGGCGTTGACGTTAGTAACTTGAAGTTCTACTCGTCGCAGAAGTGCTTTGTTTTATCACTGATAAATTGCGAACCATTGTCGCACCTGATTTCTGACGGAACACTAAACCTGCAAATAATGTTAGTATGTGCGGTTTTTTCACCAGGTACCCCTGTGGTTTTTCAAAATTCATGGGGTACCCCTATTTTTAAAAAAATGCACCAGGTACCCTTACTGTTTCAAACAAATGTACGAAATGCCCTTAATGACTAACGGTGTTAAGTTTCCGTTAGTCATTAACCCTAATTCACCCCTATAACCCTAATTAAACCCTAATTAACCCTAATTAACTAACTAAACCCTAACTTATAATCCTACCCTAACCCCCTAACTTGAAACCCTAACCCCACCCTCCCACCACCCCTCCCCCACCCCACCCACCCACCCACCAACCACCCCCCGCAATACCCCTCCCCCCCCACCCTCCGCAAAGAACCACCCTCCCCTCACCCCCCGCAAGACCCTCCCCTCCCCCACCCTCAGTCGATTTCCCCCACCCCGCCAATTTCCGTCAATTTCCCCCACCCCCATCGATTTCCTTCGATTCCCCCGTCGATTTCCTTCGAATTTCCCCAACCCCATCGATTTTCGTGTGTTGTATGAGGTTGCTTGTGCGACTTCCCACCACCCCTGTGGTTGCTTGTGCGAAGGGAGAGAAGGGGAAACCGTGTGCGGCTGAGGACGGGTCATGGTTGGTGGTTGAGGAGGAGAGAGGTTGCTAGAGGGAGGGGGGAGGGAGGAAATCGACGAGGGGGGGGGGGAGGGGTTATGTTGTGTGCCGCGGGGGGAGGGGGTTCTCGCTATGTACCGCCGGGGTGTGGGGGTGGGGAGGGGGCCGCTGCAGGGGGTGGGGGAGGGGGCCGCTGCAAGGGGGCGGGGGAGGAGGTCTGCTGGGGGCTACGGGGTGGGGGGGGGGAGGGGGAGGGGAGGGGGCCGCCTGGGGTGGTGGGGAGGGGGGACCGGGGTGGTGAGGTGGTGGGGGGCTAGGGTTAGGTTAGGATTAGGGTTTAGGGTTTAGGGTTTAGAGTTTAGTGGTTTAGGGTTGGGGGTCGACAATGGCAAAATGGTAAATAAAGCTAACGGAAACTTGACACCGTTAGTAATTAAGGGCATTTCATACATTTGTTTGAAACAAGAAGGGTACCGGTGCATTTTTTAAAAATAGGGGTACCCCATGAATTTTGAAAAACCACAGGGTACCCGGTGAAAAAAACCGTAGTATGTATAAACGAGATTACCTCTTTGTCGCGCACTGTTGGAAGGAATCTGCTTCTATCCACTTAGAAAAATAATCTGTTAGTGCTAACATAAAGACCTTCTGTCCTGGGGCTGGAGGTAGTTTACCAACTAAGTCCATTCCCCATTTCATAAAAGGCCAAGGAGTTAAAGTTGGATGCATAATTTCACAGGGGTTTGTGCGGCCATACCCGCATGTCGGGCAACCGGCCACATTTGGTGACATACTCGGACATGGCCTCTTGTTTCATTGTTGGCCAAGATAACCCATTCTCAAGGATCTATTGGATAGGTTGCGTCCTCCAGAATGGTTTCCACACGTCCCCTCGTGTAGGTCTTGCAACACTTGCCCCCACTGGTCTTTTTTCAGGCACCGTAGATACGGTCCAGCAACGGACTTTTTAAATAGCACTCCTTAAATGACGACATACCTGGACGCCTTGAAGCGAATTTGTCGTGCTTCTGCTCTGCCTTCTAGGAGTATATCGTTAGTTAAATAATCATAAAGAGGTTTCGTCCATCTAACATTTACCTCGTCGTTTGAAAGGTTATCATCATTGGTCGCATCGACGTTGTCGCCACCGGCTCGACGTCATCTTCTAATGGGACGGCATCGCCGCTTGTTTCGCTGTTTCTTCTAATCGCTGTAACGACGTCTGCAACGTCTTTGCATTTGTTGATCGCTGGTGTTGTGATATGGATGATCGATAGGGACGGAAGTGAAGGAGACGTCTCTCAGGGATGATCCTAGGTTAGCCAGCGCGTCTGCTTGCGTGTTCTGGTCTCTTGGTATCTGCATAATGTCAAAAGGGTTAAACATTTTACTTTTACCTTGTGCGACTTCCAAGTAGAGCGCTATTTTTGGATTCTTTAGCTGCAAATTCGCCTTTGATTTGACTGACAATCAGCAACGAATCGCTATAGATCTTGAACGCTTTTGCTCCCAAGTCACTTGCTAAGGTCAAACCTGCAATTAATGCCTCATATTCAGCTTCATTATTGGTCGCTTTGAATTCGCAGCATATGGCTTGTACTATTTTGTCCCCTTGTGGCGACTTTAGGACGACGCCAAGACCTGCACCACGAAAATTGGAAGATCCATCAACAAATAAAATCCATGCATCGTGATTGACATAGTTGATTCGAGCAACTTCGTCGGCTGCGACCTTCTCCAATTCGGGACTAAAGTCAGCCAGAGCTTGCGACTTGATTGCAGTTCGTGGTAAGTATTTGATGTCGTAACCGCTGATTGCGATTGCCCACTTTCCCATGCGACCTGTCAATTCAGGTCTACACAAAACACTTTTAATAGGATAGTTAGTCATGACAACGACAGTATGAGTTTCGAAGTAATGTCGGAGTTTTTTCACGGTAGTGACTAAAGCAAGTACAAGTTTTTCGAGAGTGGAATACCTGGTTTCTGCATCTAGCAGAGACTTACTGACGTAGTAGATGGGAAGCTGTTGGCTTTCCGCCTCTCGTGTCAAAATGGCGCTGACGGAGATGTTGCTAAGAGCTAGGTACAACTGGAGCGTTTCCCCCTGGCTGGGCTTGGACAGTAGTGGAGGGGTAGCTAAGTAATGCTTCAGCGCCTGCAGGGCGTCTTCATGCCTCGGGGACCAGTCGAATCCTTTGTTTTTGCGTAGCACGTCATAGAATAGATGGCATTTTTCGGATGACATGGACATGAAACGGTTAAGGGCAGCGACGCGTCCTGTTAATTTTTGCACCTCTTTGACGTTTCTGGGAGATTGGATGTTGATCAATGCCTTGATCTGATCGGGACTGGCTTCAATTCCTCATTGCGTCACGACGTAACCTAAAAATTTACCTGCTGCGACTCCAAACGTACATTTAGTGGGGTTTAGTTTCATACCATAATTACGTAGGACGTCGAATGCCTTGGAGAGGTGTTGGATATGATCGCTCGCTAGCTTAGAATTTACCAGCATATCATCGATGTAGACTTCCATGGTGTCACCTAGTTGGTCTTTGAACATGTGGTTGACCAGGCGTTAATACATCGCACCTGCACTTTTTAGTCCGAAAGGCATAACCTTGTAACAATAAATACCTTTGTCGGTGACGAATGCTGTCTTTTCCTGATCGTCAGGGTGCATGAGGATTTGGTTATAACCAGAGTACGCGTCCATGAACGTCAAGAGCTTATGCCCCACTGTCGCGTCAACCATAGCGTCAATATGGGGGAGCGGGAATGGATCTTTGGGACAAGCCTTATTAAGGTCTGTAAAGTCAATGCACACTCTCCACTTGCCATTCTTCTTGCTGACAACGATGACATTAGCCAACCAGTCAGGATATTTAACTTCACATACCTTACCTGTGTCGATCAGCTTTTGTACTTCGTCGTTTATAATTTGGTTGCGAGGAACTTGCGTCGTTTTTGCTTGACCGGTTTATGCTCTGGATCGACGTTCAACTTATGGGTAATGACGTCTGGGCTGATACCTGTCATGTCTTCATGCGACCAAGCAAAACAATCCTGGTTAGTTTTTAGGAAATCGATTACCTGAGTACGGAGTTCTGGCGACAAGGTCGCTCCAATGCGAACGACACGATCAGGGTAGGACGGATCTAGCGCCACTTCATCAACGTTATCTTCATCAGGCGCGTCGGGCGCTGATCCGCTTGTTAATTGCTAGATGGTCTTCTTAGCAGGCTTTAGCGACGAGCTGTAACATTCTCGAGCAGCTTTTTGCTCGCCTTTGATCTCCTGGACGCCCCATTTGGTGGGGAGCTTAAGCGTCTGATGGTATGTTGAAGATACTACTTTCATCTTGTGGATCCAAGGCGTTCCCAGAATGACATTGTAGGCGGAGGGACAATCTACGACGTTGAACCTTGTCGGTAAGTTGACTTCTTTGGCGAGGGTTGGCAGTGTGATTTCACCGACAGTCTGCTGTGCTTCTCCGCTGAAACCAACTAAGACAGTGGATTTTTTAGTTATATCCCTATCACAAAGACCCATACCTTCGCGAGCATTTTTGAAGATGATGTTAGCTGAACTGCCGCCATCAATCAGCACTCGTCGCAGTAGGCAGTTGCTGACAGTCAGAGATATGACTAGTCCATCGTGGTGACCCTCGTCGCACACGTCGTCGTCGTCGAAGGTAATTGACATCGCCTCCAACTTGCGTTCTTTATCTGACCTGTAAGGTTTAGGAACAATGGACGAGGGGGATCCCTCTCTAGCTGACCTGTAAGGTTTAGGAACAATGGACGAGGGGAACAAGGCTTTGCGATCGCTTGTGCTTTCCGACGCATGGCGTGTAGAGATAGTGTTGAGGATGGCGTCGTCTTCCTCTAGTCGAATTTGGGCCAGCGCTCTTGACATCACCTCTTCGAACGTGGAGCAAGAGTATTTCGTCAGACGATTGTACAGCTTGGACCGGAGGATGAGACCTTTCCTGAAACATTCAATAGTAGTCTTAGCGTCAAGATCTTTAATGCTAATAATTTCTTTGTTAAAGCGATTATAGTAATCGCGGACAGATTCGTTTGGCCGCTGGACAATGCCATAGAGGTCACTCGTCTGTTTATCTAGGCTACGACTGCCTTCAAATTTATCATAAAATTTATTGACTAGAGTAGAGAAATTGGCTATGCTGCCAGGCTTAAGAGATCCAAGCTAAGCCATTTTAAGGCTGGCCAGTCAAGGTTGCTCCGAAGGACTTGCACATGCACACTTCGATAAGATGCCACAGAATGGACGCTTGCCACATCCTCTGCTTGTACTGAGCGACGTGCTCGGTAGGGTCAGTCGATCCATCATAAGTGGCAGTCAAAGTAGGCAGATTGAGCTTCTTTGGTAACGACGCCTTAGAAATCTTTTCGACGAACGGAGACGCTGCATATCCGTCTCGATGCTCGACGATGCTGGGCGTGGGCGCTCAGGGAGTTGAGACATGAGCTTCATCAATCGCCGGTTCTGCTTCTCGATCAGGATCATTTGCTTCGCCATGGGATCTTCGTCCCCATTCATGGGAGTCTTCTGAAGTGGATTTCCTTCTTGGTTGTTGAGAGGGGATCCGTCAAGGAAACCTTCATCATCTTCTGACTCGGTGCTCTCGGAATCAGTGAGATTTTGCACGACAGGAACGTCGTCTCCACTGAAGCGACGTCGGGTCTTGGATGCTTTCGACGAGGCTAACTCCTCTTGCAATTTTTGGATTTTTTTCTTGCGACGACGAATTATTAGAGGACAATTGCTCATTAGCCTTTTTCATTTCGGCCATTTCTGCCTTCATTTGATTGTAGAGCTTCTGCATCTCGTCGACGTTCATTGGTGCGGCCATTTTGAGAGGATTAGAAAGGAGTGATTGATCTGGCTGTGGCCTCACGGTGGGCGCCAAATTATTTATGCCGATTTTTTCTTAAGCGACAAGATTTGTTATGGGTCGTCAACAACCAAATTTATGCGATGTATGCTATGCAGACGTGAGAGAAACAAGAGGGAAATGGAAAGACACCAAGGAGTGTTGAAGCGGAAAAACCCCAATGAAGGTGGGTAAAAAACCGCCGGTGGATGTGAGTCCACCAATCCACTTTATGCAATCGCCAATTGGAGTGATCAACGATCAATACAACCTAATCAATTTTGTTCTAAGTACAATATAATCACTGTAACAAGAGAGAGAATAGCAATGTAATGTATCAAGTATTTCGTGAGTAGGAATAGATTGTAAGTTCTTAAGCTTGATCGCCTCTGTTTTCGTGTCCTCTGCTTTCATCATTCTAGTCCTTTTATACTGCTTTTCTCAGCTCAACGTGCATCCTCAAATCTAGGGAGTAGCTAGCTAGAATCTCGTCACTTTCCTCTGAGATCTCGGTGCATCATTTAAACGTCCAAAGACTCGTTTAACTGACTGAAGAACCGCTGGATTCGACCTTCCTTAATCTTAGGGAATCAGTTAACCTTTGACCTGGTCCATGCGTCACGATCCTTTCGTCAACGTCAGCGTCACAAATTTCATAATGTCAGCGTCGATCTGCAAAAAATCAGTCATAACAATGCTATCCGATTAATATACCCATTAACGTAAACTACTGCAGCAACATAAAATGTAGCCTGATGATATGGAGAACTCGCAGCTTGCTTCCATGTACCATTTCTGAGGTGAATTTGATAAATTGGGGTTCTGAAAGAAGATATTTCATGGCGTCGATACGCATTGAAATTCGAGATTTTCCTATCGAATTTTCTGGTAATCGAAAGAGTATACCGAGAACGATATGTTGTGGAAGGACTGGAAGCATCTCCATAACTTTGGTGTAGCTGTGATTATGTCTGGGATAAATTGTGATTTACTCGGAGCTTTAATTTCCCTAGCTTCTATCCATGAGCAACACACTACTGCTAACAGGAACATTTCGGAGAAAGTAAGGGTAGCTAAGAATATAGAGTCATAGAGAGACAAAGTGACGCAGAAGAAGAAAAAAAGGTTAATTCAATTACAACTAATGGAGGGAAACAATTTTTTTAATTTTCTTTTTTTCATTTATTTCGAGTTTAAATCACATAGCTCACTTGCTCGACAAGTAACGGGTTGAATGGACCAATTTGGGAAGACGGGGTACAAATTTGGGATTATCTAGAAATAATCCAAACCTTTGGATTATTTTGGGAAGACACCTCAAACTTCGGATTTTTCTTGAAATTTTTTCCAATTTTATATTGTTACTAATTTTTTAAAAATAAATTTCTAAAAGTTGTTCAATTGGTACTTAATAGTGATATTATCAACCATTTTCATAAACGAGATTATTTCGGGTGTTCTCTTCACCTGAACCTATCTTAACTAAATTTATTAGAATTGATTGGACTTGATCGGTCCTGGTTTTATCTTATATTTACAAATGATTTTTTTTTTATAATTTGGAGATTTTCCATTAACTCTTGGCAAATTGCAGCGAGTTACAACAAAATTAGGAGTCTAGTAGACTTCTACAACATCATCACCATACATCCGATTACTACGCACTTCATACAAAGACGAAACGAGACTCCTAACAAGATAATAATGGTGTTCCGGTTGTATGGGTAACACCCAAGTACGTTAGCAGACATCCCAAAGAGGTTCACGAACATAATGAAGGACGTGAACGTGTAAACGTCGCCTACAGCTCTAACAACTCAGTTCACTGAAGTGGTCCGACAACATTGGCAGTCGCCTAACAAGACAAAATAGATGAATCTTCCCTTCTGTCAGGCGAATCATAGCCGTGCACGTGTAAAAGGATTACGCACCCTGTCAGAGTAATAGTACTCCAATAAATTACCCACTAGTACTATTCTGCAGGTACATTCTCTCACACTCATAATTCTTATCTCTCTCTCTACTTTCTCTCTCTAAATCCTATTTGGACACGTGCTGACTTGAGCGTCGGATGGGGTTTCCTCGCATCCCCCCCGAGGGTAGTTTATGTTTGCTTCCTGTGCAGTTATTCACCAGCGGACGCCAACTCCAATCTTTGGCGGACTCTTTTCAAGACTGCCAACCGTTCTACAACCGGAACAACTTGGCGTTAGAAGGAGGGGGCTTCCCATCTTTGTGAACGCTATCATGGACAAAGCGAACAATGGCAGCCGTGTTCCACCAGGGTTCGAAACCGGTCAAGAGTCTTCCCAACCCGTAATTAGCGGACCAATCGGTGCCCCATATTTCAACTTTAGGGTGCCCGGTAACAACAATGAACATCAAACTCCTGAGAACAATGTAACTGAGGTAGACACTGGTGGCGTCCAATTCAACTTGGCTCAGTTGAGTCAATTCTCCCCTGAACAACTGCAAACGGTAGCATCTTTCATCCAAATGTTCGCGGGCACTCCTCAACCTAATAACACTCCTAATGTAAGAGGCGCTTAACACCAGAAGCGATCACTGGTTTTGACCGGTAGAAACGCTGACGGCACGCTGGTAAGGAAGATGCGAAGGTTTACTCAAGAGGGGCGCCAGATGGAAAGGTAAATTGATGATCCAGAATATGAAGAAGTTATCTTGGAGACTGAGGATCTTAACAATTCAGAAGACGAGAATCAAAGTCACTCCCACCGAGAGTACAGCACCCAGGGTGCTAGTAACTATTCGGCTGGTAGACATTTATTGATCAAACCTAAGCTATCTCCCTTTGTTCCAGAAATCTTGAATCATCCTATGCCCAGGATCAAGATGCCGTCCTGCAAGTATGATGGCAGCTCTGACCCAGATGATCATGTTGCAGCGTATGAAGGTCACATGTAGTTGTACGCTCAAGTGGATGCCATCTGGTGCAAGGTGTTTCCGTCTACCCTGACCGGGATTGCTCAGACTTGGTTCAAGAGTTTGAAACGGGGTATTATCTCTAGCTTCTCCCAGTTGTCGTCCACATTCAGTACTCATTTTTTAAGTAATATGCGCCGTGAGCATACTACTGGTGAAATGCTCTCTTTTAAGCAAGGAGAAACGGAAAGTCTTCGTGTTTTCATTGGTCGTTTCAATGTGGAAGCAGTCTCTATTCCGCGGCTTCAGCAGGACGTGGTCGTCTTAGCCTTAATGACTGGGCTGAGAGAGGAGTCAGCGTTCAGAAGTTATCTGGGCCGCAAGACCTTCACGTCCTTAGGGCCTGTTCTGGGAAAGGCGAATGATTTCATCAGGGGCGAAGAGTTTGATAAGGCCGCGAGCAGTCAGCACCGTGGACCTGAAAAAAAGAAGGAAGAGAAGCAGAAGAAAGATAAAGGGCGCGAGAGTGATCGCGGCCGAGATGAAAGAAGGCAAGAATCCAATGTGGTCAAGAGGGGAAATGACCGCGAGAGAAATGACCGCGAGAGGAGTGACCGTGAGAAGGGTGAACGCAAAGAAATATTTGACGCGTACACTCAGCTCACAACCTCAAGAGCTCAGATATATTTGATGAACAAGGACAGTGACAAGTGGCCGCGTCCAAAGAAGATGTTCCATAAAAACCGCGATAAAAGCACTTGACTGAAGATTGTAGGCATTTGAAGGATAACTTGGAAGATTTGATAAGAAGGGGTTACTTCACTCAGTACAAAGCTCAGACTAAGGACGGAGACCTGATAAAGCCAACAAACCAGAATGTTCAGTCGCGGATTAGCGAAATTCATGTCATCAGTGGCGGACCTATTCATGGTGGCAGTGTGAATGGAGCCAAGGCAAGCTTGAAAGAATTCATGCATCAGGTGAACTTCAATGAAAGCATGCAGTGGATAAAGCCGCCAGTGATGCCCGACATGTCTTTCATAGTGGAGAATGCGAAGCATGTCGTCTACCCCCATGATGACCCTCTAGTGGTCACATTGAAAGTATCAAATTATGTGATCCATATAATCCTAGTAGACGGAGGAAGTTCTGCGAATATACTTTATTTCTCAACCTTTGAGAAGCTGATGATCGACCGGGAACATTTGAAGCATGTCCGCTATCCGGTGATAGGGTTCACGGGGGCGTCAGTGATTCCCAAAGGTTTGATAACCCTGCCGATCATGGTTGGGGAAGATGAAGACGCCAGAGATGTAATGGCGAAATTTTTGGTAGTTGACGTACCAGGAGCTTATAATGCTATTATCGGACGCCCATTCATTCATGACGTCAAAGGGGTTGTGTCTACTTACCATCTGACAATGCTGTACGTTTCCAATCTGGGGACGAGAGCTAAATTAAGAGGAAATCAAGAAATGGCAAAATCATGCTATTTGACAGCTTTGAAGCAGCTGTCAAGAAGAATTCCGGTAGAAGATTTGAATTCGCCAACTCGAAAACATAGGCGAGCCCAGATGAAAGTTATAGCAAGCGAAGTAGAACCCAAAAAGGGGGATGAAGAGATGATGGAAATATCTATGGAAGAGCTGGAATCTAGGCCCGATGATGCGCCAAGACACAAACCCGATGGAGAAAGAAAGCAGGAAATGCTGGCTGAAGTTCCGGCAAGAACAGTTGCTGTCGGAACGGGCATGGACCCAAAGATCAGAGTCAACCTGGTGACAATCCTACGGGAAAAAGCGGACGTCTTCACGTTCTCCGCGGATGAGATGTCGGGAATAGACCCGACCGTGATGGTACATCGTCTGAATGTTGACAGCACTGTCCGCCCTATTAAGCAGAAGAAGCGGAATTTTTCAGTCGAGAAGAACAAGGCCGTCAAAGAGGAAGTTGATATGTTGCTGGCGGCTGATTTCATTAAGCCGTGTGATTATCCAGAATGGTTGGCCAATGTGGTCATGGTGAAAAAAGCTAACGGTCAATGGAGGATGTGTGTAAACTTCACATATCTCAATAGAGGCTGCCCAAAGGACTGCTATCCATTACCGAGAATAGACCAGTTATGTAATCCCCCTATTTTTAAAGAGCATTTTATTAATCGCTAAGTATGTTCATTAGCGTGATTATATAGTAATACTCCTCGAGTTTATAAAAAAAAAAAATTTGAATTTGGTTATACACTTATTGAAAAGCTAATTATATTTAATTATTGAACTTTGTTGTAATGGAATCAATTTGAGAAATATTGAGTTTATTTTATTTTTAACAAGTACGAGTTATTATTGTTTTATATGAAGTTGTATTAGTATTTTTATCATATTTCAAAAAGTAAATAGATGTACTTAGATATATATAAAAGGAGAGGGATTTAAAGGTAATTGGACCAAATAGTTAAATGGGGAAGGTTGAATTTTATTAAACTAGAGGGAAAAAAAGGGAAAAAGAAAAATAGATGGGAAGAAATACGTGGAAGGAAGGAAAGGAGGTAGGGGTGAGTCATTTAAGTGGAAAAAAAAAGAGAAACAGGATGTAAAAACAAAAGAAAAGAAACAACGTGAAAGAGAGGAAAGGGAAAAGGAGAACAGAACATAGAGGGAGTTCGAAGGAGAGAGAAGAGAAAGTAGAGGATGGCGGGCTCCGGCGAGCCATTCACGGCGTCGATGGCGTCGAAGCAGATGCACGTATGCACAAGAAGGAAGAGAGAAAGAAGGCACACGAAGAGGAGGGAGTAAGAGCACGTTTTTGTTCGTATGGGGGCGTTTAGTGCGTGTTTTATGATCAAATCTCCAGGCTTACTTCATCCTTAATCTTCCATAGTAGTGGGTAAGTTAAGTTCTTAATTTAATTTCAGTTTTTCCCATGTTTAAGAAGTTAGGGTTTGTGATTGAAATTGAATTGGGGTTTTTGATTTGAAGGTTGTGAGTATGAATTGATTGAGTAGAATAATTAGTTTGGATTGGTAAAATGATGATTAAACTTGTTAGTGTGAGTTGGGATGGCTTGAGGTTTGATTGAATGGAAGGTTTGTATTTTAATACTATGTAGAACAATAAAGTGCTGTAATTCGTAAGCAAAACAGGCCAGTTTTGTAAATTGCGTGTTTCAACAGTTTTCGGGCGTTTTTAGCAAAAATACTATTTCACAAAAGTTGTTCGTATCGAAATTTTACTCAAGATAGGCTCAAGAAACGCTTGATTTGGAGTTCTAATGAGGAAGTTAAGCCCATTTTAAGTTTCTGCTGAAATTAATAAATTGTATATTAGTTTCGAGTGTTTTAAATTTGAATGTTTTCATGTGAATGTTTCCTAATGGATTTTGGAGTACCTAAATATATATTATGAAACTTAAGTGTTGGTTTTATATAAACTAAGAGAAATTTTTAGTATTGTTAGTATTAGTTAGTTATGTCATTTGAAGTAAGAGGCTCATATTTTATAAAACTAGAGTTAGTTAAAGCTCATTACTAGTTAGCCAAGTCTATTATTATGTATTGAATACATATATGTTATTACGTAGCTTTCGAGTTCACTAAAGAGTTGTTTTGGAGGTGGTTGTTTTGCTGTGATTAGTAAGAGGTAAGATTTCTTACTCAAATATTTTATAGTTTACAAGCAAAGTATTGAAAATTGTGATTTTGGTTTGAAAGGGAGGATATTCCTCCAAAGATCGAAAGTTTAGTTTTCAAAGAAACTTTTATAGTTTACAAGAAGTGTTTTTAAAGAATCTCGATTTTGTTGAGAATGGATTGAATGGGAGGATGTTCCTCCAAATATAGAAAGTTTGGTTTTCGAACCGCAATTAAAGGAAAGATTATGGAAAGATATTTCGAATAGTTTTATGTTTTGAAAGTTGGCGGGATTACCTAAGTGGTATCTCAAGGAATTGGAACTTTGTCGGGTTCGTCTCGGCTTTACAGATACATAATAGTTGGGGGGTACGTTGATCAGTACCTCAGACTTAGATCTTCTGCTGCGGTTTGGCCGTATGTAGGGTGTGCACACTACGGGTCTTTGTCTATAGTTATCCGGAGGGCCTAGCTAGCCCAATGGGAAATAAAGTTCGTTCCATTCCATAGATTTATGATTCTAAGATTCTGGAAGAAATTGTTTTAGCAAAGAAAATAGAAGAATATTTGGTTTGGAAAAGAAATGAAGAAAAATGTTTATAATGTTTTTATTTAGCATTGTGGTTGCAAAAGAAAATGATTTGTAGGATATGTTTAATGTATCCTACCTGCATATATATTTGGCTTTATGGTATGAAATCTTGCTCAGCTAGTTTGGCTGATACTACATGCCGGTATATGCAGGTACATGAAGGTAATGTATAATGAAGAAGGTTCGATGTTGGAAGTTTGTTGTATGCTTTATACTATTTGTATCGCGGCGAGGACGATCAACTTTGTAATATTATAGTTAATAGTTAAATTGTAATTAAATTAAAAAGGTTTGAGTTTGTAAAGTCTAGACTGGTTTTGGTTGCTGGGTTTTGAGGATACAGGTTTATGAATCAGATGCGAGTCCTAAATTAAGTTTTAGGCGTTACGACATTACAAACGGAACTCGCCGAATTTTCTTTAGGATTTTAAAAACAAATCTAGTTCTTTAAAAGTTTAGGATCATTCACTTAATATAGTTTATTAGAGTTTAGAGGTTTCAATATAGTCATTACCATCTGAAAGTTTAATAAGTCAAGATTTTTGAGCTCCACGCTCGTGATGAGTGTGATGGTAATAGCCCGGACTAGGTTTTCCGCTGCATTTAGGTCTTAATTAGGTTGGTCATAGATCCGGGTTGTTACAAGTTAGTAGACTCTACTAGCGGTCAGGCATTGCTGAGCTTTATGGATGCGTTCTCGGGCTATCATCACTATAAGAAAATGCTAAAACAACGACTGCTTTCCAGCGACGGTTTAAAAAACGGTCGGTAATTGTAAAATAGCTACGGCTCCAAGCCCTCGGTGAATACCGACCGCTTTTAAGAAATTAACGACGGTTTAGCAGTCGTTGATATACTACGACGGTTTCAAGCCGTCGTCGATTTCTTTAAAAGCAGACTGCTATTTTTTTAAGTATAGCGACGGTCTTTAGCCGTCGGTGATGTATTTAAGTAAAGCCCCTTTCACTCCTCTTTTTCCAATTTCCCGTCGCTCCTCTTCCACTTTCTCTCTCCTCACTCCCACCAAAACCCCGCCTTCATTTCTCTCTCCTCCGTGTTGCAGTCGTGTTTCACCCCAATCTTCGTTCATCGGCGACTTTCTCTCTCCTCCGTGTGTCAATCTTGTTTCATCGGCGCATTAGAGTCTTTGCCGCCGGTTATTCGCCGACCTCCAACCAACGAACGGCGATACCCTCATTTTCTCTCCACCTGCCGGACCGTGTCTTTGCCGCCGGTTAGCACTGCGTCATTTTATTTAATTTTTTTTTAAATGAAACCAAACCCTAAACGTCATTCGGCTTTGTCAATGTAGGTGGCCAAACACCCGATTGCCGTCCTCCTGTGCCGGAGCCCTGCCGCCTCTAGGTACATTCCTTACTTTTCTCTCTCTTCATATATGTTTTTGGATCTGCCTTTTATTCATTTCTTGATTTGAGTTTCATTTCTCCAACTAATTTTGTGCTAAATGGGTAATTACTTGTTATTCTATTGTGTTAATTTTCTGATGATTGATGATTTCTAAGATGATGGTGAATTTAATGGTTTTTGATTGCGAGTGATGCTTACTTGTTGCTATATCTGGCTAATGATGTGCTTAGCTTTGCTTTCGGGCTAATGATGTGCTTAGCTTTGCTTTCGAAAGTCACCGCTTTCGGTCTTTTCACTTGCTACATTTCGTTTACGCACAAAAATTTAGTAGATTCATGTGAGGGGTGTTTGGGTGAGTATTTAGTGAAGGTGTTCTTCTTGTTGGTGCTATTTGTTTTGTACCGTCTATGAGTGAGAAGGCGAATACGGTTTGTTTGAATGTTGTTTGTAGAATGTTAGAGGAACAATATAAGTTGATTGGTTCCGTTGGTGAATTCGTTCCTGATGTACTTGCAGGAATTGGGTATGCTTTATGTTCTTAAGGAGAGTTTCATTTTGTTAGGTTGTTAGAGTTTTTGCTAGGAAATTGGGTTAATATAGAGGTTGGTTATGATGTTTCTCATGGACTGATGATTCCGCATCTGGTAGAATGGGTATTTTATATGGTTAATTGCTTAATTTTAGTATAAATTTTGCTAAATGCTTAAAGGTGCCGTTTAATAATTGATTCTAATTTCTTGCATTTTAGGTAATCATGTCTAATCCTAAGGGCCGCGGAGGTCGAGGTGGCTTAGGTGGAAGCCAAGGTCGTGGGACTTTGATTCCGATGCAGCTTTTTCAGTCACCAGAAGTAGAAGGAAGCCAGAACCCTATAGTAGAGACACAGGGAGATGATTCACAGGCACGTGACATTGGTAGCCACGTACCGGAGACTCCGAACACTCATACGGAGGAAGGTGAAGGTTCGAACCGTGCACCAAGAAAGGTTTTAAGCCCTACTGGATTATGGTAAGTTCGTAAGCTACTATATTCTTCATGATATTTGTATGCAATGATATTCACAATTCACGTGTTTGTTTGGTTTTCAATTCAGGTTTGATGATAACAAGGTTAGTGGGTCCATCACTGACATTTTCCAGGGCCATTTTCGACAACCTTGGTTCAATTACAGTGAGGTCGACGATGCAACAAAGAAGCATTGGTGGAACATTTTCACAGTATGTATGAATCGAATTATGAAAAATTTCATTGATTATATTACTTTATTAATATCTTTGTTTAATGTTTGACTAAAGGGTATTTACGAATGGGCTCCTGAGTTAGAAGGCCTAGTGAGGAAGGATTACAAGAAAAAAGTTTCATCTCGTCTGAGAGACTTGCGATACTGGGTGGTTAAGAAAGCCAAAGAAAGGCCAAAATGGTTGGGGGAGACGATCTACGAAGACATGAAGAAGAGAAGTGACGAGCCAACATTTCGGGAGAAATCTGAAAAGGCGAAGAAGAACCGAAGAGGTGGCTCTCTGTCTAATCCAATTGAGCCGTCACACTTTCAGGGTTCTATTTCGGCTGCACAGCATGCTAGGAAGATGGTAAATATGTTTCATATCTACTACTTAGTGTAATTTACATGACATTTTCGGTATGAGTAAAAAATAAAGCCTTTGTTCAACAATGTCTACAGGCAAAGAGTAGAGGAGGAGTACTCCCTACAGCTCCCGAGTTGTTCTTGAAGACTCATTTTAAGATTGTTCCTGGAAAAGGAGAAATCCCAGCAAACAAGAAAGCAAAGCAAATCTCGGTACATACTTCTAAACATATATAGGCCAATATAGGCCATTTTAGGCCATTTCACTTGAAAATGAATGAATACGACTAGTTTGATGCTAGTTTAAGTTATAAACACTTCAAACATCATATATATAGTTAGTTTAATGTGATTATAAGTTGTTTTGATTGAAAATACACAAAATAGGAAAGATAGAACCAAATATAGGCCAATATAGGCCATTTTAGGCCATTTCACTTGAAAATGAATGAATACGACTAGTTTGATGCTAGTTTAAGTTGTAAACACCTCAAACATCATATATATAGTTAGTTTAATGTGATTATAAGTTGTTTTGATTGAAAATACACAAAATAGGAAAGATAGAACCAAATATAGGCCAATATAGGCCATTTTAGGCCATTTCACTTGAAAATGAATGAATACGACTAGTTAGATGCTAGTTTAAGTTATAAACACCTCAAACATCATATATATAGTTAGTTTAATGTAATTATAAGTTGTTTTGATTGAAAATACACAAAATAGGAAAGATAGAACCAAATATACGCCATTTTGGCACTTTATATTATTTGAATATGAGTATATTTAACCAAATGCAGGAGACATACAATAAGAAGCTGGATCATTGTACCACTCAGGGGTAACAGCCGAACCCTGATCTGTTGTATTGGGAGACAGTTGGGGGGAGGAACAGAGGAAAAGTTCAGGGGTTGGGCCAGGGAGATCATTTGTACTACAACTCTGCATCAGGGCGAGGAGATGGCGGCTCTTCACAACCATATGAGCCGTCCATTTTTTCTCAGATTGAGGCGCAAGTGGAGGCAAAGGTCGCTACACGGATGGGAGAGGTGGAGGCAATGGTCGCAGCACGGGTGGAAGAGTCACGTCGGGCCCTCATAGAGGAAATGATGAGGAACATGTCTAGTTTCGGCCACATGTTCTCGGGTTTGCAACCCAGGCCCCACTCCACAACGCGGACCGTGAAGATGACCCGGGGTTTGGTGGTGGCGGTAGTGCTACAGAGCCACCCTTGACAGTGTAGTTTTTTTTGGTTTTGGCAACTAGGTAACTAACTTATAGTTGGATATAGTTAGTCTAACTATTTTCTTGTAGTGTAAATACTTATCGGCATCTCTCTTCGTTTCTTCGTTGCTTTGTCGATATATATTTTTTGTAAACACCGACATCTACTTTATTTCCCGACATCGGGATCTATTTTGTGTACATAAATGTAATCTATTTCATGTAATTATACAAGTATCTATGTAAATTTTAATATATATCAAAATTGCATATTTTTCTAATTGAAAAAATTGAATGCGATGGAGAAACAGCTTTAGCGTGGCATATTTAGGTGCGGTTTGTAAGCAGTACGAGGTTTAATTATTATTAAGAACAATAGAATTTTAAATAATATTATTTTGTAACAACAGCGACGGTTAAACATTAAATCAACGACGGCTAGGCAGCCGCTGTAAGGTTCTCTATGTACCCATGCACACGAAATCAACGACGGCTTTAATACCTTAGCGACGGTTTTAAACAGACGTTGATTGGTCAAAATCAACGACGGTTTAAAGCAGACGGTGATTCAGCGACGGTTTAAAACGGTCGCTGGTTCACCGACCGTTTTAAACCGTCGCTGAATCACCGTCTACTTTAAACGGTCGTTGACTGGGGATCAACGTCGGGTTTTTAAAACCGTCGCTGATTGTCATGAAACCGTCGTTAAACATATCACCGACGGCTTGACGGTTGTTGATTCTAGTATCAGCGACCATCTTTTTACCGACTGCCTATCAACGACGGTTGGCCGTCGTTGAATAATTAGCGACGGCTTTTTAGGCCATCACCGACGGCTTTTAGCCGTCGTTGATTTCCTCTTTTCTTGTAGTGCATCAGATCAGCTTGTTGAAAGCCGATAGGAAGAAGGCAGCGTTCATAACGGATTGTGGTGTGTACAATTATAAGGCTATGCCGTTTGAGCTCCGTAATGCGGGAGCGACATACCAAAAGTTGGTCGACAAAGTATTCTCGGATCAGAGGGGGAGGAACATAAAAGTATATGTTGACGACTCCATCGTCAAGAGCAAAACTGACCGTGAACACTTAGACGACCTTGAGGAGACGTTCAGAACATTGAGAAAATACAAGATGAAGCTCAACCCAAAGAAATGTGTCTTTGGGGTAAGAGCAGGGAAGTTTTTGGGATTCATGGTAAGCAAGAGAGGGATTGATGCAAATCCAGACAAAGTTCAAGCCATCATAGATCTACCTGAGCCAAAAAGCGTCAAAGATATCCAGAGGCTGACAGGAAGAATGGCGGCCCTCACTCGATTCATCTCAAAATCAGCAGACAAGGCTTTGCCTTTCTTTGCACTGCTAAAGAGGAAATAAGAAATTTGAGTGGGGGGAAGAGCAAAGCAAAGCATTCCTGGCGGTCAAAGAGCATTTAAAGAGCCTACCCACCATTACAAGGCCCGAGACTGGAGACACATTGCAGTTGTATATCTCGGCCTCGTTCAAAACAGTCGCGGCCGTATTGTTGGTGGAGAAAGAGAAGAGGCAGCAGCCCATATACTTTGTCAGTCACATCCTTAACGGCCCTAAGAGCCGTTACCAGCTGATTGAGAAGATGGCTTTAGCTGTGATAATTGCCGCCAGGAAACTCAGGCCATACTTTGACAGTCATCCTATTCAAGTTTTGACAAATCAGCCATTGGAGAAGGATTTGCAGAAGATGGATAGCTTCGGTCGCTTGTTGAAGTGGGTCGTCGAATTATTAGAGTACGACATTCAGTACAAGTCCAGGACCGCCATTAAGGCGCAGGCCCTAGCAGATTTCATTGTGGAAGCTTCATATGAGGAAGAAGAGGTGAAGGAGAAAGAATCTTGGCTGCTGAAGGTTGACGGCTCTTCTGCCGTTAGCGGATCAGGAGCTGGAATTGTCATGTATCAAGTTCGTGTTCTCAGCATCGAATAACGAAGCGGAACATGAGGCAGCAATTGCCGGCCTAAGAATGTGCTTGGCGGCAGGAGCAAAGAATGTGTGCTTAAAAACTGACTCGCAGTTGGTTAGCGGGCAGTTAAAAGGAGAATTTGAGGTCAGAGAAGCTAATATGCAGAAGTACGTGGGAAAGGCCAAGGAGTTGATTGCTCAGTTGAATCACTTTGAAATTCAAGCAATACCCAGGGCCGAGAACACGAAAGCGGACGCATTGTCCAAATTGGCAAGCTCTGACTCATTCAGTATCGAGAGGACCATCACAGTAGATGTCCTTAAAGAAAAAAGCATCACGGAAAAGACTGTGACCGTCAAAAACATTAACCAGCAAGGAGAGTGGTTTAGTGAGCTTCCCAATGACCCCATGACCCCATGTCCGCCAAGAAGCTGAAACGGCAAGCAAATTGGTATATCATATACCAAGATGAGCTGTACAAAAAATCATTCAACCTGCCTCTGTTGAAATGTGCAACGGCATAGGAGTCCGCCGAAAATTCTCGAGGAAATACACGAAGGTGTTTGCGGTAATCCTATTGGCGGCAAAGCTTTCGCTTTAAAAGCGCTGAGAGCAGGGTTTTATTGGCCAAGCATGATGGCGGATGCTCAAGGCTATGTCAAGAAGTGCGATAAATGCCAAAGGTATGCTCCCGTCATCAACAGGCCAACCAATGATTTGCAACCTATCCTGTGCCCAATTTCGTTCGCTTAGTGGGGGATGGACATCTTAGGACCGTTCACCACAGCAACAGGAGGTAGGAGATTTCTAATAGTGGGAATTGACTATTTCACAAAGTGGATAGAGGCAGAACCGACAGCAAAGATTAAGGCAAATCAAGTCAAGAAGTTTATCTAGCAGAAATATTATGACAAGATTTGGGATTCCCATGGCTATCGTCTTTGACCATGGCGTCCAATTTGACTGCCGTCCCATACAAGCTTTCTTGACGGACTTTCGAGTGAAGTTTGCCAACTCAGCAGTCTGCCATCCCCAGAGCAACAGACAGGCTGAAGCCGCGAACAAGCAAATCTTGAATGCCCTGAAGAAAAAGCTAGATGAGTTTAAAGGAGGTTGAGCCGATATGGTACCAGCCGTGCTATGGGCAAATAGAACAACAGAAAAGGAAGCAACGGGAGAAAGCCCTTTCAAGCTGGCCTTTGGTGCAGAAGCAGTGTTGCTGGTAAAGGTGGGTTTGCCCTCTTATCGGATCAGGCACCAAGACCTTCAGAGGAATGACAAAGCACTCAGGGAAATTTTGGCCTTCCTACCAGAAACAAGGCTTATGGCAGAACTGAAAGCGGCTGCCTACAAAGATAGAATCAGCAAGGCTTACAACCAGAAAGTCTTGGAGAGGCCGTTAGATGTTGGCGACCTAGTCCTTCGCAGAACAGCAGCCACTGGCAAGGCGCATACTTGAAGGAAAGCTGACTGCTAATTGGGAAGGTCCTTACATCATTGCCGAGAAGCTTGCTCCCGGCTCTTTCATTCTAAAGGGCATGGATGATAAAGAGCTCAAGAATTGCTGGAATTCTATCTTAAAGAAATATTACGTTTGATTTGTAGAATGTAATAGGCCAAGAGCAACCTTTCATTACATGTACAAGCTTCCGCTAGCGTTCCATCAATCGTCTTATTATTTTTTTATGTGTATTAATGGACTATATGACAGGTCAACAAATTAAATACTAACGGCCATATAACAGGCAAAAACGTTAGAAAAGCCATATGACAGGCCCAAGTGCGTTAACGGTCATATAACAGACCTAGCACGAGTCAAAAGTCATATGACAGGCTCAAGTGCATTAACGGTCACATAACAGACCAAGCACAAATCAAAGTCATATGACAGGCTTAACTGCGTTCGCGGTCATATAATAGACCAAGCATAAATCAAAGTACAATAATAGATCAAATATGCTATCGGCCGTGTAATGACCGTAAACAAGAGAAAGATCAATGCCATAGCAGAATAAGATTTAAACAAAACTGCAAAGGTACTTCATTTCTATAAAATAAAAGCTACCGGCTTGGCGGCCAACTACAATAAAAAAAAAAGATGGCGGCCAATAAAAAGGCTTTCAATTGGAATAAAGTACTTGCAATTCAAAACATAAATTCGTTGTTTACAAGACGCCAACATGGGCCGAATTCAGTGTTAAACTAGAATATTCAAATATTACAAGTTATAAACTGTTAGAAGAACAGGAGGAGCTAATAGATGGCCGCCAAAAACTTCAAGAGGGGGGACGTTCTGATCCGCTTGCTCCGGAATGTCCCGAGGATCCGCGTCAGCAAAGGCATCCTCGTCAGCAAACTTTGGGTCCCCCTCGATAGGCGTGAGGTGTTGGCCGTCAGCGTGAGCGTCCTCAATGACGTTCCGGTCAAATCCTGGAACGGTCTTGCAGACTCATCTCATAGCGGCCACCCATCCGCCATCGTACCTCTTGTGAAGGGCCGCTACATACTCGTCAGATTGTTTGAAGTCTGCAACAGCCTTAGCGGCCCCCCTAGCTTCAGCTTCAGTCGCGACATCTAGCACGGCAACCTCCTTCTCAGACTTGGCAGCATCCAGTGCCTTGGTCAATGCGTCGACATTGGCCTCGGTCTCCTCTAGAAGATCAGCTTGCGGCCTTAAAGTTAGTGGTTCATCCTCCAAAGGCTGCAGGGCCGCGGTCTTGGCCGCCAACTTCTCTTCAGACTCCTTGAGCAAGTCCTGGCAGGTTTCAAGCGACTGCTTGTAGCTATCCGCCAACTTTTGATACTCAACATACTGCTCAATCAGCTCAAGAGTTGCATTGTTGGCCTGCTTAAAGGAAAGAAGAGCGTTAAAAGAAACGCAGAAACAAATGGCATAAATGACTAAGTATGAAAACGTACCACAAGCTGGTCATGAGCCAGCCTAGCAACAGGAGTCATCAACGATCCTACCGGCCTGTTTAGCGGCAGTTGCATGCCCTTCAGGATTCGGTAAGCCAGGATGCTGCCATTCTCCGGGATGTCAGCGTACAATGACTCATCCTCTCTGACATCCCAGTCAGGCTGATTGCCCTTGCCAGGAACGATAGGTCGACGACCGAAAGACCCCGTCACCGCCTCACTCAGCACCACCTCTTTCTTTTCAATCCATTCATAGAAGCGGAAGAAGATGCCAGGAGAGTGACTGGACAGAAAACTTGGAGCCGTGACCATCTCTCTTATTTTTTGGCGGATGGAGGAGTATGAGCCTGAAAGCCAACTGCCACCAGCTGGCTGATTGACATGGACGACATCCACGACCCGCTCTTCACGAACCTCAGAAGAGGCGTTAACATCTATATTCTCCACCTGAACAACTTCATTGGTGGGGGCAGAAGCAGCAGGATTCGCCATGGCCTGTCTTTTGTTGGCGGACGTATCAGCAACAACTTGCTCACGCGGCCGCCTCCTAGTCCCGCTACCCCTCATAAAGGGCTGAGATGTAGAGGAACGGAGTGGGAAGGCTGCCAGTGCTGGCCACCACATTAGAAGCACCCCGGCCAGGAGTGCGACCCACAATCATATCACCGCGACCCCGGTTGATACTCTGGGGGACGTTACGGTTTCATTCCCCGCGACCGTTGGTGTTGTCGTGCATAGTCTTGTACACTTCGGCTGCAGATTTGTTAATGGCTGAAGATTCTCGTCGACACAAAGAGCGTCGAGATCAAGATAGTCAAAGCCTGCAAACGGCAAGTAAACGGAAAAAAAAATCAGACGGACCAGTTCGATAACAACACTTACCATTCCCATGGGTATGGCAAAGTAGCATGGCCGACAATGGCTGGTTCCCGAGAATGTACTTGGTGTGAAGAAGCCAATGCTTGGGCTCCTTAACGACAACGTTGGCGATCGCCTAACAAGACAAAATAGAGGAATCTTCCAGTCTGTCAGGTGAACCATAGTCGTACACGTGTAAAAGGATTACGCACCCTGCTAGAGGAATAGTACTCCTATAAATACCCCACTAGTACTATTCTACAGGTACATTCTCTCACACTCATAATTCTTCTCTCTCTCTACTTCTCTCTCTAAATCCTATTTGGACACGTGCTGACTTGCGCGTCGGAGGGGGTTTCCTCGCATCCCCCCCGAGGGTAGTTTACGTTTGCTTCCTGTGCAGTTATTCACCAGCGGACGCCAACTCCAATCTTTGGTGGACTCTTCTCAAGACCGCCAACCGTTCTACAATCGGAACAAAAGGTATTACAACCAAGCTAAAAATTCATCTCTCTTTCGCAGCCCTTGTTTTGCCAAAGTTGCGTATGAAGTTTAAATTCCATGGACCCCCACTTTGAGCATTACAACATTGAACCGCATTTTTCGAGTCGGATTCAAAAAATGATATTTGAGTGTTTGATGCGATCACAACCAGAAGATATTGTATAGCTCGGTGTATTGCAAAAACTTCGGCTTGATTAATTTCCATGACAGGAATAGGACTGGAGACCATGCACAAAAAATTTCCATTCGAATTATGGTACTCCACCAACTGAGGATTGTAGGTGAAGAGAGTGAACTGATGCATATTCCATTTCAAAAAATGTAGAGGAGGGTTCCAAACGGTAGAGGGATGGGATGATGTATGAGGAAGCACAGGAAGTGACCGTGAGCTCCGTTGAAGGCATGAAGGATTCCGTATTATGTGATCTGTACCATAAGGGAAATTATCCTGTTAGGGTTTTATTTTAATACCGCAAGTGAATGGTGTCGTAGCACATAGGGTCGAACTCAGGGAGGTGCAAGATTAAACACTAGTTGATTTTAAACTATGAAATAGCTACACAATCCAAATATCATGGAGAATCTATAAACTAATAGCTAAACTAATAACAAAATATGACAAACTCGATGAATATAATAATTAAAATACTAAGATTAAGCATCAACACTAATATGAATTGATTAAAATATAACTCACATCCCAGTGATTCAATTATAGTTTAGGTGAGATTGACATTCCTTTATAACTCGGTCATTCCTCAATTCCTATAGCTCACTTTCGTGATAGCAAAAGGCCTAACTAACATGTATGTCTCCTATTTTCATGGCTTACACACATAATTAGAAGCATTAAGAACCAATGTCAAATACTCCCTCCGGTCTTTATTAGTTTACCCGTATTCCTTTTTGGGATGTCCCTTATTAGTTTACCCATTTCTTTTGTTTCTATTTTTGGAATGTGACCACTAACTTTCCATCACACATACATTCAACTTTAATATAAAATAATAATTTCTCTTTCTTTCTATGTCCCACAACATTATTTCTCGTAAAACTCTATGCAAAAGAAACGGGTAAACTAATAAAGACCGGAGGGAGTAATTCCCAATTTTAGTTCTCACCTATTTTCATGGAAGAATTAAATCACTGACAAGATTATCTAAATTAAGACCCATCTTTCGTTGATGAACTCAATTAATAAAATAACAATTTAACATCAAACAAATATTCCTAATCTCAACTCCAACTTTCGTTGATAATATAAAACTATGGCTAAATCAAGATGCAAAATTGACAATAAAAACAATCTCATCAATCCCTAAACATATAACTCAATAACATGGGAATTAGAGAAAAAGCATATGATCAATCCATACTAGGGCTCAACTCAATCCTAGATAAAAAAGACTACTCACTGATCATGGCAATAAAAACAACAAACTTAATAGAAAACATAATTAAAATATAATAAAAGAGAAGAGAAAAAAAATAAAACTTGATACGCAATACTGAATTGAAGATGAATATGGAATCTTGATCAAAGTTACAATCTTGAATCTCAAAAGTAACAATTGAAAATAAACTAGGGCAAAACTAGAGAAAACTAGAGAGAAAACCCTAGAGAACCAAAATAACGTGAAACGTAGAATGAATAATACATAATAGCTCTTCTAACCTAATTAGAAATCCTTTAATATAAAGTTATGTCTCCTAACACTAGTAGGAAACCAAGTTACAAGATAAGGAAAGGCCAGATAAATCATTAAAGGGCCGGAATTAAGTAATCCGCGCGTGCGTAGGATGCGTCAGCAAAACTGGGCCAACTTGTGAAGCTCATATCTCCTAGAATATAACTCGTCTTGGGCCGTGAAACCTATTGTTGGAAAGCTCTTCAAGCCTACTTCCAATGCCACTAGAATCATCCAATTATCAGCATAGAGTCAAAAGTTATGAGTAAAAGAGTGAACATGACTCGATTTCTACAAATCTTTCATTGAATTCCAACTTCGTTTTAACTCCAATTTGCACTCAAATATATGTGTAACGATCTTTATCAACGTAGCTTCCTTCCGATTGCTCCTAATTACTCAAACTTGTCCAACAATACTCCAATTATGTTCTCAATACCTGAAATTCATCAAAGAATACCAAAAACACACAAAAGGAGTAATATTTCGCAAATTAAGTAATAGTATACAATTATGAACTATGATGCACCTAAATATTCCTAAAATGCAACCTAAATGTACCTAAAACCTATATAAAAATACGATACATCATATCCCTCCAACTTTAATCCACCAGCTCAATCTAAGTAGGACATGGTCTTGAAGTTGTGGTGATGAGCATGAAATTTTTTCAAAAATTATACTTCCTACGTAACATAATAACTACAACAAATAATGGGTATTATTTGTCAGGTATTAAAAAAATCATTTGTTGCACTTATTTTATTATGGAGGAAGTAGCATTCCTCTCCTTTAAAATGGTCCACACAATAATGAAGAAGGTTGTGTTAGGTTTAGTGGCCCAAATTCCTCAAGCCCATTTCTGTAAGTTCATACGGTGCATATTACATTCTTCATTGTCTAGAAATATCTACAAGTCTTGGTTGATATCATGATTTCTAGAGAAATCATCACATTGAACACATGACACCTTGGGGGATTAATTAAAGAAAGCCCTCATATTTTGTGGATGTTTTGCATCATTTGGCAGACTTAAGTTCACCATCTTACTCAACTATAATTACAAGAGTTGGGCAACAATTTGGGTAATCCACCCACAATCCTCCAATGTTTCCATGCTCCTTGTTGTGACTCTAAGTCAATGTTATTTTAATGATGATAAACACCCTATGCTATCACATGAATATTTGTACAGTGATCTAGCTATCAAGATTGGATGATTTGAAGACAAGGAAGCTTAGGTCTAGTTATATTAAATTCATGTATATGCAATGTAATTAACTTATTGGAACTTTGTGCTAAATTAGAAATATGAAATTAGGATGATTAACTATTTTCTTAGAGTTAAGAAAATAGGTGATTATATTAATTTCATGTTTGTATGATTAAGAAATAAAAAGGGGAGTTTTTAATTTCGAAAATTAATTTTGAAAGGAAAATATTTTTGTAAAGATTTTCGGATAAAAAGTTTTATGAAAAGAGAAACTGATTTTAAAGAAAATGTTTTCTGTAAAAGATTTTCGAAAAAGAAGTTTTAATAAGAGAAAAACTGATTTTTAATGATAACGATTTGATAAAGTTTGTTTGATAAAAAAACTGATTCAAAATCTGATTTAGAGTTGGCATAAGATATGGAGGAATCCTTATCTTATAAGGAAAGAAGGAAATCAGTTTTTATAAAAGATAAAATTGAATTTTGAAAAGGAAAAGAATTATATCCCTTTATTTTAGGAAAAAAAATTATTCAAGAAGATAATTATATCTTGGAGAATAATTCTTATTCAGTTGATGAAGTTATATAAGGGATAGAAATCAGTATGATAACTCACGTTTTCAGATTTGGCGAGATTAATATTTTGAGAGCTGAAAGCGAACTCCCAGAGCACAGTGTACAACACAGAGTTCTAGTAAGTTAAGGTTTCTAAACAACGATTGTAACGATCCTCTATTTGCTTGAATAAGAAGCACGCTTGTGAGGAATCTTTCTTTCTGTAATTTTCATATTATAGAGAGTAGCAACACTTAGGGTTAAGTGTTGGGGAGCACTACTAGAGTTAGTAGTGGGGGAATCGAATTGTATCAAGAGTTTGGTATTTTAAGATTCAAATAATAAAAGAGTAGTTTGTGTGGACGTAGATATCAGAGGTGAGATTGAGCCACGTTAAATTCATGTGTCTTATTATTTGATTTCATTGTTTTATTGTTTTGATACAATTTCGATCGAGCAAAAACATCAATCGGAGAGTTTACGAGTGAATAACACAGTGCACGGCATTGTGCCATAAGAGTGTTTTTTGCGAAAATCGATTAGTTTTAGTCACTCAATTCAAACCCCCCCCCCTTCTTGAGTGTCACCTTGTACTCCAACACTCCTATTCTCAAATACACTTCTTGGTTCCTCTTCAGCTTAGAGAGAATTACCTACAATGTAGTTTTTGTTATTAGCTCCATCATGGAGTTTCGGCTCTCTAAGATTATAAATGTCGGAGAATATAATACACACATTCACTAATTTACTATCCTTTGTATTACACCTTCGAGAGTTTCTTACTATAGTGAGAGTTATTGTATTACTCACCCCTATAAAGGGTTCTCATACTCTCCTATTTTCATAAAGTGGATTTCGATACTCATTGTCCATGGGTTTTTGCCTCTATTTGAAGATTTTTTTCCCACATTAAATATTGTGTGCCTACCTTTACTACTTTTATTGCCACATATTTCCAACTCTATATATGTTTCTCAATCTCTACATCTTTAATTTGCTTCCGCTACACACTTACAACTCTAACAGGTTGTTGTCCATACTTTCTTGAACAAGCCAATATGACATGGGAAGTGTCATTGATCAAAGGCCTCTCTAATGGAATAAGGGAAGACCCAATGAAGCCCCGAAATATTTATCCACCAATTCCAAAGTTTCCAAGATAAAGGGCAATGGAGGAGTAAGTGGTTGTTGCATTCAGGTGAGGAATTGCATAATAATACACAACTTTGCTCTGTAAGCGGAATGATGTCAAGATGAGCCAATTTCACCTTGGTATTAAGTTTACCAAAGATAGCAATAGGGGGGAAGAGACTTAAACCTTATTTTTTAGGTGAAGAAATGATGTGTCTATTTTACATAGAGTTTTTAGCCCCGCTCCCTTAGCAATTTAGTATTGTTTTGAGCTCGTATGTGTGTGATTTGATAAGGTTGGACTTGAATTTGTTCCTCTGTGTTTTATTGTGTAGATTATGCATTTCATGCCTTAATCTAGTCATGGAAGAGAAGTCCAATGCTCACATGTGGCTCATAGCAGATTCGGGAAGTCCTACAAGCGACTAGGAAGAATCATTGATGTTAGAAGCTGAAAAAAAGTGCTCGCCTGGTCGACCGGACAGTTTGGTCCGATCGGACGAGTTAGCCTTACCAGGCGCATTTGCCTAGTTGACCGGGTGAGAGTGTAACACCCCCAAATTCCTCCCTACTATAATAAATACCATATAACTAAACTAGAGGAATCTAAAGGTGTTACCGCCACGGTGATACACATACGGTTGAATAATAATTTTAAAAATCAAACTTGCTAACCTTTGAAAATAACACAGCGGAAGACTTTAACTGAAAATAACTAAACTACAAGTTGGAAACCCTTTAAGGCCCCTTATTAAAAAATCTCATAAATCCAAAATTCCAAACTTAAAAAAGAAAGAAATAAGATACAATGTCTAATAGAAATAAACTGAAATCCAACTCCAACGGTAACTCCCATGCATGAATCTGGAAAACCTGTTACTAACCTGCTCCCCATAATTTATAAGAAATTATGGATCATTACATAACATGCAACCGAACACACAAAGAACAAGTAAGCTAATGTTGAGTATGAACTTAACCACATTAATAGAATATAGATCCGAAACATGATACTAGAAAACTGTAAACAACATATCATAATTGACTTATTAGGAATTAATAAACAAATGACTACATAAATTTTATTAATAATGATGTGGCATGGAACGGGCACCATCCTCACTTTGAAATCATAAGGGTTGCTAAACCTTGAATAGCTAAAGCGTCCTTGACTGCCTTTAGTAGATAAATCTTGAAAATCAGTATGATCATACCTCCGAGAAGTGTCCTTGACTAACTTTACTCAGGAAGCTTAGATAACTTATCTAACTCGATCATTAAAAAAATTATTAATTGTATAGTCATACAAGTTAATATGCGTAGGAGAAGGTAGTTTAAAGGCTACTTCTCCCCCCTTGTTCAATACTCAATAGGGGATCCATCCTATGAGTTTTCATGCCATTCTCTTTCTCTTTAAGTGTTTAATTATTGTTATCAGGTCCAACAATATGATAAAATAATAACAAATATGAACACATATAATTGGTTTTTGTATTATTAATGAAGAGTGGTCACATATAATAACACACCTTTATTAAACCTTTAAACCTTGAATTAGGGACTTAAAAAGTCTCCCTAAATAATTGAACCTTGTTCAATAATAGAGATAACTTGAAATAGCTAGTCACAAAAGACTCTTAAATCTTGCAAACTTTGCCCTTTCAATATGAATAGGTTGATAAAATAAACTCATAACCAACACTAATCATGATACTAACTCAAACAGTCATGCTATATAATATAACATGTCCACTACTAATAAAAATTACTAATTCATGGACAATAATATAATGACTATACTTTCATGGAAATAAAAATCATATAATCATATGTATTATAAGTACTACCACATCATAACACACAATTTTCGTTCCCTAATTATGATTCTAAATTCCATTATGCTCTGAAATAGATAACTAAGCATACTATATGACTACTAACACTATTAGTAATACATACTACTAGAAAGTACCTCTGAAGCGTGATTTCCACACAACTACGCACTAAAATTTTCCTTCTACGAATCGGGTAACTAAAACATATATTGAGTAGTAATCAATACTCAATTTACATAAAATTACTACTTAGAACCCAAAATAAATCAGATTTACAAGTCATCATATGATATGATTTTTAACTTTTCAATACCCTACAATTCATTAAACAATTGTTCCAAACCTTAACACTTAAATCTTTAACCAAAATCCCTTTTTCTATAAGTCTTTAATATTGTATATAAATCTGAAATTAATTAAGAGAGCTCACAGACCATAAAAGCTGAAGAAATATGCTTTTGGGTGTTACAAAGAGGCGCTCTAAAAGCTGAAGAAATATGCTTGCGTGCCCGACCGGGAGGTCTTGCTCGGCTGATCGGGCGAATGTTGGCTTAAGTTCGTAGAAAAAAATCATCGTCGTCCCACCAGACGGAGTTGCCCGGTTGACCGGGTAATTTCTCGGGATGCCTAATTTAAGTGTTATTTCATAGTTTTTTCAAACACTTCGATTGTTCGTATTCTTTATTACTTAGTTTAATTTCATGAACTCCTACACTTTGATTATGATTATTATGTTTTTTATTATTATGAGTAGTCCATTTCTAGGGCTAAGTGAGGTAATTAAGCCATGTTTATACCTCTTTGATTATGATTTAAAGTTCTTCAATGTTTGGGTTAAGAATAGAATAATTCCAACTGATTTATTATTATTATTTAATTCATGTAATTGCGCAATATCATGGGTTATCATTTAGCTGATAAGGGTCAGAATTGAAAGATCGTACCATTAGAGGCTTATTACAATTGGTAGATCTGATTTTATTAGCGACCGTATTGCATATGTTGATCTAATTAAGAGTGTTAAGACCCGACCGTAGGATTAGCAAAAGACTCTAATTACGCATCCTCAATCCAAGTATTGTTGAATTGTATTGTATTGTATTGATTGAATTGGTATAAACATGGTGGACTGGACGAATGCCCTAGGCTTTAATTATTTAATTTATATCCATATTTGATTTAGTTTATTTTAGCATTAGTTATCATTCATTCAATTGCAGGCTTTAATTATTTAATTTATATCCATATTTGATTTAGTTTATTTTAGCATTAGTTATCATTCATTCAATTCAACAATCTTTTTCCTGGAATAGTTAATTAATTGAACATCAATTTATAGATATCCTCTCCCTACGGATCAACCCGTATTTGCTAAGTCTCTGCTAACAACATATATCGTGCAATTGCGGTATTACTCTTTGAACTCATCAAAAGAACACCCCAAACAAAATCCCTCCCTTTCTTTTTAATATACACACTGTTTTTTTTAATCTACACATTTTTGCTTTTTTTATTCTTGTTAATATGTCTCATGTATTTTCTCCTCTTTTTCAACATATGTCATCCAATTTTTAATATGTAAACCCACTTTTTAGTTTCTCTCTCATACTTTTGTATTTCCTCTTTGGTTCTCCCCCAATATAAAGTATGTAAACTAAAAAGAAATGAAGGAAATTTTTTTATTACATTCTTTTAGTACGAAATGCAAATGGAGGATAGTTCAGACGTTCAGCACCAATCCGAAGAGTATTACCAAAGGTGTGTTAGATACGACAAGGGCCACGGCAGTCGGCATGTATATGTATGCGTAACCAAGGACCCTTGGGTCCAATGGTATGGCTTCCTATCTCCCACATGGGAGACCAAGGTTCAAATCTTGGTGGAAGCAAAATTTCAATATTGTTGGGGGGGAAGGGAGGGTTTGGGGCTTGTTGGGCCTCTGGGTGAGTGGCCCTGTGCGAGGGCAGCCCAGAGGAATTTCATCTTACCACGGGTTCCCGAGAGGGGGCCAAAAAAAAATTATATGTATGCGTAGGATTAATCCGCCATCGTAAGAAACAAAAGTCATTCATATATCTTCAAACTCTTGTCAAAAAAAAATCTCTTCAAACTCCAAGCAAAAAAACAAGATTAGCGAGCTAGGTTCCCCCGTCCCCACCTCTTCGTACCCTAATGGCCTATTCCATGGCTCACTTTTCTTTGAGGAATCCTATCGGTTCTAATTATGATGGGGTTCTAATTTACAATCTCAATAACATGCCGGGAACATTGATCTGGTTATCCGGGAACTCCATCTTCCTTGCTTATCTGACGATCAAAGAAATTCTCTACTTGCGAATTTCACTCCGGATGAGATAAAAGAGGCTTTTTTCAATATAGCAAACGACAAATCCTCAGGTGTGGATGGTTTTCCGGCTGATTTCTTTAAACACCATTGGGCTTTGCTCGGCGAGTCCGTCATTAAAGCTGTGCAACGTTTCTTCTCAACAGGATTTATGTTGAAAGAATGGAATCGTACCTTGTTGATTCTCATTCCTAAATGCTCCCCTCCGGAAGAGGTAAATCACTTGCGGCCTATTAGCTTGTGCAATGTCGTTTACAAGTGCGTCTCAAAATGCATGGTTACTCGGATGAAACCCTTCCTTCCTGATCTTATTGAAGACTACCAAAATGCCTTTATCCCGGGCCGACATATGAACGATAATATCCTCATTTCTCACGAGCTGATGCATGTCCTGAACAAACAACGTGCGAGTAGCCGTCATCTAGCAGCTATTAAAATTGACATGAACAAGGCATACGATCGAGTGAGTTGACTTTTTATCCTGAAGATTCTTGAGGCTTACGGGTTCCCTGATTACTGGATAGGTCTAGTTCATCAATACATTTCAACAATTTCGTACAGGATTGTCATCAACGGTAAGGTCACCAATGCTTTTACTCCCACATGCGGCATTCGCCAGGGAGACCCCTTGTCTCCTTACCTGTTTCTGTTTTGCATGGATATTTTGTCCAGAATGACGACGATTGCAGCGGATATTAAACTTTTCAAAGGTATTGCAATCCGAAAACAAGGCCCTACTATTACTCACCTTTTCTTCGCAAATGACGCTCTCTTTTTCTTCCAAGCTTCCGATGACGCTTGCACGGCAATGACATCTATGGTAAATCGCTTCTGTAACATCTCTGGTCAACTTCTCAACTTACAAAAATCTTTTGTCAAATTCAGTCCGAACATCTCTTCTCAACAGCAACAACAATATAAAAACCTGCTCCGTATGTCAACACACACCAACATGGGCACATACCTTGGTGCTCCAATTGATATTCAGGAGTCTAGAGTGAGACATTTCACCCCTCTCTTAGATATTGTGTCCCAAAGAATAGCGCAATGGCACCATCGCAAGTTATCACAATCAATGAAGCTCATCCTCATCAACTCTATTCTGGTAGCTTCTATTATTCATTATATCGAACAAATTGGAAGGAATGCTTAGCAGGTTTTTTTGGGGTAACTCGACCTCCAAAGGTATTCACTGGCGTGCTAAAGATACGCTACAACTTCCAAAGGGTTTAGGGGGCCTTGGAATACGCAATATAGGTCTTTTTAACATCATGCCAAAATGGAAACTCTTCCTATGGAAGTTGTGGCACAATGCTCTTGCCACAAATTTTAATCTAAGTAGGCGCAATATCGGGGGCGATGCCAATTGTCCGATATGCCTACACACTGAGGAAAATTTACTGCATCTTTTCCTGTTTTGCCCCTTGGCTGAGGAGGTTTGGCACAATATGACAATTACTTTAAGCTCTCCTTTGGCTCCAAACCCCAATTTCAGAACATGGCTTAGGGACAAAATTCTATATTTCCGCAAGGCGGATGGTTATCAAGGAACTCAGCTTCCTACTTTTGTGGGGATACTTTGGGCCATTTGGACAACGAGAAACGCCCAGGTTTTCCGTCACCAACGAGCAACTATGGAGGGATTCAAAACCAAAATGGAGGAAGGCATGGCTGCTCACGAAATCTTCTCCACCTCGACTAATCACAACACTGCCAACCTTCAAGGGCCTCTAACACCTCCGGGTTTTAGTATTGCTATGTTAGGTAGGAACCCCATCTACGCTTCTGAGATCATCATCCAAACCGATGGCTCTTGGGACAAACACACAAGACGAGGGGGAGTTGCCTGGGTCGCTCTAACGCCTAATGGCGGAATTCGTGACAAGGGAGGCTCCACTTATTGGGCTCCTTCCGCTCTTGCTACTGAGGCCAAAGCTTGCCTTCACGGTCTCCAATGGGCAACCAGGGAAGGCATCAACAATGTTGTAGTTCATACAGATGCAACAAATTTAATTCGTCTCCTCAATTCAAAAGATCCAGGTGATATTTCCATAAAATATACACTTGACGAAATTAAGAATTTAGCTCGAAGTTTCAATGGTTGCAACGTTACGAAGGTCCACAGGAGGCAGGTGCAGGAAGCTCATGATCTCGCCACCTCTATCTGCCAAGCTTTTCCTTTTGGTTTAGGTAGTTAAATTCTGTACGTTTTCGCGATGTAAAAAAAATTATGATGGGGTTTATTTTGAAAGGTTTTAAATTTTGAATTGCTTAGAGTAGTATCATCCAACCCACCACGTTAATTAAGTTGAAGCTAAGGACCATTTTAGACAAGACTCCTCAAAGTTAATACAACTTTTAGATAAACATAAGTTGAGACCCTAACTAGCGGAGAATGCTTGGTAAATTCAATAGGTAGATAATCCACTAGACACAAATAGTTAAAAAATAAATTTTGATACTGAATCGTAATCACTTTTAAATGTGTATTTATAGTGGATCATTAACCCACTAGGTAAATAAAGTTTTTTCTCTAACAAACTACTACTATGAAGTTAGAATCGATAGTGTCAAAATTTCTTTTACTAACCTGCTCACTTCATAACACGTAGTCAAGCCTTTTTTTTAAATTGTAAATATTTGTGGTCCATCTCCCATCTACTGACTTCTGTAACAATAATTAATCAACGCTCTATATTGGCCAATGTGCAAGAAATGATGCGTTTAGGATAGAGATCTGGATAGAAATTTGCTATAAATAGGATCATAGGCATCAAGTAGATGAAGCAAAGAAAATAAGATATAATTAAGCAAGCTAAGTAGTAGCAGTGCTAATTCTTAGAATCATCACTCAGAAAGTTCCTACAAAAACATCAGTCAAGCATGTCGTCTTACTTCAAACTTGCTGTCGTCGCATTTTTTGTGCTCACTGCATCAGGTTTGTTTATCAAAAATAAGTTGTTTCCTTAAGTTTTTCATGTTAAAAGATAATACTTCTATTAACTATCAATTTAATTAAGTTGTATCACAAGGACACGTTTGGGAACAAACAATTATAAACATTAATATCTTAAATTATATACATAGCTTTTTTTTTAGGGGATATACATAGCTTAATATTATAAAAAATGGATATTTTATTAATATAGTGAGATAGATCTAATAAAATCTGACTATCGGACTATGTTTTTCCTTACATACGGATAATACAAATAAATTAAAATGAAATACTATATGCAAATAGTGTCAAAAGTCAATAAGATTAAAAAACAATGAAATACTTCTATAATATTTGCAAGAAAGCTAAGCCAAGAAGGCTTAGCAAAGACTGTAAGTTAAAACCTTAAATTATCAAGGGAAGGTCCCAAAAGAATAGGGATTATTTATTCAACATTAGGGATAATTTTGAAAATGTCATGAAAGTGAGGATTTTATATGTCAGTTTATGAAAAAAAAATTCCACTAGAACCCTATACCTTACCGTCTTGGAAAATATCTTTGAGATTTATTATATACTTCCTCATCTTTAGTACATTTCTATTTTAGGAAATCAAGCTATCAATTTTAACCAACTATTTTGATTTTTTATAAGTAAAATTACAGTCATACCTGATCTTGTTAGATTCGTCTCGATGTGTAGAGTCATAATATCAAATTTTTATATTTTTTACTTAAAAGCAATAAGATATATCAAGAGTTAAAAAACCGTCTTTAAAAATGTGCAAAAATAACGTAACAAATAAAAAAAAAGCAGAGGGGGTAGTATACTAGTATTTGACAAAAACCAAATAAATTTTTATGGAAGCATTCCAGTAGTATAAGTCATATGGATTAATTTTTTATTAATGTTTATAACTTATTTCCTTCCTATGTTGTTTACTACTAACATGTCTAACAACTTTATTAGCTCACATTTTACAAGATTGAATGATATAAACAATTAGACAAATTTTATAACAGGGAATATAACAAATAATATTACATTCAATTACATAAATTATGGCCCAACTACAAGCATTGACACGAACTTGACGCGATTAATTTGATCTTAGATATTTGCTACTTTATTTTTTACAGCTATGGCAATGCCTGATGCAAAAATTCAACCCGTCACAAGGAGAGAAATAGTGGGAGAAGGACTGCTGCAGGCAGAAATAAAAGCATTGATAGAACTTAAACAAGTTGAGACGGCAATGATTTCAGACTTAAGCCAAAAAATGATGGGAGCACATGATCACTGTGCTCCATCAGGCACAATTTGTTCGCCTGATTTTCCTAGAAAGTGTTGCTCCGGCTCATGTGTTGGACATCCTCATCTCTTTATTAATGTTTGCGCATAATCAGCTAAATAAACTCCTTAATCTGGAGTCATCAATCATGTACCTTACTAAATAATGTGTATGAATATATGTATTATGAAGGATATAGATGGTCTCTTAAGTTTCTATTCTTGGATAGAGAGATAAAGTTGGATATGGATATTCAACTTCTTTTCAGCCAAGAATCTCTGCGTTTTCTGTTTTATCAATAATCAGAGACATCATCCTTCTTGTAATATATTTTGTTTTATGTTTTGATCAATATGTTTATCACGTCGGATCGCACATTCGCACTCCAACCTTCTATACCATTTTTTATCGTTTGTGTGCCACTTATTGTTATCTAAAATTGATGGGCTTCAGTGAAAATACCAACCAATAAAATTAAGTGACATACAAGTGGTACATAAATTGTTGGGCGAAAGAATTTGATCGATTAATCAATTGGATCTTATATGAGACCTTTGGTAGTTTACAATATAATTCTGAGACACTATCTATGTTAAGAGATTTAGTATCGAGTAGGGTGTTTGATAATGACCACAATAATTTGGAACAGAAAAGTGAAGAAGATGACCTAATATTTCATTAGCAGTGGAGCTACACAAGAGAAGCATAACAAATATATACTTCTAGGACAATAAAAAGGGATTAGATACATGTCATACATCATATTAGAGTTACTACTATCCTCTCTTTAATTTTCTCTCTTATTAGAGTTACATCTTGACGACTTTAATGTACTACTCTTACTACTATCCCTTTTATATCACTTACCCTTGTTGGTGCAAACATACAATCTAATAACACATTATCACTAAGGAATCAGAGTGCCTTAGAGATAAGCCTTTGAAGGTGTTTGGTCTTCAAATAAGAGTTCCTTACTAGTTACTACCATAAGTAGACTTAAGTTTTAATAATTTCCAACTATTATAAATGAGATGAACAACTATGTAAAAGAGTCAAACAATTAAAAGACATTAATGCGTAACTGAAGGAGAAACATATACTCCTAAATACAAACTTAAAGAAGGACAAGAGCTATATTCGGCATGATATTGGATACATCTGCAAAGAGGTATACCGTATACCTCCATTTAGAAAGAAAGAAAGACAACTCCAACCACATAATCCATAGTATACCAGAAATAAATATTATCAAGTTGCATTGGATTTTCTTTAATTTTTCTTGACTAATAGTTTCAAAAAATGTACTTTTAATAATTTTTACAAATGCATAATATTTTTTTGAAAGAAGATTCAATAGTGCATCTATATAATCATCATTGGATAAAGTGTCCATAATAACACATACGGAATAATTTTCGGGGACAAAGGGAATGTCTACGGTTGTTTCACTCTAAATTATAGGTACTAACTTCATGAGATGATGGAAAACAAAATTACCATTCCTTCCCACATGAGAACAAGAGACTGACTTAAAGGACTTACTAACAGCAAGAGCATCCTCTAAAAAAATAATAATGCGTAACATAAAGATATTAATGATCATGGGTGGATCTACCTTATAAGTAAAGGGATACCACTTAATATTAAGAAAAGCTTAGAAGGTCGAATGAAATTGACAAGAAAATTAAAAAACCTTTGAGGTTTTAATTGAACCCACTGGCTAGTGGCTACTATCCTTCCCGTGGTGCATATATATATGCGCATAAAAGAGATAATAAATGGCATAGTGAAAAGGCGTTCCTAAGGAAGTCTATATACCACGTGGCACTATCCTCAAATTCTAATGCAAATGTTTTATGTACATGTGAACTTCTCAATCAAAGAAAATATAAATATTGTGTAGCTGTAAGTTATCAAATATGTGACCTTTGAAATGAAAAGTGAGAGGTTAGTCATCAATACACTATAACTTTATTGTCTAATGCTTCAAATCAAATATGATAAAGTCTTATAATAATTGTATTTAAGTAATAAAATACATAAACAAGTATTTAGATATCTAACGAACACCCTTATTACGGTACTATACCAAGAGCCTATTGATGACATATTCTTTTACCCCAATTCCTTTCAAGCTATTATTTTCAACCTCAAACCTATAGGTTTTTTTATTACTCATGACATCGATTTTTAATTTCTCACTAGACCAAAAAATGTGAAAAGTTACAAATAAATTATGAAATTTATGAATAATAACATATTTGTTTATTTTGCAGGCCCAACAATTATTGAAGACTTAACAAACATTTCAGTTTGTCACTAAAAACGTTTCCGTTAAAACCCTATACCTTACAACTTTGGAAAAATATCTTTGAGATTCATCATATAGTATTTGACAAAAATCAAATAAATGTTTATGGAACATAACAGGAGTATAAAGCTCTGTTCTTTTGGACTTATTTTCAGGTCAGTACAGTTTTTCTCTGCAGTTCAATTTCTTTCAGTTCAGTTCCTTTCAGTTCAGTTCAGATTCTCTCAGTCCAAAATAATAGGGTCTAAGTCATATAGATTACTTCTTTTATTAAAGTTTTGATCTAACTTATTCCCTTAGCTTCCTATTTTGTTTACTACTAATATGTTTAACAACTTTATTAGCTCAAATTTTCCAAGATTGAATGATATAAACAATTAGACAAAACTTTTAGCAGGGTTTATATAACATGTAATATTCAGGGAAAATTACATTCAATAACATAAATTTTGGCCACCTAACTATAATCATTGACACGAACTTGACGCGCTGACATAGGTAGCGATTTGATATTACATATTTATCACTTTTTTTTTTTACAGCTATGGCAATGCCTGGTGCAAAAATTCAACCCGTCACAAGGAGAGAAATAGTGGGTGAAGGACTGCTGCAGGCAGAAATAAAAGCATTGATGGAACTTAAACAAGTCGAGAAGGCAATAATTTCAGACTTAAGGCATAAAATGATGGGAGTTGATGATCACCGTGCTCCACCAGACACCATTTGTTCGCCTGAAGCACCTCAACAGTGTTGCTCCGACTCCTGTTTTCCTCATCCTAAGCTTAGGATTTTTGTTTGCGCATAATCAGCTAAATAAGCTCCTTAATATGGAGTCATCAATCATGCACCTTACTAAATAATGTGTATGATATATGTATTATGAAGGATAAAGATGGTCTCCTAAGTTTCTATTCTTGGATAGAGAGAATAAGTTGGATATGGATATTCAACTTCTCTTCAGACAAGAATCTCTATGTTTTCTGTTTTATCAATAATCAGACACATCATCCTTCTTGTAATATATTCTGATTTATGTTTCGATCAATAAGATGCTTATCACGTCGGATCGTACTATAATCTTCTATACCACATTTTATTGTTTGTGTGCTAGTTATTAAATGATGCGGAACAAGAAGATCCTACGTAGAATAGTTCAGTTAAACGTAGTATAGTTAATGAGTCATGTGTTTTAGTTAATTCAATTCGTGTTTTCTATGTGTTTTGTTTTGTTAGGAATCATGATTTTACCTACGTTCTTAAAACGATGGATTTTACATGATTCAATCTTGTTAGGAGTCGATTGTAACTAATCCAAGTTGGATTAGGAGTCTAGTTTGCTGGCAAGATAGAGTTTGCTAGTTGTCCTAGTTCTAGTAGGATTAGAATTACTAGGGTGTATTATATATATTTCGTTTCTTTCATAATAATAGACGTTGTTGATTTTGATTAAGAAATATTGAGAGTATTGTTGAGCATACTTGAAATAAAGTTTAGAGACTAGCTTGACTAGTGGACCAAAGTCGTTGCCTTTGGACCAAACTTGAAGTCGTTGCCTTCAAGATTCACTCCATCTTCACCTTCAAACACAATCCATAACCGTTTCTTTTAATCAAGAAACCTCCATATCCATCTGGAACATCAAGTTCCACATCAAGTGGTATCAGAGCTTTGCCCAAGATCCCAGGGCGACACTTGTTTCGCGGTCAGTATTCATCCCGGTTTTTGCAGTAAATTTGGGGGCCTCGAACTCCCAGCATACTTCGAATTTTTTGAATATTTTTTATCCTAAACTGGACTAAATATTGTCTAGTTTATTGTGTTAAAATTTCATGATATCTCGAGGAGTTTTGATATAGTTTCGAGATTGTTCTTTGAAGGCGTGCAAGAATCGCTGGAATCAAGAACAGCGGTACTAAAACGGAGGTTACCAAATATTAAGAGCGTATTTCGTCACGAAATTTTAGCTGGAGTCTTAAAACATACAAGGCTAGATTGTGTAAAAATTTCACAAGTTTTGGCCGCGTTTTGAGGAAGTTACGAATTTCCTAAGTTGAGGCGGTTTGTTGAGCCTTCTTGATCATGAAGACTCCTATTATTCGAGAAGAATTGCAGACTATGATGAAGGAATTTAATGAAAGTTTTGCCTCCATCAATGAAAAGATTACCAACAGCACGAATGCCATTCATATGACCAACCAAAGGGTTGAATCTTTGGCCGGAAATCTGGAAGAACAAGGAGGAGAAAGGCGTCCAATTAGGGAGCCACCAACAAGGCCTCCTGTAGAGAGTGATAGGGACTTCAAACTCATGGAGTTGAAGGAGTTCACGGGTGAAGGAGACGTTGAGGACCTCCAAGAGTGGATTCGACAATTTGAGAAGCTTATGGACTATAAAGGCTTCGATGAACAAAAGGCTTTCAAAGTTGCACACTTGAAGATTACTAGGTATGCTGGTATATGGTTCGAAAGTTTGAGGAACAAGAGAATCAGCGATGGTGATCCAAAGATTGATACCTGGTCCGAATTAAAGAGGCAACTCAAGAAGAGATCAGATTCATCCCTCGTGAATATCTTCAAGAGCAGTTCTTAAAGCTCAACCAAGTTCAACAAAACTCCAAGAGCGTGGCTGGGTATACTAACGAGTTTGAGAAGTTTTCGTATATTGTGTGAGTTGGACGAGAAAGAGGAGATGAAGATTGGGCGATTCATCACTGGTTTGAGGCCCTCCATAACCAATAAGGTGGAAACGTCTAACTACATTTTTTTTTATGATGTGCTTAGGTTGACTGAGAGATTTGAGAAGCAAGAAAAGGAAGTGCTTAAGGGGAAAGATAAGTAGTACAATAACAGCTCCTATTCAACCTCCTACAAAAACAAGACTACCTATACCAATTCCACACAACCATCATCATCCTCTTCCGAATTCGAACAAAAACCGAAACCTAAGGTGTTTATTAGCCCTGAACATGTTGCTTTGGCTAAGAAACAATGTTATAAGTGCCAAGGGTTTGGTCATATCTCACGTGATTGTCCACAAAAGATCACTATCACTCCTAAAGATCATAGAACCCTCGTAAATTTCTTTGCTCAACAAAAGGAAGAGGATGAGCGTGCATGCTTAGAAGAGGAGGAAGAATCTAAAGAAGGAGAGTCGGATTTTGAAGATGATAAAAAGTGGGACGATCAAGAGATACAAGAGGCTGCGTCGGATAAGGATACCTTTATTTTGAGGAGATTACTTAGAGCCCAAGCTGCACCATTAGAGGAAGAAGCACAAAGGGAAAATGTTTTCTACACACGCTGCTTTGTTAAAGGGAGATCTTGTAAGCTAATCATTGACAGTGGGTCTTGTGCTAATGTGGCATCTTCAAATATGGTGAGTGCCTTAAAATTACCCGCTAGAGAACTTCCAAAGCCTTACAACCTTAATTGGTTGAATGATAATGATTCTATCAAGGTGAAGAAAAAAGCGCTCGTGGCTTTTTCTATAGGAGATTACCACGATGAACTTTGGTGTGATGTCATCCCCATGAGTGCTTGTGCGGTACTCCTAGGAAGACCTTGGCAGTGGATGAGAGATGTGAACCATGCGGGGAAGAGAAACATTTATTCGGTTGCTAAAGAGAATAAGAGGTATAGATTAAAGCCTTTACCTCCCAAGAAGTTAAATTTTGAAACTACAAACAACATGCTCGTAAAGGCTTCTCAATTCGAATGTGAGTTAAAGGAAGCCAAGATGCACAACATGTTATATATACTCCTTCTGTCCCAGAATACTCTTTACACTTTCCTTTTTCATCTGTCCCATAATACTCTTTACACTTCTATTTTTGGATATGGTCCATAATTATTTTAATCCTTCTACCTTTTAACCATTGGCCCACACTTTCTCTCCTCCAAATAAAATAATGCCACTCATACTACCTACCAACTCTAACCATTGGCCCACACTCTCTCTCCACCAAATAAAATAATACTACTTTTACTACTTACTAACTCCTATCACATCTACATTTTCAATAAAAATAACAATTGATAACCAAACAACAACTTATCATCTAAAACTACGTGTCCTGATAAGTGTCAAGAGTATTTTGGGACGGATGGAGTATTAAGGAACCAATGCCAGATTCTTCATCCCCACCGAGTTCATATGACAGTGTTAGTACCAACCAATCAATACCAACCAATAGTATCAAGTGACATACAAGTGGTACATAAATCATAAATGGTTGGAAGAAAGAATTTGATCGTTTAATCTATTGGATCTTATATGTGACCTTTGGTAGTTTACAATATAATTTTGAGACATTATCTACGTTGGAGGTTTAGTATCGAGTAGGGTGTTTGCATATGACCACAATAATTTGGAACACAAAAGTGAAGAAGATGACCTAATATTTCATTAGCTTTTGGTGGAGCTACACAAGAGAAACATAATAAATAAATATAGGACAATAAAAAGGGATTAGATACAAGGGATTAGATACATCATACCCCTCTCTTCAATTTCTCTCTCTTATTAGAGATACATCTTGATGACTTTAATGTTCTACTCTTACTACTATCCCTTTTATATCACATACCATGTATATTCCTAGCTTTTTGGTGCAAACATAATAGTCCATCACTAAGGGATCAGAGTGCCTTAGAGATAAGCCTTTGAAGGTGTATGATCTTTAAATAAGAGTTCCTTACTACCGTACAAGTATGTAAGAGAGACGAGAGTCAAACAAGTAAAAGACATTAATGTATCAAACTCAAAGAGAAACATATATACAAACTTAAAGAAGGACAAGAGCTATATTTTTTTTAAAGGTAAGAAGAAATCATTTGGACGGCCCTCGCACAGGGGCCCCCACCCAGAGGCCTATTACAAGCCAAACACCCCTCACTACTTCACTTACCTTGGCCATTAGCAACGTCCACTGCGTTCCATGCCTTGCCTACCCCTCAAGTTGAGCCTCGCACGACACCTAGTGTCTCTCCTCTTCTTCGGCAGCACACTCCACCACCCACCCGTGGACTTGACTCCACCCCCACCACCCAGCCGTGGTCTTCACTGCATCCCATGGATAGCAGCTCAATCCCACCCCTTACCCGTGGACTTGGCTCCACCCCCAAGGCCAACCTGTGGCTTCACTGGATTCCACGGATAGCAGTTGCACACCCCCCTACCTGTGATGTTGCCAACCTAGCCATGACCCCCTCGTGGCCTCTGCTGCCCGCACAACCCAGCAGCCCCACACCCTTCCTTAGCCCTGCTACCAGCCCTACGCCATCCCCTAGTGCTGCACCTATCACTCCTACATCTATTCCTCCTACTTCCATGTCCAACCAAACATCCTCTTTGACTGCACCTCCTCCGAACGGTTTTTTTGTTGTTCCCTCTTCGCAAAATATTCATAAAATGAAAACTCATGCTAAAGACGGCATTTTCAAACCCAAATCCATATTAAATTGAAATATTCTTGAAAAAGAACAAGCTCCAACTTGTTTCTCTAAAGCAATTAAAATTCCAAAATGGTGTCAAGCCATGGCGGAAGAGATTAATGCAATGCTGGTCAACAAAACTTGGGATTTGGTACCGTTTGATGCGTCAAAGAACTTGGTTGGTACAAAATGGATTTATACGATTAAAACTAATGAAGAAGGTTATGTGATTTGGCCTAATGCTCGATTGGTTGCTCGTGGGTTTGGACAGCAGGTGAAACTTTTAGCCCTGTTGTTCGATCAACTACTGTTCGGTTGGTTTTGTCCTTAGCTATTTCCTATCACTGGGTCATTCGTCAATTAGACGTGAAAAATGCCTTCTTACATGGTGATCTCATTGAGGAGGTTTATATGAAACAACCTGCAAGTTTTATTCACCCTGATTTTCCTAATCACATTTGTTGACTTAGGAAAGCTATTTATGGTTTGAAACAAGCTCATCGCGCTTGCCGATTGGTATCTTCGATTCAGAAGTTTCTTTCTTTAACAGGGCTTCTTTTGTTGTCAATCCGATACTTCTATGTTTATCTTTCGTCGTGGCAAATATATTCTTTATCTTCTGCTTGATGTCGATGATATTATTGTCACAGGCAACTCCGCTCCTTTGATCACCAAATTCATTTCTCTATTGTCTGCTGAGTTTGCTATGAAGGATTTAGGTGATCATCACTATTTCTTAGGTGTTCATGCTATTTGCACATCCAAAGGTTTATTTCTATGTCAGAAAAAGTATGTTCAGGATCTTCTTCTTAAATTTCATCTGCACACTGTTAAACCTGTTCGCGCCCCTCTTCCTAGTCGGACTACTCTCTCGCTTACAGATGGTGATCTCTTATCCAATCCTACTAAGTATCGCAATATGGTTGGGACTTTACAGTACTTGACTATGACAAGACCTGATATTACGTATGCGGTGCATTTAGTTTTCCAATTTATGCATGCCCCCCGCACCTCTCACTTGTTGGTTGTTAAGTGTATCTACAGGTACTTGCAAGGTACTTCTGACCATGATCTCTGGCTTCGCCCCTCTAAGACCATGTCCATCATGATTGCCTCTTCTGATGCTGATAGGGCAGGTTGTCCGGATAGTTGTCGCTCCACCACTGGTTATGCCATCTTTCTAGGAACCTAGGTCGGGAGCATCGGTGTTTGTGGGTGATGGGAAATGTGCAGGTTGAGGTGTAGCACTAGGTATGGGTGTGCATAAATATTCTATTCGGGATATCTAATCCATGATTCGAGCGATTCGATCAGGTAAATCGGATCTCCAATCTGATTTTTTAGTTCCCGAATATTTTGAATCAGATACAGATCGAAACTTTTCATTTTCGGATACCGGATCCGAAATATCCGAAAATATTCGTTTCAAAGATCGGATATCTGAAATATCCGATGATCCGAAACTTATTTTATGAACTTTTTCTTTGAAAAATTCATTTTTATTTATCGGATATTTGATCCAAAATTCCGGATATACGCTTTTTCGAACGGATTTGGATCGCATTTTTTCCGATCCGAAATTTTGGATCGAATCGGCCGAAAACACTCCTAACACTAGGGAAGACCTACCCATGGAAGAGCCAAGAAAGACGGATCAAAATCATGTGAAAGAGGGGACATTGATGGACTAGAGGAAACCAACTAACGATATAGAAAAATCGACTCATGAAATTGGATATTGCGGCTCACGTAAACACGGGTAAGAGTATTTAGGAAACTATACCCTTTAAAACCGGAAGCATACCTAAGGAAAACACATCGGACACACCAACGAGTCTATTTATTATATGGTTTAGAAGATATGTTTGGAAAAACTCACACCCAAAAACACGCAAGAAGGAGTAGTCGGGAGGTTTTTGGAATAACTTTTCATATGAGGTAGCTCCATTTAAGATCAGTGTAGGCAATCTATTAACTAAGGTGGCCGTGTAGGCAGCATCAACCCAAAATTGAGCAAAGAGCATTGCATCAAAAATGAGTGTACTAATTTTTGTTAAACTGAACTTATTAGACATTATCTGAACTTATCTGAACTTATTTTTTCTGATAATAAGGACTGAAAATAAGTTGAGAACAGGACCTTTATCCTATAGGCTCTTGACTCTTGTTGAAACAAAAATGCAAGATTAAGGATATGTCCTTAGCGATCACTAGTCCTTGGATAAAGGGTTTCTTGATCATTACCTTACGAGTTATCTTAAGCTTCTTGGAGGCGTGAAATATGCACTTATATGGGTGTAGACACATAAATTTGTTTCCCCTTTTAGCATCCAATGATGAAACATATTGTCGTCCTACTTGGTTCGAACTGAAGAGAAACAATCAAAAGCCTAAGTTGAAAACTTTTTTTGAGTCAAAATATGTTTTAAAGTCCAGCATTTAACATAAAACCCAATTTCAAAGCCAATTAATTATTCATGATACTTAATTGAATTTTAAAATAAATATTTTATTAAATTATTTTCATATAATCAGATTTTATGATTCAAATCCTTTTATTCTTGATAACAGTTAAGTCAAAACAGTCATTTAAGATAAAAACTAAACTTCGGCATAAAAAACAAAAATGCGCTAGGCGCGGCAGTTTTGCGTCTGATGCATGGCGCCTGCATGGAGTGCATCACTTGTGCTTGCGCAGAGAACAAACTTTCTTTTTTATCCGCGACTTCCGAAAATTTTAATTTTATATTCACTATAAACACCTTGTTTTCACCTCATATTTCCTCACGGACTTATTACTGACTTTTCATACAATACAACTCATAATCTAAATATCAAAACCTATCAACATTACTCATTCTTCACTATCAAACTCACATCTAAACACATTTAAACACATTCAACCTCAAGAATCTTCATTCTTCCTTTTTGAATCTTCATTCAAGAATTCGCTTTTTCGAGGCTAAATATTGATTCATCCAACCTATGTATAGCCACACCTAGGCGACAAAGGTATAAATCCTAAGGGTCAATTCCAATTTAATTACTTTTTTTTACTAACTATTTCATTTTCATGATGTAGATTTTTAATAAAATTACAATTGCACATCGAATATGTATATAGTTGTACATTCTTTCAAATCATTCTCATGAATATTTATATGCTTTGAATATTTATTACGCCTTTTAAATTGCAATTGCAATTGCGTGATCACTATTATTATTGTTTGCTATCAAACCTGCAAGATAGTTAAATCACGCCTAATAAGATAATTTGAACAACTTAATATATTGGTACCTATTAATAATGTGATTTAATATATTGATCACCAAACTAGATCTTATGTGCTAAAAATAACCGACCTTTAACATATTTGTCTATTTATGCAATTAATCAAATTATGTGCATGTATATAAATAAGTGAGGAAATTCACCCTGAACTCAGATATGTTCTTTATGATTTTATTAGTTCTTAATTGGCGACTCTCTTTGAACCAAAATATCACTAATATTATATGGGGTAAAACATGATAATCACATGCCTACAACGGGTGTACGTGTTTGCACTCTTTAGGGAATGCATATGCTTGAGAGTCACCAACAAAATAGACTCAGGGGCGGTTCTTGGCCCATGCAGTATAGGCGACAGAATAGGGCCCCCAAAATAGAGGGGCCCCGAAATATATTATATGTATTATATGTTTGGAAGAAAAACAAAAGCAAAGCATTTGGATCAGTGGTAAAGTGGTAAGGGATGAGAAAAAGGGACGCGGGTTCAATTCCGCTTAGTAGCAAAATTTATTTACTTTTTGCTGTTTCAAACTTTCAACATTGTGAACGTCCCCATATGAGTTATGACTATTGACTCATCACATTAATAACATCAGTCCACCACGCGTGGGTTTCTTTTTGCTGCTTCAAATTTCCAATTTCCCCATTAATGGCTACTCTCTCTGTAACACCCGACCCATACGGAGTCGAGTATATCGTCACCAATGCGCATCCAGGGCCAACAACTATCCTCAATAACCAACACAAGTTCTTCCGGCGCATTTTGTCCTCACTCATGCGCACCCTGAGAAACTTCCCGGAGGTCACCCATCCCCTGGACTACTCCCAGCCAAGCACGCTTAACTGTGGAGTAACTAAGGAAATGAGCTCCCTAAAAGATAGATGCATCTTGTTGGAATGAGTAGCCTGCTAAATCCCTTTAAAGCAATCATGAGGGGTATTACACTCTCTCCTCCCAACTCTCTCTCATTAATTTCTACTCATCTTCCCCAATTTTTTTTTTTTTTTGGCAATTTTCCAATAAAATTTACTCTTAAACTTCAATTCAACAAATTTTGTCGGAGTGTTTTTCCGAGCTTTCGCTTCTGCAGTTTCTCCTTCCTCCATTTTCTCTCTCCTCGAGTTTCTCTCTCCTTAATCTCTACCATGGCGGCGGTTGGATGTAGCTCCAGTTCCATTGCCAGTTGAATCTTCTGATTCGTTGCAGAATGAAGTCAAGCTTCTCGGCCGATGGAGCTTCGAGGATGTCACTGTTCGTAAAATCTTCTTCTATCTAGTTTTTATTTTGATTTTATCTTCGTTCATCTTTTAAATTAGGTCTTAGTTTCCTGATTTTTGATGTTTTTTTCAGTGTTTTATCTTCGTATATTCCTATGATTTTCTACATGTTCGTCGATAAATGTGACTTATGTTCTGTTAATATTAAGAAAAAAGGGAGATCTCTGAGTTTTAGTAGTTTTTTTGTTTTATTTTGCTAATTAATTTGAAGATGATAAATTAATAATGAATTTTAACATTGAAAATTATTGAATCTGTCGTTTTGATTTTATGTCTGTAGTAAGAGTTGCGAATCTTAATTTATAAGATTTCAGTGGACTTTGAGAATCTAATATCTTTTATGAACTACATATGAATGGCCCAATTTTAAGAGAGTGTATAGGGCCCCTGTTTTGTTTGCCCCACCCCTTAATAGACTTATAAATCATCTGATTGAATACTACAAATAGACAACAATTTATGGACAATCATCATGACAAAACTAAGGACTAATCCAATGACCTCATACGTTGGTCATGAATTAGGGGATGAATTTGAAAGTGGGGTACATATTTAGTCATGAACTTGAATTTACGCAAATGTTGTCTCTAATTAATTCTTTTTAAGAATAATATTATATATGTTCCATATTGATTAATACACTTTGAACATCATAGAGTTTTCGAAGGTTTATTTGATTTCTATTTTATTGTTGGTAATTGGCCTTGAGGTACTTTTTTCATTTAGTTAATAGATTGTGATGCCTCAACTTTTTGAAGGATGTGTATGTAGGATTGTTTCTTATTACTCACACAACTCACAAGGAGAGAGAACTAATATAAAATTGGTGGAGTGTTGCCTTTTCAGGAAGTGGAATGGACGAAAATGACAAGTGTATCGATTAATATGAAACAGATGTAGTAGATTGAACACCTGAAAAAGATCAATACTAAAAGGTTGGATTATTAGCATGTAAAGACCGATGTAATAACATTATATGTTTTGTATTGGTAATTACTCCCTCCGTTCCTAAATAGAGTGTCCATTTTTTCATTTATGTTTGTCCCAAATAGATTTCTCATTTCCTTATTTGGTATGGGTCTACCAATTAAAATATTATTTTGCTTTCAACTTTTATAATATCACCCATTTTCCCATATGGCTCACATTCTCTCTCCTTAATAAACAATTCATAAAAAGTGTACCAACTTCTATATTTAATTACTCCCTCCGTTTTTTTTAGATGTAACATTGGACTTTTTACATTTGCCGAGGCACAACTTTGACCGATAATATCTCTAATTGTATAAAAGCAAAAATTATAAAAAATATATATTCGAAAAGTGTATACCGTGACGAATCAAACAAGATCCCACATGACTATATTTTTTCTTATGTATAAATAACATTTAGTGGTCAAAGTGTATTGGATGAATAGTGCCCAAACTCAATATGTTACATCTAAAAAAAACGGAGGGAGTATGATTTAATACAACTTAGGTCTTACACATGATTTCTTCTTAATACTTGTGCCCAAAAGAAATGGGCACTCTATTTAGGGACGGAGGGATTGTGTATTATGAAATGGTTAGTAATATCCAATCCTAGAAATTATATAATTGGTATCATAAAAATGTTTCAATGAACAATTTCGGTGATACTTAAAAGTGTTTTGCCAGTACCAATTTGTTTACATTTTATATAGTTACCAATTTTTTCAAAAAAAATTCTAAAAATTGTTCAACTAGTACTTAAGGAGTTAATAGTGAAATTATCAACCATTTTCATAAATGAGATCATTTTGAGTGTTATTTTCACCTGTATCTATCTTAACTGAATTTATTAGACTTGATTGGACTTAATCAGTCCTGATTTTACTTTATGTGTACACTTGATGAAAACTAAACCTTATTTTTCAGGTGAAGAAAACACAAGAGAAAAAGTTTGGATAATATTAAATTTCTTTTTTTATACTCCCTCCGTCCCAGAATACTCTTTACACTTTCCTTTTTCATCTGTCCCAGAATACTCTTTACACTTCTATTTTTGGATATGACTCACTATTATTTTAATATTTCTACCTTTTCAACATTGGCTTACACTCTATCTCCTCCAAATAAAATAATATCACTCCTATTACATAACAACTCCAACCATGGCCCACATTCTCTCTCCTTAAAATAAAATAATACTACTTTTACTAACTACTAACTCCTATCACATTTACTTTTCAATAAAATAACAATTAATAACCAAACAACAACTTATCATCTAAAACTATGTGTCTTAATAAGTATCAAGAGTATTTTGGGACGGATGAAGTATTTTCTTTTTAAAGTACGAAATGCAAATGCAGGATCGGTCAGACGTTCAGCACCAATTGAAGAGTATTGATTGATTGAATATAGTCATATACTAAAGTAAAGGTGTGTTAGATACGACAAGGGCCACGAGGCCCACGACATGTATTGTGTAGGATGCCTATCCAACCCACCCTCCTACGAAACAAAGTCATGAACATTTCTTCAAACTCCAAAGCCGCGTCACGCAAAACACAAGAATAGCCAGATCCATGTGAATAAGGTGACTTACTATTAATTTAGCGAGCTAGGTCCCACCGGTCACCTCTGCGTACCCTAATCCACGCCTCACTTTTCTTTAAGGAAAATTTTATCCAACGAGTTCTAATTATGGCCGGATTTATTTTCGAAGATTTAACTTTTGAATTTTTAGAGTGGTCTCATCTTTTGAGAGTCTTTTTCCAAACCGTTTTTAAAATAATAAAACTCCTAGCTAACTAAGTTAATTGAGATACATGACACTCAAGCTCTGTTTGGCAACACATTTAAATCACCTTAGATGAGTAAGTGCTAAAAGTTTAAGTCATCTAAAATAGATAGTCGTGTTTGGGGTAAGAGTTTAAATTTTATTTAAGCTCAAAATTATTGAAATTGAGTTCTTTATCAAATATAAGATCTCAATTTAAGGTCTTTGAAATTTTCAATTCTTACGTCGATTTAATTCCTTTTCGTTCTTACTTCAGTTTCAAATTCTATTTCATCTTATATCCCAAACATGGCCTCAATCAATAATCCAGCACGTTAATTAACTTGCAGGGTTGTTTTGGAAAGAGACCCCTCAAAGTTAAGATCGCTTTTAGATAAACAAAAGTTGAGACCTTAACCGACTATAGTTGAAATCGATAGTGTCAGTTTTTCTTTTAATAACCTGCTCATCACTTCATTACACGTAGTCGAGCCTTTTTTTAAAAATATTGTAAATATTTGTGGTCCATCTCCCACCTACTGACTTCTGTTAACAATAATTAATCAACGATGTGCAAGAAATAATGCGTTTAGGAATTAGGATAGAGATCTGGATAAATTTTTTTGCTATAAATAGGATCATCGGCATCAAGTAAATGAAGCAAAGAAAATAAGATAATTAAGCAAGTAGTAGCTAGCAGTGCTAATTCTTAGAATCATCAATCAGAAAGTTCCTTCAAAAACATCACTCAAGCATGTCGTCTTACTTCAAACTTGCTGTCATCGCATTTTTTGTGCTCACACTAGTGGAAAAAAAGTAAGGGATGCGGTCAAAATTTACCCTAAGGGGCTGCGTTTTTTGGCCGCCACCCTTTCCGTGCTGACCCTTCACAACGAAGGGTTGCGTTTTAGGCCCAAAACCGTATCCCTTCCATATTGGAAGGGCTGCGGTTTTGGGCCTAAAACGCAGCCGTTCTTTGTACAAAGGGCTGCGGTTTTGACCATAACCGCAGCCCTTTTGACCCAAAAAAAAATTAAAAAAAAAATTTCTTTTTTTTACTCGTAAATATATAAAAAAACCAAGAACATCACAAATTCTACAAACGAAATTTCTGTAACGTAGCAAAAATAGTATACACAAACTTTCACCACAAGAACATCAAATTAATTCCACAAAATAAAATAAAATAAAAAACCTAAATCACGAAAAAAACAGTCACAAACAGCTTTACTAAACCTAAAATGTCACAAATGACAAATAAATAAATAAAAAATGATAAAAACTAAATTTGACCAAACCCTAGATCTGGATGCGGCGACGACGAAGTTGGTGCGCGAAGTTGGTGAGCGATGTTGATGCGCGATGTTGGTGAGCGATGTTGGTGAGCGATGTTGGTGCGCAATGTTGGTGAGCGAGGAGACGAGTGACGACGAGACGAGCAACGGGAGCGACGATGAGACGAGTGGTCCTCGCGAGGAGAGACGAGTGGTGCGCGCGACGAGACGAGCGACGAGAAGAGTGGTGCGCGCGAGGAGATACGAGAGACAAGGGAGGAGAGGGCTGGGTTGTGGTGTGGTGGTGGTTTGAAACGAGGGAAGGCTGGTGGTTGAGGAATTAGGTCGTGAGATTTGTGAGAGAGGTGAGAGAATGAGGGAGAGGAGATGGTGAGATTTGAGAAAATGAGGTTTAGCGCTTAACATTTTAAGCCCGCGCGAATTCCTTTCAACATTAAAAAAAAATGCCCACCGAACTGATAAAGGGCTGCGGTTAGCCCAAAAACGCAGCCCTTCATATACGAAGGGCTGCGTTTTTGGTCTAACCGCAGCCCTTCACCAAAAGGGCTGCGGTTACCTTGAAAACCGCAGCCCTTCATACAGTACGAAGGGCTGTATTTTTTGGTTAACTGCAACCCTTCACTAAAAGGGCTGCGGTTTCCTTGAAAACCGCAGCCCTTCATACACGAAGGGCTGCGTTTTCCAAAAAACACAGCCCTTCCTTTTTTTTCCCCTAGTGTCACTGCATCAGGTTTGTTTCTCAACAATAAGTTGTTTCTTTAAGTTTTTTCATGTTAAAAATAAGGGTTATGCTATATGCAGATAAGACATAAATACACTAACTAAAATGGAAATAAGTTGTGAATTTATGGAAAAATTATGCTTCAATTTTCCGCTAAAACCCTATACCTTACAATTTTGGAAAATTTCTTAGAGATTTATCATATAGTATTTGACAAAAACCAAAAAAAAAAAAATGGAAGCACAACAGTAGTATAAGTCATATGGATCATATACTTTTTATTAATGTTTATATCTTAACTTATTTCCTTCCTATTTTGTTTACTACTAAATACTAATATCTCTTAACAACTTTATTAGCTCACATTTTCCAAGATTGAATGATATAAACAATTAGACAAAATTTTAACATGGTTTATATAACACATAATATTCAGGGAAAACTACATTCAATAACATAAATTTTGGCCCAACTACAATCATTGACACGAACTTGACGCGCTGACATAGGTAGCGATTTGATCTTAGATATTTGTCTCTTTATTTTTTACAATTATGGCAATGCCTGATGCAAAGATTCAACCCGTCACAAGGGGAGAAAAAGTGGGTGAAGGACTGCTGCAGGCAGAAATTAAAGCATTGATATAACTTAAACAAGTTGAGAAGATAATGATTTCAGACTTAAGGCATAAAATGATGGGAGCACATGATCACTGTGCTCCATCAGACACCATTTGTTGGCCTGAAGCACCTCAAGAGTGTTGCTCCGACTCCTGTGTTCCTCATCCTAGGCTTAGGATTTTTGTTTGCGCATAATCAGCTAAATAAGTTCCTTAATATAAAATCATCAATCATGCACCTTACTAAATAAGGTGTATGATTTATGAATATCTATATTATGAAGGATATAGATGGTCTCTTAAGTTTCTATTCTTGGATAGAGAGATGAAGTTGGATATGGATATTCAACTACTCTTTATACAAGAATTTCTATGTTTTCTGGTTTTTCAATAATCAGAGACATCATCCTTCTTGTAATATATTCTGTTTTCTGTTTTTTCAATAATGATAGATGCTTATCACGTCATATCATACTTCAATCTTCTATACCTCATTTTCCCGCATAGGCAATAAAAACACGCCAAGATTTATATAATCAGTTTTATAAATATGTTTCAATGAACAATTTCAGTGATACTTGAAAGTATTTTACCAGTATCAATTTGTTTAAATTGTCAAGAAAAATTCGAAGTTTGAGACAACTTCCCAAAATAGTCCCAAGTTTGAATTAACTTTAAATAATCCCAGGTTTTTCTTCCCTTTATTTGTTTCAATCTAATTTGTCACTTCAATTACTTATCTTCCTTCTTTTGTCAAACTGACACCAAGACATCTTCCAATCATATTAACCAGAGTCTGCACTAATTCGCAGAAAGAGAGATCTTTCGGCCTAGATGCTATCCGATTAATATACCCATAAACTTAAACTACTGCAGCAACATAAAATGTTGCCTGATGATATGGAGAACTCGCAGCTCGCTTCCATGTACCATTTCTGAGGTGAGTTTGATAAATTGGGGTTCTGAAAGAAGATATTTCATGGCGTCGATACGCATCAAAATTCGAGATTTTCCTATCGAATTTTCTGGTAATCGAAAGAGTGTACCGAGGACGATATGTTGTGGAAGGACTAGAAGCATCTCCATAACTTTGGTGTAGCTGTGATTATGTCTGGGATAAATTGTGATTTACTCTGAGCTTTAATTTGCCTAGTTTCTATCCATTAGCAACACACTATTGCTAACAGGAACATTTCGGAGAAAGTAAGGGTAGCTGAGATAGAGAGACAAGGTGACGCAGAAGAAAAAAAAATGTTAATTCAATTACAACTAATGGAGGGAAACAGTTTTTTAATTTTCTTTTTTTCATTTATTTCGAGTTTAAATCACATAGCTCACTTGCTCGACAGGTAACGGGTTGAATGGACCAATTTGGAAAAACGGGGTACAAATTTGGGATTATTTAGAAATAATCCAAACCTTTGGATTATTTTGGGAAGACAAACTTCGGATTTTTCTTGACAATTTTTCCAATTTTATATTGTTACCAAATTTTTTTAAAATAAATTTCTAAAAGTTGTTCAATTGGTACTTAATAGTGATATTATCAACCATTTTCATAAACGAGATTATTTCCGGTGTTCTCTTCACCTGAACCTATCTGAACTAAATTTATTAGACTTGATTGGACTTGATTAGTCCTGGTTTTACCTTATATTTGCACATGATTTTTTTTTCCATTAAAATCTTGGCAAATTGCAGCGAGTTACAAGAAAATTAGGAGTCCAGCAGACTTCTACAGCATCATCACCATACATCCGATTACTACCCACTTAATACAAAGATGAGATGAGACTCCTAACAAGATAATAAAGGTATTACAACCAAGCTAAAAATTCATCTCTCCTTCGCAGCCCTTGTTTTGCAAGCATCAGCCACAACGTTAGAGCCTCTTCCTTTGTATACAATTTTCAGATCACGATCAGTCACTGATGCATTGCGTATGAAGTTAAGAATGAAGTTTAAGTTCCACGGACCCCCACTTTGAGCATTACAACATTGAACCGCGTTTTTCGAGTCGGATTCAAAAATGATATTTGAGTGTTTGATGCGATCACAACCAGAAGATATTGTGATAGCTCGGTGTATAACAAAAACTTCGGCTTGATTAATTTTCATAACATGAATAGGACTGGAGAACATGCACATAAATTTTCCATTGGAATTATGGTACTCCACCAATTGAGGATTGTAAGTAAAGAGAGTGAACTGATGCATCTACATTCCATTTCAAAAAATGTAGAGGAGGGTTCCGAATTGTAGAGGGATGGGATGATGTATGAGGAAGCACAGGATGACCGTGAGCTCCATTGAAGGCATGAAGGATTCCGTATTTTTTTTTGTGATATGTACCATAAGGGAAAGTATCCCTCCAACTTTTATCCACCGTACTAGCTCAATCTAAGTAGGACATAGTCTTGAAGTTGTGGTGATGAGCATGAAATTTTTTTCAAAAATTCTACTTCCTCCGTAACCTAATAACTGCAACAAATGAGTATTATTTATGAGGTATAAGAAAATCATTTGTTGCACTTATTTTGTTACGGAGGAAGTAGCATTCCTCTCCTTTAAAATGGTCCACACAATAATGAAGAACGTTGTGTTAGGTTTAGTGGCCCAAAATCCTCAAGCCCATTTCTGCAAGTTCATACGGTGCATATTACATTCTTCATTCTCTAGTAATATCTACAAGTCTTGGTTGATATTATGATTTCTAGAGAAATCATCACATTGAACACATGACACCTTGGGGGATTAATTAAAGAAAGCCCTCATATTTTCTGGATGTGTTTGTATCATTTGGCCGACTTAAGTGCACCATCTTACTCAATTATAAATACAAGAGTTGGGCAACATTTTGGGTAATCCACCCACAATCCTCCAATGTTTCCCTGCTTCTACTCTCAAATACACTTCTTGGTCCCTCTTCAGCTTAGAGAGAATTACCTACAATGTAGGTTTTGTTATTAGCTCCATCATGGAGGTTCGGCTCTCTAAGATTATAAATATCAGAGAATATAATACACACATTCACTAATTTACTATCCTTTGTATTACACCTTCGAGAGTTTCTTACTATAGTGAGAGTTATTGTATTACTCACCCCTATAAAGGGTTCTCTCATACTCTCCTATTTTATGGATTTCGATATTCATTGTCCATGGGTTTTTTGCCTCTATTTGAAGATTTTTTTCCCACGTTAAATGTTGTGTGCCTACCTTTACTACTTTTATCGCCACATATTTCCAACTCTATATATTTTTCTCAATCTCTACATCTTTAATTTGCTTCCGCTACACACTTACAACTCTAACAGGTTGTTGTCCATACTTTCTTGAATAAGCCACTATGACATGGGAAGTGCCATTGATCAAAGGCCTCTCTAATGAAATAAGGGAAGACCCAATGAAGCCCCGAAAGATTTATCCACCAATTCCAAAGTTTCCAAGATAAAGGGCAATGGAGGAGTAAGTGGTTGTTGCATTTAGGTGAGGAATTACATAATGATACACAGCCAATTTCACCTTGGTATTAAGTTTACCAAAGATAGCAAACCATGTGAATAGATCAATAGGGGGGAAGAGACTTAAACCTTATTTTTTGGGTGAAAAAATGATGTGTCTATTTTACATAGAGTTTTTAGCCCCGCTTCCTTAGCAATTTAGTATTGTTTTGAGCTCTTTTTGAGCTCGTATGTGTGTGATTTGATATGGTTAGGCTTGATTTTGTTCCTCTGTCTTTTATTGTGTAGATTATGCATTTCATGCCTTAATCTAGTCATGGAAGAGAAGTCCAATGCTCACATGTGGCTCATAGCAGATTCGGGAAGTCCTACAAGCGGCTAGGAAGAATCATTGATGTCAGAAGCTAAAAAAAAGTGCTCGCCTGGTCGACCGGACAGTTTGGTCCGATCGGGCGAGTTAGCCTGACCGGGCGAGTTAGCCTGACCAGGCGCATTTGCCCAGTTGACCGGGTGAGAGTGTAACACCCCCAAATTCCTCCCTACTATAATAAATACCATATAACTAAACTACAGGAATCTAAATGTGTGACCGCCACGGTGATACACATACGGCTGGATAATAATTTTAAAAATCAAACTTGCTAACCTTTGAAAATAACACAGCGAAAGACTTTAACTGAAAATAATTAAACTACAAGTTGGAAACCAAAATTCAATATCTGATGGAAATAAAATGAAATCCAACTCCAACGGTAACTCCCATGCATGAATCTGGAAAACCTGTTACTAACCTGCTCCCCATAATTTAAAAAGAAATTATGGATCATTACAGAACATGCAACCAAACACACAAAGAACAAGTAAGCTAATGCTGAGTATGTACTTAACCATATTAATAGAATGTAGATCCTAAACATGATACTAGAAACTGTAAACAACATATCATGATTGACTTATTAGGAATTAATAAACAAATGACTGCATAACTTTTATTAATAATGATGTGGCATGAAACGGGCACCATCCTCACTTTGGAATCATACGGGCTACTAAACCTTGAATAGCTAAAGCGTCCTTGACTGCCTTTAGTAGATAAATCTTGAAAATCAGTATGATCATACCTCCGAGAAGTGTCCTTGACTAACTTTACTCAGGAAGCTTAGATAACTTATCTAACTCGATTATTAAAAAAATAATTAATTGTATAGTTATACAAGTTAATATGCGTAGGAGAAGGTAGTTCAAAGACTACTTCTCTCCCCTTGTTCAATACTCAATAGGAGATCCATCCTATGAGTTTTCATGCCATTCTCTTTCTCTTTAAGTGTTTAATAATTTTTATTAGGTCCAACCATATGATAAAATAATAACAAATCTGAACACATATAATTTGTTTTTATATTATTAATGAAGAGTGGTCACATATAATAACACACCTTTATTAAACCTTTAAACCTTGAATTAGAGACTTAAAAAGTCTCCCTAAATAATTGAACCTTGTTCAACAATAAAGATAACTTGAAATAGCTAGTCTCAACAGACTCTTAAAACTTGCAAACTTTGCCCTTTCAATATGAATAGGTTGATAAAAGAAACTCATAACCAACACTAATCATGATACTAACTCAAACAGTCATGCCATATAAAATAACATGTCCACTACTAATAAAAATTACTAATTCACGGATAATAATATAATGACTATACTTTCAATGAAATAAAAATCATATAATCATATGTATTATAAGTACTACCACATCATAACACACAATTTCCGTTCCCTAATCATGATTCTAAATTCCATTATGCTCCGAAATAGATAACTAAGCATACTAACTATATGACTACTAACACTATTAGTAATACATACTACTAGTACATACCTCTGAAGCGTGATTTCCACACAACTACGCACTAAAATTTTCCTTCTACGAATCTGGTACCTAAAACATATATTGAGTAGTAATCAATACTCAATTTACATAAAATTACTACTTAGAACCCAAAAGAAATCAGATTTACAAGCCATCATATGATATGATACCCTACAATTCATTAAACAATTGTTCCAAACCTTAACACTTAAATCTTTAACTAAAATCCCTTTTTCTATAAGTCTTTAATATTGTATATAAATCTGAAATTAATTAAGAGAGCTCACATACCATAAAAGCTGAAGAAATATGCTTCTGGGTGTTACAAAGAGGCGCTCTAAAAGCTAAAGAAATATGATTGCGCGCCCGACCGGGCAGCCTTGCTCGGCTGACCGGGCGACTGTTGGCTTAAGTTCGTAGAAAAAAATCATCGTCGTCCCGCTGGACGGAGTTACTCGGTTGACCGGGTAATTGGTCGGGATGCCGAATTTAAGTGTTATTTCATAGTTTTTTCAAACACTTCGATTGTTCGGTATTCTTTCTTACTTAGTTTAATTTCATGAACTCCTACACTTTGATTATGATTATTATGTTTTTATTATTATGAGTAGTCCATTTCAAGGGTTAAGTGAGGTAATTAAGCCATGTTTATACCTCTTTGATTATGATTTAAAGTTCTTCAATGTTTGGGTTAAGAATAGAGTAATTCCAATTGATTTATTATTATTATTAATTCATGTAATTGTGCAATATCATGGGTTATCATTTAGCTAATAAGGGTTAGAATTGAAAGATTCTACCATTAGAGGCTTATTACAATTGGTAGATCTGATTGTGTTAGCGACCGTACTGCATATGTTGATCTAATTAAGAGTGCTAAGACCTGACCGTAGGATTAGCAAAAGACTCTAATTACGCATCCCTCAATCCAAGTATTGTTGAATTGCATTGTATTGCATCGATTGAATTGGTATAAACATGGTGGACTGGACGAATGCCCTAGGCTTTAATTATTTAATCTATATCCATATTTGATTTAGTTTATTTTAGCATTAGTTATCATTCATTCAATTCAACAATCTTTTTTCCTGGAATAGTTAATTAATTGAACATCAATTTATAGAAATCCTCTCCCTACGGATTGACCCGTATTTGCTAAGTCTATATACCACGTGGCACTATCCTAAGAAAGGGCGTTCCTAAGAAAGTCTATATACCACGTGGCACTATCCTCAAATTCTAATGCAAATGTTTTATGTACATGTGAAATTCTCAATCGAAAAAATATAAATATTGTGTAGCTGTAAGTTATTAAATATGTGAACTTTGAAATAAAAAGTGAGAGCTTAGTCATCAATACACTATAACTTTACCCAATCGCTATTTACCGTCCGTATTTACTAAAAATCGCCCGTATTTTTTCCTTAAAATTCCCCCATACCCCTCCCTTTTTACCCCACTCTTACTCTCTCACCTCTCACACTACCACCACCCGACCACCACCACCACCACCACCTGACCACCACCACCACCTAACCACCACCAACACCACCCGACCACCACCACCGACTACCACCATCGCGGACCATTGCCACCACCGGAGCACCACGAAGAATCGTCAACGCCGTCAACCACACCGGAACGAAATGTGGCTAGTTTTATATAAAAAAAAATCCGCCACCGGTGCACGGTAACGGATGAAAATTCCGTTACCTCCATGGAGGTAACGGAGATTTTCATCCGTTACCATGGGTTCTTCAAAAAAAGTAACAAAATTTTTTTTTTTTTTTTTTGAAAAAACCATGGTAACGAAAAAAAATTTTTTTGGAAATATCCATGGTAGCAAGATTTTCGGTGAGAGTGGTGGTGGTGGTTGCGGTGGTTGACGCCGTGGTGGTAGTGGTGGTGGTGGTGGTTGCTTTGGTGGGTGGGTGGTGGTTAGGTGAGGTGAGAGTGAGGAGTGAGAGTGAGTGAGTATACATAGGGGTAGTTTAGGAAAACCTTGAAAAAAATACGGACGATTTTTAGTAAATACGGGCGGTAAATAGTAATGCCCTATTGTCTAATGCTTCAAATCACATATGATAAAGTCTTATAATAATTGTATTTAAGTAAAAAAAGAATTAAACAAGTATTTAGATATCTAATGAACACCCTTATTACGGTACTATACCAAGAGACTATTGATGACATATTCTCTTACCCCAATTCCTTTCAAGCTATTATTTTCAACCTCAAACCTTTAGGTTTTTTCTAACTCATGACATCGATTTTTAATTTCTCACTAGACCAAAAAATGTGAAAAGTTACAAATAAATTATGAAATTTATGAATAATAACATATTTGTTTATTGTAATTGACCCGAGGCATGGCTCGGACCAAAATACTAGTTAAATATGAATAATTTGTGTGCCTATTAACAAGGATATGATCTCTATTCGCCCTTGTAGTATTTCTACCTTTGAAAATAAAAGCCTTTCTAATTAGTTTGCTAATTATGAAGGATCTGATCTATTTTCGTCTTTGTAGTATTTATGAGTACCTTTAACAAATCAAAGCCTTTACTATTATAGTAACTCATCAGAGCTTATGCTCTACCTGTTTCCCCTCAAAAAATAAAATTATTAGAGCTTATAATGATGATGAAAATGGTATAGCTATAGCCTTATATATAATTTCCATTTTGAAAATGATTTTTATAACTAATTTTGCGTCAAACTGTTTCTAGTCAACCTATATGAGATAAGTGTGACTTAAAATTTTGTATGGGACAAAATGGTTGGCAAATGGCAAGCGAAAAAGCCTGAATAGACCGGATTCACAATAACTTATTGTGTACCGGAATATATATGATATAATCGATTTTTGTATGATATAATCACCCTTTATATAGTCAATTTTTGTATAATATAATCAATTTTCGTACGATCTAGTCAATTTTTTTCTAATATAATCAGTTTTTTTTGTGATAAAATCAATTTGGGTGCACAATAAATTATTGTGAACTCAATCCACTCAAGACATTTTAAAAGGCAAGTATGCATGACAGTCGACAGATCTTTAATGGGCATGTATAATTAATTACTTATGAATTTAATTGAGAATATCGCACGCACTCTTGTGACTCAATTAATTAGTTAAAGTGTCACTTAAAATAAAACCATGAGATCTAATCACATAAAAGTACTTTAAATTTCTTATTGATTTGGGGGGGTTTAATAAGCGCGGGGCTACTCAAAGTCTCAAAGTACTCAAAGCATCTTGATCAAAATTCAAAAGTAGACCACAGTCCACAGATGTACCGGGGTAGGTTGGCTAATGGCTAGGCTAAGTTAATTTGGTTATGCTCATATTGGCAAGATGGGCTTAACTTATCTAGGATGATTGGGCATCGAATCTGATTTCAATATGGTTTATTTTCTACGGGCTTATGTGGGCCTATGAACCAAGCCCATATATACTTGTAAATAGAACTTGGGCAACTTTTTTTTTTTGAGGGGAAAGTTAGACCGGGATTTTATTGCAAATCATATTCCGCCAAAGTAGTGATACTTTGGGGAATTGGAAACATACAAACTAATTCAGCACTATTCTTTGTATCCCATCTTGCCACTAAATGGGCTACAGTATTCCCGGCCCTCTTAGCATGAGAGAAAAGAAAAGAATTAAAAGACTTAGAGAGATTTCTAATATCTTCAAAGATCAAGTAAATGGGGGCAAAACCATCAGCTTCACTGAGAACCAAACAAACCACGGTTAGTGCATCACTTTCAATCCACACCTTATTATAACCTGCTCTTCGAGCCACTTGAAGGCCATATCTCACTGCTTCTGCTTCCGCCATAGACGAGTCTCTACTGCCTTCCATCTTTTTTGTCGCCATCATGACTACCTTACCATTGTCATCTCTCAAAACAACACCCAAACTCACATACTTCCCAGCCACTATGTGTGCATCAACATTAATTTTTATCACACCTACCTGCGGTTTCGTCCAGCTTGTAGCTGATGCTGTCAGTCTACGCTTATGTAGGACAGGAGAGAGAACATGCATCGAGTATGTTTTATAATCATCAACTAGCTGCAGGAAACTTGTTGCCACCACTTGAGCGTTTAAATTCTCATGTGCATAGACAAACTTATTTCGACAGAACCATAAAGCCCAAGCTATTGTCATGATCTCCCTCACCTCATCCATACCCATCTTATTCACCCACCACAACAATTTTGAAGAAAAAGAACCAGCAGGGGCTGCTAGCACCATGTCCTCGTATTTACTATTTTCTCAAGCTCCACTTGTAGCAGCACACTCAAATAGTACATGAGTGATCGATTCCACCTCTAAACCGCAGCACACACAAAGTTCATCAGTAGCTATGTGTCGTCTGTAAAGCACTTCCATGACTACCATATTCTCCTTGCACGCTTGCCACACAAAGTGAGAGAGTTTCGGTGGTCCACCAAGCTTCCACACCATGCGCCAGATATCCGGAAGATTGTTCACCTCCACTTGATGACCCAACAACCCAAACCAATATCCCGATTTCACGCTGTAAATGCCATCTTTTGTTGGACTCCAGAATCTCACATCATGTGTAGGGAACATAGATAATGGGGTTTGAAAGATGGCCTTGCAATCTTCCTCCGCAAAACAAGTTCTCACAATTTGCGCATTCCATTCCTTACTATGTATGTCAATACAATCTGCTACGGTGGTCACCTTGCTGTGAGCTGCAGTTGACAGTGGTACAGGTGGTGTTGTTCTCCCAGTACACCAAGCGTCTTCCCACACTTGTATGCTTGTTCCATCTCCGACTCTCCATCTAAGTCCATCCAAAAGAATGGATTTTGCTCCCCATAAGCTTCTCCAAGAGTAGCTAGGGTCAAGCCCTCTCCGTGCTTCAAGAACGGCCTCATGTCTAAAATATCGGGCTTTTAGGATTTTATGCAACAAAGTAGATTGGTTTACATGAAGCCTCCATATTTGCATTGCAAGCAAAGCTTGGTTGAAAATGTGAAGATTCCTAAAACCCATTCCCCCAATCGACTTAGGCTTAACCAAAGAGTCCCAAGAGCACCAATGCATTTTCCTACTCGTCTCATTAGACCCCCACCAAAACCGTGCCAACATACTATGAATTTCATCAATAAGTCCTTCCAGAATTTTGAAAATGCTCATCATGTAGGTAGGGATGGCCTGCACCACAGCTTTGATAAGAATCTCCTTTCCGGGCTTCGATAACAGTTTTTCCTTCCATCCTTGAATTTTCTGCCATATCCTTTCTTTCAGTGATGCAAAAATCGCCTTTTTTGATTTGCCAATGATAGTAGGTAAGCCCAAGTACTTGTCATGTTTCACAACTTCTTTCACCCCCAAAGTAGCCACAATTTCTTGTCTCCGATTACTATCCACACATTTGCTAAACACCACATCTGTTTTATCAAGATTGACACTTTGACCAGATGCTCTCTCATATTTACTGATAATATCAGTTATTACAGAGCATTCTCTAACAGTGGCTTTTGCAAATAGGATACTGTCATCTGCAAAGAAAAGGTGTGATACTCTAGGAGCTCCATTTCGCCCCATGAATCTGTTGTTCCTGTGCTGCTTTAGAAATTAGGCCAGAGAAAGCATCAGCAACCATAAGAAATAAATACGGGGAAATGGGATCCCCTTGACGTAGCCCTCTCGATGGAATAACGGAACCAGAAACTTTTCCGTTGATTTTGAAAGCAAAGGAGACACTCGCCAGACAGTACATAATTTTTTCAAACCACACAGTACTGAACCCCAACTTATACATCACCTTCTCTAAAAAACTCCATTCCACTCTATCGTAAGCTTTTTTCATATCCAGTTTCAGAGCAATTGAACCCTCCTACCCTTCCCCTTTACGTTTCATAGAATGAAAAATTTCAAAAGCTATAAGAGCATTGTCAGTGATTAATCTCTTCGGAACAAAAGCACTTTGATTTTCAGAGATAATATCACCTAACAACGGTTTTAATTTATTTGCCATAGTCTTTGAAATAATTTTGTACAACACATTACAACAACTTATTGGTCTAAACTCTGTCATACGCTTTGGGTTTGCGCATTTGGGAATTAAGACCACACAAGTTCTATTAATTTCCTCCAACCCCAGCTCACCCCTCCACCAATGCTTCACAAAATATATAATATCATTTCCCACAACATGCCAGAATTTTTGAAAAAATAAAGCATGCATACCGTCAGGACCCGGCGCTTTATTTGGATGCATCTGAAACAAGGCATTTTTGATTTCCTCCTCTGTAGGTTCTGTGAGCAGCATTGTGTTCATTTCCTCTGTAACCAGCGTGCGTATCCCCTCCAAAGCTTGTTCAAAATCAGTGGGACCTTCAGTAGAAAAAAGAGTGCCAAAATATGATGACACTAAATTTTCTAAGTCCTCTGGGCTTTCTTTCCATACATCATTATCATCAAATAGCCCGGAAATGGAGTTGTAGTGTTTCCGTTGACTCGCTTTCTTATGAAAGTAGGCGGTATTTTTATCCCCGTCTCTAAGCTCGTTTGCCCGAGCTCTTGCGAACCAGTAAGACTCCTCTTGCTTATGAAGTGCATCTAGTTCATTAGAGAGATCAGCGCATGTCTTCAACATTGTTGCGTCTGGTTCACGACATTGTTCTATCTTCAGTTTTTCTTCAGTCTCTTTTATTTTTTTCTTGATGTTGCCAAAAGTGGTTGCTGCCCATTGTTTCAAACTAGTAGCACAACTTTCAATCCTTACATCCACGCTTTCACCCGTACTGGCCGCCCAAGATTGAGCCACAACTTCACCGCATTCGGGGTTCGACAACCAGAAGGCTTCAAAGCGGAATAATTTCTTCTGTCTTCCTCGATCGTGGGCATGCCAAGTGGATAGTAATATGGGAGCATGGTCAGACCTATATTGTGCAAAAGGTCTAACCATGTAGTTTGGGAACAATTCACACCAGTTAACATCCGCAACAAATCTATCAAGACGTTCTCGCACAATAGTCAAAGGGTTGTTTCCCCTCTTCCACGTAAATTTACACCCCTTATACCCCAAGTCACATAAACCACAGTCATCTAAAGCACATCTAAAGGCATCCATTTCCCGCTCACTCCTAATAGCTCCCCCTTCTTTTTCTTCTTGGCATAAAATCTCATTAAAATCACCGAACATTACACAAGGTGCCCTACTCATTGATTTTATACGATTCATCATTGCCCAAGTTCTGTGCTTATTCTCTCTTTCAGGCCATCCATAAATTCCAACCGCACGCCAACATAACTCATTATTATTATCATAAACATCACCAATAAAGTGATGAGTAGAGAACGAGCTAGGAACCACATTTATATCACGCCACCAAAAACCAATGCCCCCAGCTCTCCCATTACTACTCAAACATACTCCCTGCACAAAACCACAAATATTCCTAATCCTCTCCAATTTGCTCGCCTCTACCATAGTTTCCATCAAAAACACAATATTCGGCTGTTCTCTCCAGCACCAATCCCGGAGAGCATTAACTGTACAAGGGTTGCCAAGCCCTTGACAGTTCCAGCTTAATATTTTCATTGGCCTTCGCGGGGTTGGTCATTTCCAACCTCCACTACTGTCAAGGAAACACTATTCCCATCAACTTGAGTCTTATTGAGTTCTGTTCTCTTTCCGTTGACCTCCAATTCATGCATCATAGTATCATCACCATCCATCTCACTATCAAAGCTCATACACTTTCTTTTGCCCCCACCCAGACCACTCTCTTTCTTGTCTTCTTGGCCTGATTTAGGTTGGGTCACTCTTTTTATTGTTTTTTTTTGGACTTTTGCAAATCCACTCTCCCAGACCCAACATGAAAAGTCATAGGTACAAACTCCTTAAATACTCCACTAACTTGAATGACATCACCTGGAGCCTCAACACCACTCTCCAAAGTACCCAGCTCCCTCACGCACTTTGGTGGCACCTTATCACTTTCCCTCACACACACGTTTTCACTCTCACTTATCTCCCTCAGCTTTGATACACCCACACTCTCCTCTGTAACTTTGTCTATTGTGGAACTCACATCCCTCATCTCCCTATTACATGTTTTATTCTCTCCAACAACAAAGTTGTTAGGCCCAGGTACATTATTACATTGGTCTGCATCAACAGAGAACATGGTATTCAGCGTGGGCTTGGCAGCAATATTATTGTCAATGGTATGAGTCATAGCAACATCCAATTCCTTCACATTATGAATTAAGGTTGTTTTTGCGAGGGGGGAAAAGTGAAGCTGTTTTGCACAATTTTTGAAAGCTTTAACCGCCTCCTCCATTTTGATGCGACCACGACGAGGAGATGCTCGAAGCCACGCACCCCACTGCTTCTCGTCGTTCCGTTCTTCCTCTGGTGTGTTTTGGCAATCTCGTTCAATGTGGCCAAGTCTTCCACAAGCATAGCAAAAGTTGGGAAGCCTTTCATATTTGATCTCGATCACCACAATTTTACCCTCCTTGCTTCGAATCTATTGTATGCGACGTAGTGGTTTTGTCACATCTAACAGAATCTTCACTCGAGCAGAGCGATCCCAACCGATTCCATCAAACTCCACATCCAATACTGTACCCAGCCCTCCTCCAATCAATCTTATTCGACGTTCAGTTCTGCTGTCCAAAGGGAGATTGTATAATCTCACCCAAAACGGGCAATAGGTCACTGATATGTTGGATGGTTGGGCTGTGCCATCAATTTCATAGAATAAAACAAGATTTTGATCGAAAGACCAAGGTCTCCCTTCCAATACTTTGTTTTTATCCTTCAGATTGGCAAATTGAACAATAAATAGTTCATTTTCAATCTGGCGAAAGAGCGCTCCTTTCGAGATCGCCCATAACTGATTAAGGGTTCTCTTCATAGCCTCAAAGTTATAAGGCCTTATTGACAACACTTTTCCCACAATTGACAAATTAAGTCCCGACACATCATGCTCATCATGCTCTTCTTCTAGCAAAACAATTTCGTTTTCATCCTCTGTGATCTTTAAACTAGCACACCTAACCGCAATGTCATCAGCCATGAGACTGACAACGATCCCACCGGGGATGAAAGACTCGAGAAGCGAGACTTTTCGCCGGATTCCCAACACTGGCACTCAAACCCTAGTATCGCCTAGAGAGGAGACTTTGTTAGAACTTGGGCAACTTATATATAGTTATTGTCATTTTTTTCAAAACTTACTATAGTTTATTAATATCTTTCATGAAACTTATTTCCTCCGTTTCTCAATAAGTGCATTATAGAGAAAGTGGGGGAATACCAAGAAATATAGAGAGAGAAAGTTGGGACCACAATAAAGTAGAGTAATTCAAGTGATGAAACAAAAAAATTGTGGTCACCTTTTGCTTTTTGGTGGCATATTTGTAATAATATTGAACTTTTTTTAGTATTTTGAATTTGGTTGTACTTATTGTGACTATTCCAAATAAGTAAAGTGATGTACTTATTGAGAAACGAATGTAGTATTTTATTAAAGTGAAAAAGAATAAAACCTAATTATTGCTCTATGAAATTGTCACTATTTGTTTGAGGATGTGAAATAGCTTAGCCAATGCACTCCCCAAATTGCTCCGAAATCGGATCCTCATGCTAGCAAAAGGCTGGAAGGCCCGAGGGGGGTTGAGGAATTCTGAAGTTTGTAGTTAGACCTTTGGGTGTGGATTCTAAAGAGGGTAATCCTAAGAGTTTTATGTACTTTAAATAGATCATCACCAGGCTCAACCCTTAACTTGTCCAAAGTGGGACATGGAATAGGGCCTCACTTTCAAAAGGGCCCCCAAATTGAAAAAAAAATCTTTAAACATAAAAAAAATTTGAAGATGATAGTCAAAATGTCTACAAGTTTCTTGAATTCAACTCTTCTTGGAATGTATCAAAAGATTTTGAAGATAAAATGTTAGTTTGATGCATATTTGTTATTTGGTTTACTTGCATATTTTGGTGATTTCTTTGATTTTTTTTATATAGGGGCCTATTTTTCAATATTAGCACAGGGCCTTCATATTGTTCGGGTCGGGGCTGATCATCACCTTTTGTTCTAAAATTATTTGTTTGGCCTCGACGATGCTCTGAGTTATTCCATCAAGTAAAAAAATGTATCGTTTGGAATTGACATTTAGGGAGGATGTGACATGTAATGGACTATAATTCTCATTGGTAACGCCATAATTTTATTTTATATATTTAGTAACCAAACTTTAATTTAAATCTCATTATTAACCCTATATTTTTGTTTTTACATTCTACGCCATTGTCTTACGTGAGTGCAATGGCCTCAGGCCCCGTTCTTTTGGATTGAGAGTAACTTAACTGAAGTGAACTGAAATTAACTGAACTCAGAGAAACTGAATTGCAGAGAGAAACTAATTTGAACTTAACTGAGAGAGACTGAACTGAACTGAAAATAAGTCCAAAAGAACAGGGCCTCAATACTCCATCCAAATAAAGAGTGGCTCGATCAACCATAAAATTTCTAATCTTTAGTTTGCAATTAGTGTATATGGGTTTCTCAAATTGATGATAATAAACTATATATGCACATTACTATTTTTTTACTGCGTCGATTAATAAGTTGAAGTTGAATAGTTTGGTTGATTAGATGAGTGTGAGCTAAATTATTATAACTAAAAATTGTTCAGCTTATTTGCGAAGTTTTTGTTTAATGAATGCATAGCTAAAATTAGTGAAACATGAAATGGTAAATGCACTAAAAGGTATAAAAATATATACATCGACATATGATATGAAGGGGAGGATGATGTCCGAAAGATCAGAATGAGACTAGTACATGTAACATGCTTATAGCCATAGGTTGAGATTAAGCTACAGTACTGTGCTGCTTTACCCAATCATCCTCAATCAATACACAACGCCATGCGCATGAACATCAATTTGATCGACAATGAATTATGGAAGTCCTCATTATTTCGAAAGTCATCATTTATATATTAAAAAGGCGAAAGTCATTATCAAATACTTTTTCTGTTTTTTATAGTCGTAATTTTGAAATGTACATAAGGACCAAGGAGATGAGTTATGAGGGAGTTATAAAAGAACCATCATTTGCTAGAAGAAAGAAAAAAAAATTATTGCCAAAAACGTCAACATTGTAAGTAATAGAGAACTTCCTAATATCGAAAACGTTGTGAGTATTAGAAAATGGATGAAGTATATGCAAATCATTACATACAATCTTCAGAATCCCTTAAAGAGCACTATCTAAATTCATGTCTAAGAATCAAAACTCATAAACTTTGTTGGGCCCGAGACAAGCCCACACTGGAGGAAAAAGTTTGACCACGTATAAGCTTGGTAAGGTTCATTCTATAACCAATTGGTCATTAATAGATGGAGTAGCCCACCAATTTTATATGCTAGTTATTTTCTCTCAATTGTCCCAATTCACTTAACAATCCTCTCACATGTGAGTCACATTTAATCTTGCAATATGTATATATCGCAACATCCTTGTTGGACCCTCTTTGGACTTCTAACATGAGGTCAAGTGGGCCCCTACTTGAGGTAATTACAATTCTGTTGGGCTTGCTTGCTTCAACAAATCTTTAATCCTTCCATCTTACACTTTTTATATATAGTTGTTGGGCCCTTCCTTTTTGGAACATGTAATGGACCAATATTGTCAGCTCTGATACCATGACAAAGGACCAACCCAAGGTTGATGCCTAAGATTGGTTATGTATTTAATCACGCGCCCTCACATGAGAGCCTAATGGGCTTGAAGTACGGATGCAACATGGGCCCTCTTATACCAAGTGTTATATAATTCATTTTGGAAAAGAGGATTAGATGAGATTCAAACCCGTAACCTTCTTGCCACCATTGGCGGATACACAGGGGGTACAGTGGGTACCCCCATTAATTTGGAAAAAGCATATAGTTTACACATGCAAACTTTCCTCAAAACTGATGTTTGCCTCAGTGGTAAGGGAGGGGGAAAATCACTGAAGAGTTGGTCGCATGATCGATTACAACTGACTTCCATTTGCATTATTTTCTTACTCTTTCTTTTTCTTACTTTTTCCTTTTTCAAAGGTTCTTTAGCTAACACATTTTCTTCCTCTTACTCTTTAGACCCTTCTAAGTCTAAGATTATAACTTATATGAAAGTTAAATATGCTATTCTTATTATACATACAACAATACAAATTATGAAAGTTGTCAATTATCAGGTTATTTTGCATTTATTTTTTATCTCACTGTTATATACTTATTAAATGATCTTTTTATCTTCTAATACCTTTTTCTACTCTATTCCATTAACATGATTATGTGACTTATATCAACTACAAATTTTAAAAAAAATCATTCTATAAGCAATCTTTCAAATTTCCCAAAATTTTTAGGGTTGACTAAATATTAAAAAAATTATTAAATTTCGGGATTCAAGTTCATTACCGTTATCTACTTCTTGTATCGGGCATGTATCTTTATTTGATTTTTTCTTACACTAATTGTATTCTACAGTCAAAGTTGGCGAAATTTGCCCCAAAAAATAAAATGGAGCCAAAGATTAGAGATGCAGAGATGATATGTTTTACAAATCTAATTGCTCATTTTATCGTACCCCTATTTCTAAATTTCTAGATCCGCCACTGCTTGCCACACTGCCTCCGACACCATATCAGAGGACAAGTCAACTAGAAGGTTAAGCTGATGGTTGGAGTCTCAAGATTGATACTATATCACTCAAAATTGACCCAAACTCGGGATAACATTGAAGGCATATTTTTATATGATAGTCAAACTCCTTCCAAACTAGGCATCAAAGCAATTGAAAATGGAAGAATGAATACCTTGGTAGCAACTAAGAGAGGCTTCTCCCCAGGTAACCACTATTGACAAGGGTTTTGAGATACGAAGACATCTTGAGCAACAATAACAATAACACATTGAACAATTGCCACATGTTCTTTTACTTACGTTTATTTCTCTACTCCTTATTTTACAATATGAATTAGACTAGTTTAGTGATGTTTGAACTTTGTATCATTCATATCCATATGCAATTCAAAACTTTGTAATTGAGGTACTTCTTTTCATAAATGTGTTCAATCCAACCTACTTATCTTAAAACATCTTCTAGTTTGAGTGTGTGTTCTCTTTGTGTTGAATATGTGTATGGTGCCTTATATTAGTTACTTTACCCCTTTTTGTAGTCCTAATCATCATATCAACCAGTGAAAAATGATTTTGATAATATAAATAATCAGGGATAGAGAAGAAAACTGGAGAAAGATCGTATCATGCATGACTAGGGTGCTAATCGAGCAAATCAATGGCGAGCAGAGTCCTGCTCTACTCGATTAGAAAATTATTCAACTCGTGCTCGTTAAGAGTTGGTGTAGCTCAACTTGAAACTCGACGTGAGTCGATTTGCTCGAATAACTCGACTTGATTGCTTAACTCGAGCTTAGTTTGCTCGACTTGAGCCCTAGAGGCTTGAGTATTCGAACCCGGTCGAGTTAATGACAAAGTCAGTCAAAGGATTCAAACCAATGTCATCTTTTAAGTTCACACCTTAGTAAGACCTATATACAATAGTATAATACTAGGTTCGTAATGAGACTTGAATAAATTGCTTAGGTAAGAGTAGTGCTTTATAGACCCTGATGGTTCCGATCTCATGATAATCCATCAATGTGGGACTAATATTTCCACCACTTTGTTCCTTTGCCACGGTGTTGCTACTTCCTTCATCTCTCCTTTTGTATTTTTTTTTTACCAATTTGCTGCTTTTTTGTTATTAAGTCGCCTAATTTCATTCTAATTTGAATAAAATAAAAGAGTTATTTGATTCATATTTTTGATATTATATGTATGGAAGGACTTTATTTTCTACTTGTAATATGTAGCTAATATGGGTACTTTTTCTATATTAAATAAAATAAATTCCTAGAAAAAAATAAAAAATTATCGAGTTGCTCGCGAGCTTATCGAGTCGAGCAGGTTTCAACTCATGCTCGTTAAGGATTCGAGCCGAACCGAGTTCAGCCAACTCGAGTCGAGTGTTGACCGAGTCGAGTGCGAGTCTGCTAAACTCGATTAACATCCCTAAACATGACTATGTCTTAGCCTATGAGGTTTGGATATTTAATAACAAGGGAGCGTGTCATGAGAACAACTGGAGTAAGAGTTAAAATATTGAAGAATAAGGTGTTCTTTTTTCTAATCCCTTATGAAAGTAGAATGAGAGAATTTGATTATCAATATGAAAGTAGAATGAGAGAATTTGATTATCAAAAAAATGTTGGGAAACCATTAGCAATATTGATATGAGTTATGCATGGATTTGATAGTAAAGTGAAAGAAATTGACAACCACCTATTAGTGCAATCAATACGTTTACCACAACATAAGTTTTTAATTGCGGCTTTGTAGCAACATATGATGATGTGACACACATTACCAAAGTTGTCACATCTGAGATTCCATAACCAATATACATACAAATCCAAACATTATAAATTCATATAATAAAATCCATTAATTTAAACAAATCCCTCCCTAAACCTCTGCAATTTGAAACAAAAGCGGGAAAGGTTACAAATAAAACTCATCGTGCCCTCTATCAACAACCCACGTGACAGAATAATCATTAATGAACAATTCCATACCAAAAAGATTCACCCCTATCTCACCAAAATGACCAAAAAGCCCTCCTTTAAACCACAAGCTCAAGCACATTCACACTTTTTCACAGGGGTAATAAAAGTCATTTACACAAATATCTTGTGGGACCCGCCTTAACGTAAATTCAAATTCCCGCTTTTTTTGAAGTTTAAAAAAAACCCCCAAAAAAATTAACGAAAACACTGTTTTAGTGTTTTTTTTAATGACCCCTATTTCTTCCCCAATTCTACTCACCCCGCCAATCCCTAATTTCAACGGTCCTTTTACCCCCACTTTCTCTCTCCATCCCTTTCACTCTTTTTCTGGGTTTTTCTTCGATTTTTCTGGGTTTTTCTTCGATTTTTCTGGGGTTTTCTTCAATTTTTCTGGGTTTTCCTTAAAATTTTCTGGGTTTGTTTCATTGGTGGCGAAAAAGCGACGGAAAATCCATTAATGGCGACTTCACCACCATCAGCTCCAGACGCTTCTGGATCTAGACACCATGGTTACAGTAGAAAGCAGAAATCTTTGGGTCTTTTGTGCTCTAAGTACTTTCTCTCTCCTCTGGGTTTATCTTCAATTTTTAATTTTTTTACTTTTTTTTTTGGCGGCGTTCATGGAGTTTCCCTCTTTTTCTGGGTTTTCTGTAACTGAAATTTTCGAGCTAATTTTTGTGATTTGGGTGTGATTATTTACAGTTTCTTGAGCTTGTACAATCGAGATGGGGTTGAATCTATTGGCCTCGATGATGCTGCAAATAAATTGGGTATGATAAACTAGATCTGACAATTTTTTTAATTTTTTTTTGGTATGAGTAATTAATCTGTTTTGAGGGTTAATTCATTTAATTTATCTTTTTTGATGTGATTTTTGCAGGAGTAGAAAGACGTCGGATCTATGATATTGTAAACGTGCTCGAAAGTGTTGGGGTAAGATTTAATTTCCCTTTTTGTTTAATTTTCCTATAAATCTTCGTGTTCAAGAAATTAGAATTTGCAAGTTTACGCATTTTCTTGTTAATATATTTGGTGCCCTTTATGTAATTATATCGGTAGGTTTGAAAACTAATTTAGTAGTAATTAATTTTGACAGTGGAAACTATTTGGTGAAGGAGTGATTTGCAGTAGAGATTTTGCTATTAAACAGTGTGTTCTTTATTAATTAGTATTCGTGAGTATGAAGAAAGATACAATATGTTTCTTTTTCATTGATTTAAGAAGTTGAGAATTGCGTGGTTTGAGTTAGTATTTACCTTATAATCATAGATGGGGTGTTGATTGTTATTTAGGTGCTAGCAAGGAAGGCGAAGAATCAGTATACATGGAAGGGTTTTAAAGGAATTCCCAAGGCTCTTACCGCGCTAAAGGTAACAACGATCGTGCATTTAATTCTAACAAACATAATTAAAAGACTCGAATAAGGGCGCGAAATTTTGTTGCTTATCATGTGTTTCGTTGTTGCATTCGGTCTATTAGGAAGAGGGTATGAGGGAGAATTTCGGTTCTTCTGGTGGATGTAGCAGAATGAAGGTGAGTTTACGTTGGGGTTTGATATCAGTTTTGTGAATTTATAGGTGTCCATATTAAATGGCTAATGAATGCATCATGTCTTGTAGTTTCAAGTCTTTGATTATGAGGAGGATGCGAATTCTAATCCTGATACCGGAAGCCAGCCTGATGTACCAAACAGCAGCGCTAGTTCCAAGCCTGGTAATTTGTTTGCTTCAAGCTGTATTTTACTCAGTTAATTGTTCATTATGCTTCTTATATGGCACTCTAGGCATTTACATCAAATTTTGTGAATAGGGATCAATGTGTGATTTATTGAGCTGATTTATGTATCGCTTTGACGCTTTCATAATATTTTTGCAGACAATAGAAGGGAGAAGTCTTTGGGGCTTCTGACACAGAACTTCGTCAAGCTTTTCATATGCTCTAATGTAAGGTTAACTGCAGAAGTTGTTCATTTCTCCCTCCTTCCTTGAAATATTAATTCTGATGCTTTTGAATTTAGGTTGATCTGATCTCCTTGGATGAAGCCGCAAAGATCTTGCTTGGTGATGGTCACAACTCAACAGTAATGAGAAGTAAGGGTAACTCTTCTCACTCTAGTTTCATCGTTAGCAGTCAGCACTAGGCATTATCAGTAACTAACTCATCCTTTATAAGATAATGCAGCAAAAGTCAGAAGGTTGTATGACATTGCCAATGTATTATCATCCATGCAACTTATTGAAAAGGTAATATTCAATACTTCTTTGGCAAATACACCTTATAAGCCTTCGTTCCTATTATAATTTTGCATAATCTAAGTTGAATTTGGTAGATTTCTGCTGTATATGGAACGATAATATATATATATATATATATATATATATATATATATATATATATATATATATATTATATTAATTATATTTATACCATACTACTTTGGTTTTATGTGTTAATGAAACATCATTAGAAAATACATTCTGAAGTATTTTGTTAAATGAAAAGCAGACTCATCAAACAGAGACCAGGAAGCCAGCCTTCAGGTGGCTGGGGTTGAGAGAAGGGAGGGAGAACACTTTAACTAGCTTAGCTATGCCCACTGAGTCTAAGAAAAGGACATTTGGAACTGATGTTACTAACATCAGTTTTAAAAGGAACAAGATGGACTTTTCAGCTGGAGAGGAAGCAAAGCAGCTGAAGCTGAAGGTGAAAACGGAGAATGTCGAAAGTGAATTTTATACTGAGCAAAATCCAAGACCAAGAAGCTACCAATATGGTCCCTTTGCTCCTGTCACAGTGGCGAAAGTAGGTGTTACTGAGCAGAAAAACGCAAACCGAATACATGACTTGGAAAGCCTTTCCTCAACTTTTCGCCCTCAATATCACAATCAAGGTACAATATGAATGATTTTCAGGCTTAGCTTTGGTACTGTTTAAATAATACAAGTGCATAGAAACACTTTTCTGTACTGGAAGTATTTTGACTCAATTACACTGGTATAATTTGCAGCTTTAAAAGACCTTTTTGACCATTATGTGGAAGCATGGCAATCTTGGTATTCAAGTAGCTGGGAAGTCAGTAGAGCAGGTTTCCTGATGATTTAATCTAACTTCAGAAGATGTTCGTTGCTTAGAAATTGAATTGCGACACAGAGTTTACCCCGTCTTCCTATTTCAAAAGTCCAAAACAAGATGGGCAGAAGATGACTTGATGGTGGATGCATTATCTCAATGCACCAGACCACACATGACATAAAATTAGGAAGGTGTGAAAATACCTTGTTTATTTTCTTCATAGGAAAGACAAGGGTGAAAGAAAAATTATGTGTTTAGGGTTGGGAAGAAACTCAACATTGTAGATGGATTTGTTGTCAAATTCCCATTAGATAATTTGAGTATATGATTGGTTTGCACATATGTCATGTGCCCGTTCGGCGTTCAATGTCCATGTCTTGGTTAACTGAGAATTAGAAGGTTGGATTTTGGCCTTGAATGTTCATGAGCTAGGGTTCCCGGCAGAGGATGGCTTAAAGGATGGTGCTTGTGCAGGTGATATACTACTGTTCAATGCGAATATCGGTAAATCACTATATCTGCATCACTAATTGCAAAGATTTGAAACAAGAGAATTGCAATGTATATGTTCCTCTTGTAGGTACTGAATTAGTGATGTGACCATCTCATAGATGGACCAAATTTTGCCCATCTAACTCTACACTATAAAATTACACGAACACTATGGCTCCGTTTGGTTCGATGTGAAACATTTTACAATGGAAAATTCAATTGCAAAACTAATTTTCCTTTGTTTGTTCAATGTAAAAAAGCCATGGAAAAAAGAAAAATGAAAGGGGAAGGGAGAGGATGGATAAGAGGAGAGTAAAAGGTTACTTGGAGGAAGGTGGAAAATGTGTTTTCTTTTTTTTTTTTTTAAAGAAAAATGATTTTTATAAGTATTTACTCAATGGAAAACTTGTTTTACACCTTTATCAAAAACCAAACAATGGAAAATGAGAGGAAAAAGAAAACTCATTTTCATGAAAAACATTTTACACCCTACCAAACGGAGCCTGTAGTGTAAGTTTAACTCTATTATGAAGTACTTACTTCGGTCTTTATTAGTTTACCCGTATTTCTTTTTGGGATATCCCTTATTAGTTTACCCATTTCTTTTGTTTCTTTTTTTGGAATGGGATCATTAACTTTCCATCACACATACATTCAACTTTAATATAAACTAATAGTTTCTCTTTCTTCCTATGTCCCACAACATTATTTCTCAAAAAATATGCGAAAAGAAAAGGGTAAACTAATAAAGCACCTAGGAGGAGTAATCCATTATTATCTTATCATATTCTCATGTGAGAAGATATATAAAAGTCTTCCTTTTGAGATTTTGTATTTGAAGATTTACTCAAGAATTTTTTTTTGTTTCCGGTGAATTACTCCAAGCCCAAGGAGGTTTAAATATTTTCTAATAGGCTCAAATAAAGCTTGGAAGACATCATTTTCTAATACATCATACAACTCTTCATCTTACCTTAAAAAAAAAAAAACAAAGACAAATAGGTAGAACCTTTGATCAATTAAAAGATGAGATCAATTTCATTTATTCTCTTTGGAAAAAGATATACAATTATTCATATACAATTTTGCACTGATAGTGTAATATGTTGAAAACTGATTTATAGCGTCAATGAAATAAACACACCAGAGAACAACAATATCGATAATTGACAGAAAGAGGTATCTTCATGGAGGTATAAATATATTGGCTACAATATGATCTCCTCTTGGACACTAACGTTAAGCGTCTTGTTCGGAAGCACAATACTCTTGATAACCACCACTTCATCTTCTACAATTACAGATTCCCCTGCATCCAAAAGCATACCATAGTTAGATGACGAAGGACGCACAAAAGAGATAAAGAATGAGGATATGCTAAAGTACAAGTACCAAGAATTGTTATTCCAAGTTTGGCACTGTATTCTCCTTCCGCCTATACAGAAGCAACAAATAAAATACATCATTCTCAAGCACCAGAAATCCAGAATTCTAGAAATTCTTCTTCAAAAGACAATAATTGTAATGTTTTTATCCTGTCCCTTGATTTCAAACGTTTAGATTTTCTAGGAGAAATTCCCAAAGGCTCAGATTAAATAGTATGTCAGATAAATGGCTGAACAGAGCAACTCCAAATTCTAGTTATAGTTGCTTGTCTTGAGATCTTAGCAACAGGATTGTTTTTTCAGAACTGATTTTTACTTTTGCTACATTCTGCTATTCAAATGAAAAAAATTACTAATTCATGCATATAGAACTACATATTTATATAACTCACCTGGACACGGGGACCATTTTCCGATTGACGACTTCCACCCAACAATAGAATGAATAACAACTGCATTTTCCTGTAGAGTTTAATATCAAAATTCACACGTCAATTTACATGTAGAACATACACATTTTATATCTTTCAACCTGATTATATATCACCTTGATTTCAACGTCATCTAGAACAATACAGTTGATAAGCCTCGCACCAGCACCAACACGAGCATTTGCAGAGATTGAAACATTTGGACCAATCTGTGCGTCATCCGGAAGAAACCAGTGTTAGAGTTAAGAATGCAGCACTCAAGCATGCTCTTCCATTAGACTACTCATCAAACACAAATACAAGTTATACCTTAGCTGTGGGATGTATCTTAGCTGACGGATGAATGAAAACATCGCCAATTATGGTTGCGCCTTTTGTGCCATCACCACTTGCCAAAAGATGAGGGGAAGTAAAGCGGAATTGTTGGAGATAGAGACCAGAACATTTCAGAGACATTCTGCAATTATCATCAACTAGAAATGGTGGGAAGAAGAAACACAAGTCATTAAGTCGACATGTATTTGGATGATTAGATCCACCTTACCCAGGGGTTTTGATTTGTTCCCAGAAGTCCATGGTCTCGTATGTATACAGTTGCTTCTTCCCAGCAAGAGGTGTTAAAATATCTTGGTCCAGTCTCACGAAATCTGAGGGCAGACTCCTGTGATATAAACAGGAAGGTCTATTTAGTACAGCAAACTTGTTGGACTAGCAGTCAAAATATTCATGAAGCGAATGTCAAAGTATAGTTACACAGGCTCATAAAAGAAGTACTCTGTCCAGAATAATCGCCTTCTTGACATTTACATGAACGACAACACTAAAATAGATATCAAGCAATGACCATATGGTACTTTACAGTAAATGAGAGGATTCAAGTCATTTAACCTAATTGTACTAAATTTTGTAATACTTGTGTTGTTCTTACCCTCTCCGTGTCACTTAATTTAAGGGGGAATAGTGGAAAATCCAATCACAATATACTACTATCTCATTATTGGGAAAATGTTTTCTGTATAGCATGACTGTAATATTCTTCTTTGCTGAAGGAAGTATAAATTAATTGGTTTACCTTTGAGTAAATCAGACATCTATATGACCAGCAAATATGGTTATAACTGAACCAATCTCACTTCCATAAGTCCATAACAAGCCTTACAAATTCAAATAGAGATACCCCAAAACTAACTTGAGTACATCCCCACAACAATGAGATTAGGTTTTGGGGATGACTTAATAAAAAATAATACTGAAAGAACCTTTTTGATTAATTGAGTTTGAAATAGATAGTGATCAATAAATAGAAAAGGAGCACCAAACTGTAGTGATACTATACCCTAATGGTCCGTTTGGTAGGTGGAAATCAACAAAGGTAATGGATATGAATTTTGTACTTTGGAGTGTTATTTTGTAGGAAAAGTTCCATGCTGACGTCCATCGGTCTATGGTAATAAAAAATTCATCCCCAAACATGAATTTTTCTTCATAATTTTCCATTACCACTTAATATCACCTTTCAAGTGGTCATGGATGGTAATGAAAATTTATGAAAACAAAAGGAGATGTCTAAGGTTGGACAGGCATTACCACGGATATTGCCATGAAAATCTCCTTTCAAAACTACACTAAAATTCATTACCACTACCACCCATTTATTACCGCCTACCAACAGACCACAAGACTCAACAAGACTACCAAATTGTATCATATATACCAGATTATTTTTCTAATTTAAGGCATACTCAGCCACAATCTATAAGTGAATCAATTTATGCTTGCTGGAAAAGGTAACGTTTCCAGTACATCGGTCATCCGACTAGCAATATAGCCAGATTTACAGCTGC